>VWZY01001640.1:162137-193037 GCA_013399075.1 Chloroceryle aenea
ATTCTATGATTCTATGATTGCTTTCCTTACTTGCCATAGCAACTGCTAACCACTCCTTTGCAGCTGGAATAGCACCTCTTGGATCTTCCTGTTGTGAATGCACTGCCAACCATGACGTATGAGACCAAATGGTTATATGCAAGATCATAAACATATGGGGAAGTAACAATGATTCTATTCTTAGGGTCACTCCTATGGTATGTGAAAGATAGGCAGAAGAAGCCTTAAGATACCCTAGGATTGCAAATAAACATTTTTCAGACATAATAAGAAGAAAGAATTTTTCTTCCTACAGTAAATAAGCTGAAGTTAACTGTTAACACATTTAAGAAATAATAATGAAAAATTGACATGCAACTTTGTGCTAAAAATGCAAAAACACACAGTAATTCAGCATTTTGTTAAAATACTGGTCATGTATTGATCTTTGCTATACAGAGAAATCATCTTAGAAAACCTCACTGTCTTTCTTTATTTAATGCTTCAGTTTATTTCTGAACCTAGAGAGATTCCAAATGATTACGTATAACAAACTCCATTAAAGACTTCTACTCCCATCCTAAAAGAAAAATAAAGCAAGAAAAATTAATAGCCATCCTAAATGGAAGAGCATATGACTGCTTTTGACATGATTTTATTTACTGTGGAAATGTTCTTGTTATCCAGATTCCAGGACTAACAGGCCCACATTTGTTTCTCCATCCCAGACAGGTGTTAAGATAAACAGAACATCTTTCTTTCTAGGCCCGCTGATCCTACAGGATTTTACCAAAGTAACACAACACATCACAACAACCTAAAGCAAACATCAGCTTTAAGCCATCTACAAAACTATCTGATAAACAGCTGTCTCAGGGGCATCTCACAAAACACAGTGATTTCAAGCTCCCTGAAGCAAAGCAAGGATGGCATCAGCCATATTACCTCAAAGGGCAAGCAGACATTCTCCCTTTGTCACACAGGTCACATGGAGCTGGTCAAGAACTTAAGTAGTGCCACAAATCCTGTCTTTCTATGTAAGAATTTAAAGGCTTCAGATCCTCCTAACCTTATTTTGGAATATAAAACCTGAGGAACAGTCTTCAGACCTCCCCAGTCACAGTCTGGTACACGCAACAAGCAATTTAAATTCTAACATACGGCATTTGCCTTTTTTGGTATTAACCTTTGCACATGGAGAATCCTTTTATAGTAGGTATTAAGATATGCATACCCACATACATGAAACCATCCAAAACACTGTGATCTATGAAAAAGCAAAATAATCCTTTAGTGTCAAGAATCTACAGAAATTCTGCATTGTAAGCTTCTCTGTGATGTGCTAAAAATGATGCAAGGAGACATTTGGATCTACCAGTTAATAACTCTCTCTACTGCAATATTCTCTGCACACCACCACTAGTACCACATTGTCTGTCTACTTATCTTTAGAAAACTCCTCTGAAAGATTTAATGCAGTGATTTTTAATTTTAAATCCTTTCCATTACTGACTGCATGCAAGTAGAAAACAGTTATTAAAACCATAGGAAATTAAACACCACAGTGCTTATATGAAAAACACAGCTTCTGTAAAGAAGCCGGTTGTGCAGGGAAAGCTTCAGACATTGAAATAGTAGCAGAAATACAATACAGATCACTTTCTTACCAACTCTAAGTCAAGCTGCCCTTGTGAGAAGTTAACTGCCTTCAAAGGCTGGGAAATAGCCAATATGCTTCTTCACTTTTTGGTGTTGGTTTTGTTGTGGGATTTTTTTGTGTTGTCTGACTAGGGGCTTTTTGGAATAAAGTGTTATAAGAAAATGTGATCTCTCTTTCTATCATACACATTTTTTCTGGAAATATTAGTTTCTTGCTTTTAGACCATAGTACCAAAACAAACATTTCAGAAGACATTGGAAAAGGACATGAGGAGACATTCTAGGGCAGTCTGAAAAGCTGGTAAGTCATAAGTAGTATGAGTCAGGACCTTGGTTCCCATTGTTAAACAAACAACCAGAGTTTGTTTAATATACAACACTGTTTTTCTTAAAAGCAAAAGCAGATGAGTGACAGAAGAGAAGAAAGTTGGCATAGAACAATAACAATTTTATAGGACATTGTAAACCCAATGCATTGAGTTGCTATGTAAACTTTATATAGTCATCAATTCTGACCTTGAGCAAGGACTAATTAATTGAATTCCATCAATAGCATGCAAGCTAGGAAGGAAAAATTACAGCTTAATAGATACCTAAAGAGATATACACAATGAGGTTGCTGCTAGAAATAGTGCAATATATAACAAAAATCACTTTAAGAGAATTTTGCATTTCAGCTTCAACATATCTACTGTAGAAACATGTAAAAGACCAGATGACCATAAAAATGTTTAAGTTCCACAAGTAACAGAGCTGCACATTTTGCTTACAATAAAACCTGAGCTTATGACACAGAAGAACCAGCTTGAGAGCTGCAAACAGAAGGGAATTTTATCCACAGAGCTTCAGCTTGGATAAAGACCCCCAGTAGCCTCTGTGAACATTACTGTGCTATTGAGAAAACAGTCTTTTAAGAAAGGACACCAAGGGAGATATTCTGAAAGCATCTTGGAAAGATGGAACCAGATAATGACATCCCTATCAATTGGGCTTTCTTGATTACTGCTTCCCCCCCCCTGCATTACAGAGAATAAGCCTGTAGTTCTCTATTATTGTCACCACAGGGTAGGAACCAGCTTGACAAGTATCTTAAAAGAAGCAAACAATGAAGAGTAGAAATGGAATGATTTTGTTACATACTTATTAAGGCTTAGACATACATCCTACCAATGAAGCTTCAAAGTAGCAAGTGAATTTTGACTTGGCATGCAATTTGCAGACAGAGACACAAAAAGTGATGGAACAGAACTATACATATACCAATCGGGATGGCAGCTAATTGTCAGGGCACTTTTATTTTTGTTTTCAGACCTTGCCTCTCCTTTCACAATTGTTTCTTCTCAAAGGAAAATGAAAACAAGCTCCCCCTCAGACCCATCCACTATTTTGTTCTCTTTTCCCTAATGAGGAATCCACATAATCTCTGGTAAGGGAACAACTGAAAAGCCAGTTGCTATATATTTATTTCATTGTCTTAGCTAACCAAACATTATTTCCTTGGGGGATTTGTTTTGGCTTTATTTTGCTCAGCCTTCTCATCACACTTTACAGATCAGCTCTTTGGTGGTTCCAAGTGAAGAAAACCTTTGAGAACTGAGAGCAAATTATTAGAACTGATTCTAAAAGGCAAGTCTAAGACAACCAGGAGAAAACAAGGTGTGGAGGAGGCTCATTTTTTTCCTGTTCTTAGCTACTCTTTCCAATCTGCTGCTTACACTGATGATGATGCTGTTTCACTGGTAGCCATCAGCACCTCCAGGGACCTCAGCACATCATTTACACTCCAGGGAGCAGCTGTTATTTACCAACTTCTGTCACACACTTCATTAATCTCTGATGGACTACAGAATTCTTACGCACTGGTCTACTATCCAGCAGCATGTAGTCACACCTCCAAGCTCCCTTCCTTTTAGCTGCACAGCTACAATAATCAGACTTTGTATTTTGTAGGTCTACTGCTTTAGCCCTTAAGGTTGTGGGATTTGGGGTAGGGAGAAAAAAGGGGAGAAGAGTTTCTTCTGTTGATGGATCTGGAAGCTTTAATCATTTCTTCTAATGCCAGTGGAAAAGTAATCTACCTTCCCAAGAAACTCTGTATGTTGCAACTCAGGTATACCAGAGAAAGTTCCTCCTTTCTTTCAGTGCTTTAAAACATGCAGACGCTGACCTAGCTAACTGTTTTACAAAATCATCTCACTGCTCAGAGAAGCTAAAGATGGGCTAAACCCAACAGAGCTATCTTGAAATACCAAAGAGTGTTGTCAACGTTCTCTAGGACTTTTAAACAGACACTTCATTTGGACGCAAAATACTCCCAAGGACAACCTGGCTGTCCACCGTGAGTTTCTACAGAACTCCGCTCTTACACCAGGTAGCTAGAGAGACACCAGCGAGAGGATCACAACCCTTGCAACAAATACACTAGTTAGTAGAGAAGGTCTAGCAGTTAGTTCTGGCAGGATACCTGAGAACATCTCCAGAAATATCAGCAAAACAGCTCACGTACTTCATGCCAAAACACATCAGATGCTTCCCTTTGCTACCTCAGGCAGACTCCTTACCACACTTCTTTATGACCGCACTTCCAGACTTAAGGTTAAATGCTTGCTTTCTGTAGTCAATCAGTCCTTTTCCCCACCTGAGAAATGAATTAGTGAATGAACAGAAAGGAAATTGTTGGACAGGTAGAGAAGAGAAATTACAGCATGGAGATGGACTGGGATGAAAAGTACAAATCTTGTCAGACAATGTTTTTGGAGACAGATAACCTTGAATTTTCTAAACTAAGCTTTTAAGCTTTTTAATCTTAATCAATACCATGAGAGATTCATCTTCCCTTGAATAGCTTCATATTTTATGTCTGACAGAAAATAAATAAATTTTTAAAATTAAAAATAAATAAAAAGTTTAAAAGAAGCTTTTCCTGTTATCCACAGAAAATTTGATAGTTACATATGCTAGAGTTGCCAGTGGACACTCCAGACATGTAAGTAATGAATGATATCTGCTACTAGTATAAGGTTTGTACAAAAGCAGAACTAGTAAATGCTAGGTTCCCCCACCATCAGCTCATTTCTTGAGCACTTGCTAATCTACGCGCTATATTAAACGTATCCTACTAATAGTCACCTACTGAGACTTACCATGTACTATCAAAGATGATTGAAGGGAAACAGCATGTCAGGATCTTGAGACTAAACCACAGAGAAGAGAAAAATACAGACAGCAGCTACCAAAGTTGTTTCCCCCATCCCAAATTGTCTCCAGTGATACAGAACCAAAAATTAGAGAAGCAAAAGGAAGGAAACTGCAAGTTGAAGCACATCTTGGATGGCGATTGTCTGCCATCTAGCCACACATCCCCACACTGTTGTACTTTAAGCCACAGAATGCAGCATTAAGAACACAACTCATAAAAAACAACTTGTGGGAAATTATTCTTATGCAATTTCACTATAGAAATTACTTCAAAATCTTCAAGGAAGTCATTAGTTTTACTCCTAAAACATTCCTCATAAGTGAATGTTATTCTATAGTCTCTTCTAAGTAGCAGGGGGTTTTTTACACATTTCAGAAAGATCACTCTGGTGAAGTTAATAGCTATATCACAGACCTGGAAAACATATTTTGATTATCAGCAGTTAAGGCACATTTGTGAATTTTAATCATTCCCAAGGTCACCTGAAAGGTTGCTGCTAGTCATTAAGTCAGCATCAGCAGTGACAGGAAAATTCTATTAGTTTACCATGATGTAGCACACTAATGATAAAACCTGGGGTTTGTACTTTGGATGAAATCAATTTTCAGAAGAGAAAAGATCATGTTGCACTGGAACATAAATTACACAGTTCAATATGCATATAGCTTCAAGGATGACAATGTTTCTCTCAGAACCCATGGTGCTAGAAAAGGTAGCTGAATCTTTTTTTATTTTTTTCAAGTTACTCCGTTCCACCTGGGAATATATAAACACATGCACATCCATTCAGAGTAGTCCAGTATCCCACACAGTACTTACTCAAATTTTTTCCTTTCCCAATACTGCTTATACTTCCTTTCTCACACACACCCCCCTCAATTAGCCACCTAGTTTGTAGTGTTCAAACGTAAAATACAATTTTATTCCTATCATTTAAATAACTCTCTGGTGTGCAGTATACACTGGAATGACCTTCAATTTTAATCAAAGTAGATATTACTTTGATATTGCAGTCAAATCACCATGCTCTCTGAAATGCAAGTGAACCATCACTATCAAGACTATATAATCTTGCCATTCCTGAGCCTTGAATAAAGTGTACCTCTCTGATTTGTGACAGTATTCCAAATCCTCCCCTTTGACTTCTCCCCATGCACCAAGATGACTGACACCTGGATTAAATGGACATGATTAACTTCACAGCTCTAAAACAATTCAACATACATTACAATGATTTTGAGTAGTGAATTTATGACATACTGTAGTATGGTTGAATTACATTTATACAGCAACTTTTCCACAAATCCATGCGTTGCTTCTGCCAACCTAGACCAATAAAACTGCAGCTGGGTAACTGGAGATCTCTGTGAGAAAAACTGCAATCTTCCCAGAACACAGCAGATATCACCAAAAGAATGTGCTAAGCAGTATCTGCAAAAACATAAGACTCTTTTCTGAGACAGAGACAAATGCATGAACTGTAATAAAAACTAAAACCAATTCATCAATTCCAAGCATACATCTAGAAACCACAATACAAAGCTACTTTAAAAGTATGTGTCAAATTCAGGCACCTATAGTACAGTTTAGCTTCTTGGATGAAACATTGCTAACCACCCTGTTATTAGCCATATTTTAAAAGCATATTGTCAGAAACCAAAATCACAACCAAGCAGAAGGTAAGCAGCTGCTCAAAATCATCTGTGTAACACCCATAAAGTTTCCAAAAACACGCAAGCCAAGCATTAGAGATGGAGGTCACAATAAGAAGATGTAGCAAAAGCAGCTAGAGTTCATGTCTTTGTTAAATAACTGATGAGGGTTATAGAGTTTACAATTCCCATTAGTTCTAGCATCAAAATGTTTCCTGTATTTCTTTGTGTAGCATGCAGCATTTGGGATGTTACACAAGGATTTGAAGATTAAATTAAGTCCCTGATAAACTTGTATAATACTACTATTGCATGGTAGTATTGAAATATGAGCCATTTCTATGGTTACTTTCTCCTGAAGGGCATTTAAGTAAGTATTTTCTGTACTTAGTATTTGAAAAACTTAGCTGGCCATCCAATATTACACTGTCATCTACTACCACTGAGAACACTCAAAATATCACCTACTTAATTTAATGAAAATAGCATTCAAGCGTGGATTAACAAAATAGCATATGCATCTTGGAAGCAGTAATCATTATAAAGAGCTGCGGAAGGTAAGTGCACCTTGTGGCATTCCAGGTTTGCTATGAAGATCACTGTTGCACCAGCCAGCCACCCAAAAAAATGCACTGAAAGCAGGGCCATGAGATGTGATACCTTAATTTGATAAAAGCTTTATTGAAGCATGATTTCTTTAAAGCTACATTTTCAAACTGTCAACTCTAAATTGAAACTATTGCTGTATTTGTGCTTTAACTGTGAAAGAAACCATGTTTTGAAAGCTACAAGAGTGTTAAGTGAATTCTATGCTATGCTGTTTTTTATGTGTATATAAAACAGAATGATTGAATTCTGGTTTATGTATAAAATTAAGCAACAGTTTTGAAGGCATACAAAAGCTGGAGACTGAATTCCCTTCAAATGTGACTTCTCTCAAGCTCCCTTGGGAGCCTCCCTTTTACTAAAAGGAAATATTTTAATAACCATAAAGAGTAATCTTAGCTTTTCTGCAATTGCTTAAGACAATGAATGCTGCAACACTCTTGGAATACAGCTATCATACATACTGTATTAACCCTCATCTATAAGCTGCTGTTTATTAAATAATTGAAAAAGGATGGCTTTGCACATGTTCAATTACTACTAAACTACAGTCTGGGGAAAAAAAATGAAAAAAGACAAAGACATGTTTGCATCATTTATATTTTTCACATGTGAAAGGAGGGAAAAAACACACTGTAAATCAGAAATAATGAAGTGAGTTCACCCTAGACGTAACCCATACGGACAAACAGTGTAATTTTAGTAGAACATTTGATCTACGATTCCCATAGCAACCTTAATTCTCCTGCCTGGGTATCTACAATCCAAGATGACTCAACCTTTGCATGAATACAAAATCAAATGCACCAAAGGCTTAGTTTAGCAAGGTGCAACTCTTACTCTTAGCAACCTCAAAGATACAGCAAAAGCAAGGTAAAGATTCAGAGAACATAAGTGTATTCAACTCATATTTACATGCTTTAATAATTATCATTTCCTCATCCCCAAAGTGAGACAGTTAATGATACTCACTGAGTAATTTTCTATTTAGGAAGGTACTAGACTGACACTCCCAAAAATATAAGCATCCCATTTATCCTCTGAGGAGACATGATTTTATTGATCTTTGCAGTACTAACTTCAACCAGAATAAACAGATGCGGGAGATGAGACTTTTACAGACAAGTCAAAAATAGCCTCCAACTTAAAAAAAAACGAAACTGCAGAAATTACCACATAATTTCATCTGTTCTATATGTTCTATATTCACCTTTTTGGCTGCTATGCATATCCTTATAGACAATCACAGTAACATTGCTGAAGAGCCAGAAGAACATTTGCGCGTGCTCGCACTGGTATTTTCATAATGTAAGCAGCACACTTCTAGAACTGGGGCCAATGTCAGTTCAGAAAGAAGTGTCATAGTAACATCTGCAGCTGTGCCTTTTAGCCTACATTTTCGGTTTAAAACTGGTTTGCACTGTCACAGGTTTAATGCCACTAAAGGGATTATAATGACTCCTGTTAAAACGGAGCAACCCTTTCAACACCAGACAGCTCAGCTGCGACTGAGCTGATAAACATACCTGGAACACAACTTGTCTTACAGTACTTGTCAATTCAAAAGGTATTTCTAAGCACAGTTAAATGGTAGTAGCTGTAGTATAACTTACACAAGTCTGTTCTATGCCAAATAAATGTCAACAGCTGAATTAAGACTCAAGGCCTCATTCATCTTCTACTGACTTCAGTGGACATAGAACTGACCCAAAGGTTTTCTGCTATTTTTTCTTCAGTATCACTAGCCAAGAAGAAATCATTGCTTTCTAAGCAGTAGATATGGTTTTCATTTGGGTTTTTTGCAAGCACTTTTTCATTATCTGTTTTAGAGTAAAGACAGTAGGCCCTGTTTTCCACACCCTGCTAATTAAAATGGAAAATTTGTGACAATGTGTTTGCAGACAAATAGAAGTATAATACATACAACACATAAAAAAATATAGAAGTGGTGGTATTAAGATGTAGCCTATTAAATACTTCATTTTCTGATCAGCAACCATCTACACATACCAGGCTACCTATTTTGTATAAGACGTGATAGATTTGATTATATATGATTAGAAGGATGATCCTCTACCTTTCATTTATTATGTATAGTGGAGAGTGGAAGATATTTTAAACACTAGCCCAGGAAAAACTGGACATCTAACTCTAACAAAGGTTCTTCCTCTGTGTTCTTTCCCTTCTCTTTCCAAAATTGCCACTTACTGTACCACCATATTATTTGTCCAAATGAACAGAAAACAGGATACACAGAATTTACAACTGAAACACTATAAATGCTTTCTGCATTATCTATAAACTACAAAGTTTAAACTCCCTGGTCAGTCTGACTGAGAGATCCATAGAGTGTATTTACAATAGTAGTTTTGGAGTACAGAAAGACTCTGGTTAGAAAAAACAGCCAGAAACTGCCATGAAGAAAACACCACAAAGCTACCTTTTACACTAAAACATGCCTAGAAGCAAAAGCAGACATGATTTTGGGCAGGTAGTTTTAAATCTGCCTAGCAAAGGCACAACAGCACAGACTTCAGCAGTGCTGTTGCAGTTACAGTCCATGGTTATCAGGCCATTCCTTGATAAAGCACCTACCTTACTGGGCCAGAAAGACTGAAGTTAGCATAGTTTAGCTACAATCACATCTTTTAGTTACATAAACATGACGACCATTTTCATCTTGTGAAAGCAAACATCTGATTTATTAGCCATGCAGTTCTGAAGGTCATCTTTGTCACAAAGCTCTCTGTCATCGACCCACATTTCAAAATGAAGATGAGAACTGACAGTGAAAGCAACAGATCTAATATACAGCACTTCTCCCTACTTAAACAGAAGTTTACCTAATCAAAATAATATACACTTTCAAAACCACCTGAATTAGCAGGGTTTTTTTTTTAAATGTTATTTGTGCATACTTCACACTGTTTATGCATGATGTCCTCTTCAAGGATGTGAATCAATATTTTTACATGCACCTTTATCACATAACTTCACATAACCTCGATGCTACACCAAACATCAAGAGCTACAGCATTCTTTCTGCTAGAACTGGCATTAGATTGATCTTATCCATTGACCTTTTAATGGACATCTTCCAGGGAAACAAAGGGAGGATGAAAAAGATAGAAATAAAAAGCAAAACTTTACTTTCTCAAAGCTGAAGAGTAAAATTTGGCATGGAATAGAAATTATCATTTTTTTCCCCCCATTTCCTACTACCAGCTTAAAACACTGATTACAAATATTACCATCAGTATACTCACAGTTTACTGTATGTCTTTGTTCATTCACATGTGTGCATGTCCTGCAAGTCTGAATGCTTCCCCGAGTGGAAGTACTGTATCTACTGTCACCTACAATGCTGCCTGTGCAGTGCTGTAATTCTGCAGTAGAACAAGCAGGTCTCCACAGACAGCAGCATCATTTCTCACTAACAGTAGCTGTTCACATTGCTAGCCAAATATTACTGTGATCTGAAGACATTCACTTCTTGCTTGAAAAGCCCCCAAGTACTTTACAATCATCTCTTTCTCCTAGGAACCACACAAAACTGCAGGTAAACCTCACTCCATGAAGCCCTAGGTGCAAATCCTAGATTTTCCTGCATTATAAGGAAAGACGCAAAGAACCATCAGCTAATTGCATAATTCCCACAGGAATCAAATGGTAACCATGTTCATATATGGGGAAGGACATGCAGGAAGCAGTAGGATTGTCATCTCACCAAAAAGCAGGTATTTCCAAATTCTGCAAGTGCCCAGGGGCAGATAAAATATATGCCACACTGTTAGAGACCCCGTGAAATCCGGATCTCACTGTACCAGATGTTCAGAAATAAATGCTGATGACTAGTTATAACAAACACCACATTTCAAAGGGATCAGAAATTCCTCTGTTGACTTTTTAAATTATGGAAAAAACCACTTCTCTAGACTTCTTTCATTAACTCCATTTAATTTCTGTAAACATCTGTAAATAACTAATATAAGTTATTACAAAATGTTCACATACTGCAATTCTGGGCTCTTTAACAGCAATAACAACACCAGCAGAGGTCACACAATAGTCAGATGTTCTCAGGCAAAACAAACACCATTCCAAGATGAAGTGCACCACTATTATTTAGTTCAGCAACTGCTGAAATTGAGTATGAATTGTGATGTGGTCATTTGGCTGTATGTTCCAGTTAATTTTCACTGTCTGCAGTAAAGAATACTGCAAACAAAACTCTTTATCTTTTATCTTTAATTGCTAACATAATAATAATATGCTTAGTTTAAAAACACAAAATTCAATTTCAAGACTGCACACACTTAGGTTACTGTAAAAATCACCTACCAAAAAAATCAATTGGAAGCATCCCTTTAGTGGTAAGTTATGGCCCAAATAAAGAGGTAGGATCTCGAATAATTATGCACGAAATGCAACACAACAGATCAGCTCTCCCAAATTAACACACGGCAAATTTTAGTCTTGATATAACAGCACATAAATCAGTACAGACTGGACTACTAACATAAAGTTAATATAAGCCCAAAGCTGATTCAAAAGAACAGTATTATCTTAAAGAAAAAAAATTACATTATGATGAAAAGTAATGCTCCTGAGCTCCTTTTTAATTCAAGGCTATATAAGTAGCTTGAATATTAAATGTAAAGTTTCTATAGCAGTAAAAAGCTTCATATTCATGCTTAATTTTAATTTACTAAAATTTTGAAAAAAGTGAAGTTTTCATTTCAACAGAAACCCTTATTATACATGTCATTTTGGAGACCTATGCAATTGCTTTTACTACCTTTATAGAATTTTGCACATTGCTTTGGTGCAAAATAGACCTCTTTGCTATAATCTGTTTCACACTAAGATCACAGGAAACAATGTTATTTCTTTTTACTAAGAAAGGAAAAAGGGCGAAAAGAACAACTAAGTATTACCAAATATCACTGCATTATGTCAAATATAAGAGTACCTTTTGTCCTATTTGCAACATGAAGATACACTTCACAGAATGGTAGGGATTGGAAGGGACCTCTAAAGATCATCTGGTCCAACCCCCCCTGCCAGAATAATATCTTCTGGAGTAGATCACTCCAGAACAAGTCCAGGGGGCTTTTCAAAGTCTCCGGAGACAGACTCCACCACCACTCTGGGCAGCCTGTTCCAGTGCTCTAGTACCCTCACAGTGAAGAAGTATTTCCTCATGTTGAGGTAGAACCTCGTGTTTTTGGAGAGGAAAAAACCAAAAAAAACCAAAAACTGCACTGTTTCCAAACAGCATGGCCAAATCAACAAAAACAAGTCCAGAATTGAGTAGCAATTTCTGGTTCAACAATTCCCAGAGACATTGTCCAAGCTAGTGAAGACCATATGTCCTGAAGTGAAGGATGACTGTCTTACATCATTCCTGTTTTTCACAGATCTCATATGTAATATTGTAGTATTATCATAACCTTGTTTTAAAATTTAAAGAATACATGCTTCATCTCATTCTCCAGAAGCCTATCAACTCTTTCCATTGATTCAACAATCAAATTTCAACATGTAAAATTAGTTAAATTAGTCCTCTTTACAGAACAACTTGAAAAGCTTATTTGCATGTTAAAGCTTCAATGACTTCATTCTTTAAGAGGAACACTAAAACAGATCTATCTGCAGTGACAGTGCAGTCACTTCATCCAAATCCTATCAACCATCTTCCAAATAAAAAGCAAATATCTGGGTGTTGAGGAGGGGATTAACTCTCTATTATTGAGTTTCTAGTTACTATTTCTCTTCACTTCTGATTAAAATAAAAATAGACTAGAAGAGATTTAAGTGCACTTCTGTGAAGGCCTCTGGACCCATCTCTTTATTCATAAATTTAACACGGAAGGGTAGATCTAACAGTCATCACTGACTCATATAGGGAACAAGAATATTCTCTGAAAAACACATGCAGCA
The DNA here is from genome assembly GCA_013399075.1 of Chloroceryle aenea. Classification (NCBI taxonomy): domain Eukaryota; kingdom Metazoa; phylum Chordata; class Aves; order Coraciiformes; family Cerylidae; genus Chloroceryle; species Chloroceryle aenea. The sequence goes on from VWZY01001640.1 coordinate 175,176, forward strand.
TACACCCAAGACTACTGCATTCACTCTGGAACAGCAGGGAGAAGGAAATGCACAAAGCATGCCAAAGAAATTAAATCTGTCTGCTTCCTTCATCTGGAAAAACAGACTTATCCTTTCGCTATCTGGAAACAAGGTCAGTCATGAATTCACTTTCTACATAAGACTGGAAAAGAGGGAAGGAGGACTGATTCTTCCAACGATACACTCTTCTTTAAGAAGCAGCACACAGAGGAAAAATCGCAATACACAAAAAGATGAAGTTCACACACCTTCTTATAAAATTTTCTTATGCACTGTTTATCTTAGTACCATTTTCTGTCCCTGAATTTTTTTCTAACCTTCAATTTTTTTCTACCTTCAATCATAACCAGATGTTCAACGTCTAAGATTTTTTTTACTGTAGCACTTTAAGTTGTTCTCACAGGGTTTGGTGGTGCAGCTGAGGTATCAATCACATCAAAATAGCAGAGTAATTATATGCCATGATCACTGTTTAAAGTTGTGTAATATTTACATTTTTGAGTGACAACACATGGCAAACAACTGAGTCAGCAACCCCCAGGCCTTTTCTGCGGGATGATACCTAGGCACTTATTCTCTGTTCTTCTATAGGCTACTATTTTATTTCTTCCTTCCCAAATGTAGTTCTTTGCATCTGCTGACTTCTCTTTCCAGTTATTATTATCAGCACATATATTAAGTCTCTCTTTTAAATTCCTTTCAGGCCCATCCAGCTTCATTTCAGGAAGCTGCCACAGCTCCCACTGTTTATTTTATTAATGGGTTTAAAGTGGACTCTGAATTCAACATTTGAGAAAAAATACACTTAGTAAGGTAGAAACAACTTGGGGAAGATGATTGGTAGGTGACAAGATAGTCTCATGAAGAACAAATGTTTTTTTTTCTAATGTAAAGAAACCATGAGTGATGTTCAGACATTACTTGCTCTGAAGAACAAGGAATGACTGTTGTTAATACAACAAAGGATACAAAGGAATTTTTCACTTTTAACGTAACTAGAATAAAAGCAAGCATTATTTATCAGGGTATGTAACCCGAGTCTTAGCACAGGCTAAGAATTTATTCAAAGTCTTAATAAAAAAGGTCTCAAATCATAAAACATTTAGAGAGCATAAACTTACAAGTAGACTCTTAAGGTTGCAACTTGAGGGATTGGGGTAGATATTACAGACCCATTTGATAAAAGAATGCTTTAAAGCAGCCAGGCTGCCAGAAGTTTCTTTGGTAGCAGGGGTGGGAGTGGGACCTATAGAGGCACTCTTAGAGAACAGAAAGAAATTCAGACAAAGAAAAATAACAAGAGCTGAAAGGAAGATGAAGGTGAATTCTCTGCAAGTCTGCCATACTATTTAAACTTAAAACTGTACTCCTCTCAATGACAGACTCAAATGGGTATACAAGTTATACTTAAACCCTGGTAAACATGCTTTGAAAGAAGCATGGGGTTTTTTGTTTGCTTTTCATGTGTTTAATACAAAGCATTCTTCCATCACAAGGCAAGAAATAGAAATGTGACAAAAGTTAATACTATAGCCATGCAGAAACAAACTGCTGAGTGTGGAGACCTGTGCCTTCTTTCACATTCATCCAAACTTACTCAAGTTTGCTTTTTTTGTATTTATAATTAAATGCTTTAGGGCTTTCTTTCTAATCTGAAAGGTTTTGATGCATGCAGCTTAAAAGAAATGTTCCTCAGCACTGCAGCACCACTGCAAAGTCTACGAGCTGTGGTCAACCTACTTCCTCTTTTAAGCAGGTACTAATTTTAACATCAGCATAAAAAAGCCTGTACACAGCAGACTATCAAACCAAAGCAGTCAAACAAAGTAGGAAACACGGAGAATCAACTTATCAGACTTGAGTAGTTATTCTAAAGTAAAAGAAGAATTTAGAAGTTATATCAAAACTGAAGATTTTTATCTCTTACCTCTCTGACTTCATGGAGTTGACCAGAACGCTGACTCTTTGCTCTTCGAGCAGCTGCGGGTGATTTGTGATGTGTGATGGTTACAACAGTCGGCCCACTTTGATTCATATGTTTCTGGCTGCTAGGGGTTGCAGAATTAACCGTGCCAGGTGGCAGCAAAGATGAGCTTCTACTTCGTGAGGATGAAATGCTCTAGAACAAGAAATGGGATGGTTATATTAGCAACCTTTACACAAGTAAATAATTTACAGTTCAGGATATAGATTTGCGCTGTCCTACTTTCCTCACAGATCTAAATCTGGAGGTGTAACTGTGCTCAGGACTGATTTATTCCTTCTGAACTTTCTGCATGCTCAGCAGGGATCTTCTTGGAAACATGGCTATCATCTTTGTTTCTTGGGATTATCTGAAATTTGCCTTCACAAACTCTTACATATTAATATGCTGCTAAATTCTTAATACCAAACTTTTTAGGAAAGATTAGGAAGGATTTTGCAGATAATTAGTTATTTTTTATGAAGACATTGATCTATAATTCACCAAACCAGTGTGAAGAGCAAAAAAGAAAAAAGTCTTAATGCTTTCACCTGATGAACTTCTGAAACAGTGCAGTGCTGTTTTCAACATTAGAGGAGCTGCAGTTTTGCAAAAGTCAATCCACACACCAATTAAACATTAACACTTAAAACAAAACATGGCTTAAAGAGTCAACACATTTTGGAGTCAGATGGAGATAAACCCTTCCAAAAAGGTCAGAAATAAATTCCCAACAGTGTCTGCAGCGTGAATACTCCTAACATAAAAACCAATCTGAACATTCAAGAACTTTCTCTCTTATCTGTTTGTCAGTGTTGCTGTCTTGGTTTGTTTTCTGCAGCCTTCAAACCTGTGCATTCTTGGAGGTCTGTAGGACAGCAATTCTAGAGCACTAGAGCACCAAAGGACATCATACATAAAAGTTCAGTGTAAGAACTTTTCCCCTTCTACTTCAACTGACTGCACTGGTAAGGTTAAAACCGAAACAGAGTAGTTCTTACCTCATGAAACACAAAACACTTCAGAGTGACATTTAATAGCGCTAAAGAAATGAGGTAAACATACAGACCAAGGGGTGAAATACAATTCCACCTTTCCTGTAAACCCTGCACAAATAATGATGGCAGCCCCCAGCATTTCTAAGACGATCACCGACAATGTGAGGTACTACTCTTGAGTCTGCTGGCAAATGCACAAAAATATTAATTGGATACAATCTCTCTTCTTATCCCTTATAGTTTCAACTTTGCAAATCTGTGGTAATTTCATTAAAAGACTTTAAATCCAAGGTGGTTAGGTTCCAACAAGCACTGTAACTGAAGTCAGGCATCATGTGACCAGTACTGACTGTAAATGACAAGGCAGATTATCTAGCACTGCCAAGAAGGAAGAGTGAAGAAAGTTACACGATGCCTCTGACGCTCCCACACAGAAACAGACTTCAGACTTTCAGGTATTTGAAGATTTTAAAAAATGGGTCATTGCATTCCCAGCATGCAGAGAGCTGCTGTACGCACAGAAATAAGCATTATTCCATTCGTCTAGATTTAGGTTTACAAACACTTTCAAGAATGATGGCCTTTTTTTTTTCCAACAAATACATTCTTCACTACCATGACTAATAATATTCTAATAACCCAGATCCTTCAGCCCTTCCTCATAAGAAGAATGCTCCAAACCATTTACTAGATTGGTATCCCACCTCTGCACCCTCTCCAGCACCTCAACATCCTTCTTGTAGAGAGGGGCCCAAAACTGGACACAGTATGCGGGATGCAGTCTCACCAAAGCCAAGTACAGAGGAATGATCACCTCCCTGCTCCTGCTGCCTACACTATTCCTAGTAAGGGTCAGGATGCTGTTGGCCTTCTTGGCCACCTGGCTATACTAGTGGCTCATGTTCAACCTGCTGTCAATCAACACCCACAGGTCCTTCTCTTCCTGGAAGCTCTCCAGCCACTCCTCCCCAGGCCTAGCGCTGCTGGGGGTTCTTGTGGCCCAAGTGCAGGACCCAGCATTTGGCCTTACTGAAACTAATGGAATTGGCCTTGGCCCAGCAATCCAGCCTATCTAGACACTTCTGTAGAGCTTCCCTACCCTCAAGCAGATTGACACTTCCACCCAGCTTGGTGTCATCTGCAGACTTACTAAGGGTGCACTCTCTGCCCTTAACCAAATCATTGATGAAGATGTTAAAAAGAAGTGGCCCTAGTACTGAGTCCTGGGGGACACCACTCGCATACAGACATGGTGCCAAATATCAGAGACAAATACATTGGTTTGAATGGCTCCTACAGGTCGATAAGCAAATTTTCCTCACCTCTTTGTTTACTGCCCCTTTATACCTTTCATCCACCTAGACCCAAGATTTACAAGCAACGTGAGAGAACTCCATCAGCCCACAATGTGAATCCTCTATCATATAATTTGGGATTATTCTTTAGGGGACATCTGCAAGATAAAAACCCGAAATGGGCTCAGCACCAAGACTTCCAGCTATGCATAAAGCTACCCCTAGGCAAGGCCCCATGATAATTGTAAAAAAAATTCCAATTTCAGACTTGCAAAAGCAGACACACACAAAGCACTGATGAATGACTGCAGGAGACAGTTTGTACAACCACTCAAAACCTTCTGAAGTGGGACTCCACTCCTCAATGCCACAACAAACAGCAGCAGCACACTGTGACTGCTCTGCGCAGGGAGACAGGAGCAGCAGCTAATTCCTTCTGACAGTTTCTTCCTGCCACTGTCAGAAAAGGCCTCTCCAGGAACTACTCACTCACCCCCTTAGACACTTTTGAATTCTACAACACATTGTTAACATCTGTGTCCCAGCCAAATACTTGAGTCCTCTTTTGCAGAACTTCTTCAGATTAAACACTGGAAATGACAAGCATGCTCAGATATGCAGCTCTGCAAAAAAAAGTTTTTCTTCTTCTTTTTGTTAAAATGTTAACACTTAAGCAATGCTTTTCATGGATAGAAACAAGTTTAATTACACATCATACAACACCAATCATATAACCACCATTAAAGCCACTCTCCCATAAAAAGCAGTAACAGTAACTGGTGGATCTTAATCCCCTGCTCTTCCCCCTAGCACTGCTGGTATGACTGAACTGTCCCTCTCTTTTATCTTGCTCTCTTTGGTCCTGCAGCTTTCTGAATTGCAAATAAGTGGATAAAAAGATAACGAAAAGTCTGATGAAAGGAAGACATAAGCTCTTCAACAGTTAGCAATGCATGGTGCCAATAATGAGTCAAGAAATCTACATACTGAAGCATCCCAAAAGGATTATGAATATTCTTTCCTGAGGCTACACTTCACCATTGCTTCAACAGTTTGCTTGGTAATAAAATGAAACTATTAAAAGAATAATAAAGAAGGTAATTAAAGATTAAATTGTAAATTGCGTTCATCTTGGTTTTAGGACTCAAAGCTAACACACCCTTAGCTCACATAGATTTGGGTTAAGTTTTTTATTTTAGTAGACTGTCCATCTCCAAGATAAAAAGCAGTATAATGAATGCTTCCATTTGGATATCAAAAATCCTAACAATTAAAATAATGTAAGAGTAGAACAGTCAGTTCCAACTATCCTAATGTTTTTATGACTCATTCCTCCTGGAGATTGCCCTTCCTGCTGACAAAGAAGCTGAAGCATTTTTTTCACCATTTCACCACATCAAAAGTTTTGCTCATTTTGGAAAGTAAACACAATGTTCCAGAAAACAATAAACTAAATTCTGAAATGAATTGTCATACTGTTTATGACTCATAATCATCGTTTTCACAGGCACTGTGCCACAGATGTTTTCTACAGAATAATAAATACTGAAATTACATCCTTTAAGCACAGAACCAGTATCTTCACGCAGCTCTAGAGCCATGAGAAGTTGAGCACCATCAGAAAGTAATTATGAATCTGAGACATCAACATTCTGTATTTTAATTACTTAGGATGCTTTGGCAAAGAGGTAGATGGGAAACAAACACTGACAAAAGAAAAATATGAACAAAGATCCATTTAAGTTACAGTATAATCATTCACAAATATTAAAATGTAACTGGCTGAATGTACATAACATCCAGACTTCATCACTGGAATAACCAGGCTTGATATGCTTTGCATATTTGTGTAAAGCACAATCTGACAGAATATTATATTGCTACATCATCTTCATAAGGCAATCCATGTGTTTGCTTTTAAGCAAGAGACTATGATAGTCTATGATAGTTATGATTTCATCATAAAATCTTCTCTTTGTCAAGAATCGTTTGAGCAAGCTCATGTTCACTCCTAAATGCTGGGGTTTTGTCCATTTCTGCAGAAGGATTTTGAAAGTGGACAGCTGTAAGCAACACTCATACTCATGTTACTTACAAAGGGAAGAAAAGAGTTGCCAAAAATACACAGATATCGACAGCCAAGCACTGCTTCCTTCTCAGCCTCACCACTGTAAGGATTTCCAAAGCATGTGAATTAGAAAGGCCATTCTACAGCTCAATTCTATAGTCGGAGACAAGAGGAGGAAGCAGACAAGCATACCAAAGAAAGGAAAACTAAACTGCTCAGAAGGAGAAGAGGTTTGATGTGCATAAAAGAACCAAAACAACACTCACAAAGACTTGAAGCTTTCATAATCCATTTAGAAATTTAAAGGTATCTGCCTGGCCATTTACTAGTAAGGCAAGAAGAAACCTGATAAAATCAAAGATCTACGATAGCGATTCTTCCAGCTGTGGAGAAAAATGACACATCTGTCTCATAACAATATGCTAAGTGATGGCGTCAAACTTTCAGGCATTGCTACAGGTGCTGTTTCACATGACAGTGGAACTGCTACTGCCATTGACACTGAAAGGGGAAGGTTTGGACTTCTTTCTCCAACATGTCTGTATGCTGACTTGGGCTCATTTGACTTCGTGGAGAGTAAAACTGTAAGAGAAACAGAGACACACACACATACAGAATTTTCTACAAATTTAGCTTCCCAAATGGCTGGGTGATGGTTTTAACAGGCACCAGGAGCACTGCTTAAGGAGAAAGAGAGCAGGACAGTCGCTCAAACAGCCATGTGGTCATCTGGTTGGCTCTGTTATACTTACAAAGCCTCAGACTAAACCAGAAAAAGGTTAGGTTTTGCCTAGATCCATTTCAGCCATCTTCCATCCAGTGGGAAGAAGAGAGCAGGGCTTTACCATGAGGGGCTGCTGGAAGCACAGTCCAATTTCCTGAGCTACATCAGTGCTTATCCAATTCCTCAGCGAGCTGGTCACAGAGTTAAGTCCTTTTTAATAGGATGCCATTTTTTCTGCTTCTGATGCCCAAGCTGAAATACAACCGCAAACACAACAGAGCCTGCACAAAGAGTGGCAAAAGAATTGGAGTGCCATTTGCAGGCAAAAGCAGGGAATCAGCAAATGAGTTCAGCTGAAACATGAATCCATAGCATCCAATTTTTAGCAGCTCACTGTGCAGCTCAAGACAGAAGCTGGAACAAGGTGTGGGGGAGAAGGTGGAATCTACCTTCTTATTTTAGCACAGACCTAAGCTGAAAGCTACCATTTGAGCACAATTGAAGACAGAAGCTGCTTTATCTGCTTCAGAAGATAAAGGCTTCTGTTCCAGCAACTGATCCACACACTGGAATTAAGAGCTGGTATAAAAACCCATGTGTTCAGTCTTAGTAGTTCTTTTATAGCCATCATCATTACACAGTCAAGAAAACAGGCGTATGAACTAACAAGCTTGTGACAATGGATATAAAATTATTTCTGGAAGTTACCATAAAAATTATGCATATGACTACTTCTTGGAAACATTTTATATAACTTAATTCCAGTTTGACTAATGCTTTAATTAAAACTTATACAATAATATTCATTTAGAATAGTCTAAAAAAAATCAGTAATCCTACTACGACATAGAAGACTTCTTCCAATACGGTGTGATTTTGCACTCTGTGGAGGTTGAGCAATCCACAATGAAGTGAAATGAGACTTATATGGGAATACCAAGGACACTAGGAGAACCTTACAACATGTAAATTATTTGCCAAAGAACATTATCCTTCTACAGTGTTTTTATCACTAAGATGTAAAATGTAATTAAAACAAACTGACCGACTTAGCTTGGCTAACAGCCACTTGTTAGCTGTGCAGCCCACCTTTAGATCATTCAGTTGGATGCAACTAAATTTAGTCATTAGTATACAATGCTGTGGGGGTTTTGTGAATCTCCAGTCCCCAGCTGAAGCCATAAAGACAGAAAGAACACCAAGTCACAGTGTAGTATTTTGAAGCAGACAGTAGCTCAGAAAAGGAAAGGAAACCAGTTCTGATCTGGATCCAGTGCAGAAAAAAGGAATGCTCTCCTATGAGTATTTCACAGAAACAGCAAAATAGCTTCAGCTTTAATAGGAAAACAGAATTCAGAGCATGTTTATCAATCTCCTTCCAATAATATATATTAAAGATTTCAAATACATGTTCTGTCCCAATTATGAAAGACCTCTAGCTAAGAGGTGCTTCACTGGTATTCCTGGGAATCTTCACACTGCTTGCCTAGTAATCCCATTACTTTTTCCCAGTTAATCTATACACCTCACTGCATACTTTACAATTCCCACTCCACCTCCTTCTCAAGTGTATGACTCCTAAAGAACAGCTAGAAATTTCTGCCTCTCATTCTCCCTGCAAAAGATGTGAGTCTAAGCTGTAGAAGAAGCTGGGAACGCACACTCAGGATCCAACCTTCCAGATGCAAAAACATGCCCAGCCTAAAACAGAGGCTGGATTCTGTTCTCAAAGCTCCAGAAGTTTTAACACACATGAATATGTATCTATCTGCCTGTTTCTGACAGCACTATGAGAGGCAGAGGGTGTGCAGTTATCATTTACCACAACCCTCAAAGTATGACGAGAGGAGGGAAGAGATCCAGCCGTGCTGCCAGTAGAATAACAAATCAAATGACAGGTAGGGCTACTTGAACAAAATCAAAAAATACAGAATTCTGTCACGTCCTCAATAACAGAAAAGGAAGTCAAACATATACTCTTCTGTGCCATTACAGACCTTTCTATGTAATTCTAGCCCCTAACCCCAACACAAAAGAAACAGTAAAGTACCAAAACTTTTACTTTCTGGACTGTTATCTTAAAAATGCAAAAGAAATAAATTCTTTACTTGTTCTGTGGCTTACAGAAGTGGAGAATTAGGAGTGCTTACCTAACAAACATGTCAAGTGAAAAGTGTGCTATTTTATGTACATTTTATGTAAAATTAAAATATTTTAAATAGCATGTTTCCACTCCCATGCTAATAATTACTATATTAAAGTATATTTTCATCTACAAGAGAAATAAAAACAATATTCACAAAAAAATGCAGCAGTACTTGCTTACCTTGCCTCCTACCAGGAGTGGTTTTGAAGTAAGAAACTTTGAGAAAAAACAAACAAACTAACAAACAAATCTAGAAATGCTTTTTTTTTCAGTTTCTGGATCTCTGAGAAGCATCAGTCCCTTGTAACCAGTATCTGATCTCCAAAGTCTAATCATTGTAGCATGAAAGCTTTTGTTCATTTGCTTTTATAGTCAAAAGCAGAGACACGCTTTAAAACTTACTCGTAGCCAAAATCCAAGTTAGCACTATACACTATGATGAAGTCAGAGAAAATCTGCCTTGCAGACAATACTCTAATGCTGAGAAGACAGAAGGGGGAAAAAGGAAAAAGGTATATTCAAAACCTCACTTTGTTTAAAAAAAGTTTTCTAAGGAAAGGTGGGAAGCACAGTCATCAGTGGTCTCATCTGAGGCACATAAATTCCAAACATTTTACTTTCTGGACTGTTATCTTAAAAATGCAAAAGAAATAAATTCTTTACTTGTTCTGTGGCTTACAGAAGTGGAGAATTAGGAGTGCTTACCTAACAAACATGTCAAGTGAAAAGTGTCCTAGTCTGAGTTTAGATGTTGAATTGTAACAAGGAATTAAGAAAAAATATTTTTATTTTCTCCAACATTTTTTATACTAAATGGACCCAAGCTAATTAAAATGCATGCCTGGCTGTACCAACCAAAATGCATCTATATTCCAACATGCTATGCCAAGTTTCTGTCACTCATCAGTCTAAGAAAAATGCAAGAGCTCTCCTCCAGCTGTCTGAAACAATCGTTTGTTGGGTTCCTCATTTACGTATGTCCATCACCCCTCAGTTAAGGAAATCCTTTCACTTTCTTGCACAGTGAGCCTAGGAACCAGAAGACAGACACAGCAGTGGTAGGTTGCTATGCAAGAGTGCAAGAACAAGCCTGTAAGGTGTGTGTTGGATCTCCTTGTGATCCATGCTGTCTTTGCATTTAATAGTCTCCCACTCAGTCCAGACTTTCTAACAACATTTTGCCCTTCAAATATTTTTCAAATATATATACACTGCTGGCATCCAAAGCATCCCATAATAATCTCAATCTTTCATTCATCATGTTTTATTTTGAACCTGTTTTCACTTCATTTTCTTTGAGGCTCCCCCACATTGATATCAACAGCTAGCAAATACTCCTATTCAGCCACCCTACTTTCCTCGATTTGCCCTTTCTATTCACATCATCAGAAAAGACTAAAATAAATAAAAAGCCCACGTACATATTCCAACGTAGTCAAGTTTTGTCACACAGACTTCCTTCTGTGCACAAGACTAATAAAAGTGATAAAAAAATACTTGTCCCCACTCCAATGTTTCCATTTCAGAAACAGAAGGGGACTGAGAAAAGTATTCAAGGACAAGTAATTGACAGTTAGGGCAGTCCAAATATGTTCCCTTTTGCTCTCTGCTCCTTTCCTGATAATTCCTACAGTTCTATTTGCTTCTTTTGAACTACTACTAATTGTGGGGCAATTTTAGTGTTATAAACCAAGATTTCTCTCCTGACATACTATCTAATTCAGAGCCTATCAAAATATATAGATACTACTACTGCAAGAGCTCAACATGGAGAGGTAGTATGAAAAATTCTGAACATAAATTATTACTAAGTGCAACTGTTTTTACCTAATGAGGGGAAATTATATAAACGTCACTTAAAAGATCAGTTTCAACTCCTGCCATTCTGGAATGAGATTTTGCTATTAAAATAGACACCTCTACAGAATTATTTATCAGAAGCAGGCAAAAGAAGAAAAATAAATCCAGTATTAAGAAATATCAGCAAACAGAGAGTAGAAGTGTAAGAACCAGTATGCCATTGCACAAGTTTCTGACACCATATATATTGAACAACAGTTATACTACCTTATCACAGTACATTGTAGATACTAAACATTAAATGAGTTCAAAAAGTGACCAGAAAAGTTATTGAGGAATATTGAGGAATGACAATTGATTATAAGAAGTTTCCATCTCCATGTAGCACCTCTATCTAGCATCTCTATCCCTGAGATGCAAATCAATAGTAACTGTTAAAGAGTATCCTCATCAAGTAGAGTTGCACCTTTCTGAATAGCACTGGACCACAGCTATATAAAACCATATCTAACTGCCACATGCAAGACCTGAAAAAATACCAAAACTGAAGTGACTTGTTCTCCTTCAAAAAGGGGTTTAATTATACCATAATTGCTTCTTGACAAGTCCACAACATTCAAAAGCAAGAACAAAATGTTATTTCACTTCCCACATTAAAATCAAGGCCAGTCTTCTCAAAATACCATTCATCTTTTCAAAGACCAACTTCCAAAGATACTCAAGATCATGACTTTGATTGCACTTAAGACTGGCAGGGAGGAATCCTTTCCGCTCGCAGTTATATGGTGGGTTTTTTGAATATAGCAAACAGTCATAAGGAAAGAAGTATTTTTCATTCTTTAAAAGGTATCAATCCAAGTGCTTAAAAGATTGAAGAGCAGGAATGTTTTTGTTTTGGTTTTTTTTTGTATTAACACCAAACGCATATATCAAATAAATGCAATAATCATTTATTACTTATTTCCAATAGGGTTTTTTGTTTGGTTGCTCTTTGCACTTTGAAAGTGGAAATAATTTCTATTTAATTTAAAGAGATTCGTGCAATTTCTGTTTGGAGGCAGAGGACAGCCTCTACCCTCATAAACAGGATGTTTATTTATTAAGACTGTCCAGTACTGACTGAGGCCTACTCCACTTCGTGACTAATGACAGCTTGCTACTTTTATTCATAAACTTCTAAACATCAGTGCACTAACTGCAGCAGCCAGCCTACCATTCAGATTATGCTGTTCTTAATCTTCACTATTTAAAGCATAATAGTTACTTGTCCCTCATAATTATTTACCTTAGAATTACCATCCTTGTGATGTTTGGCACAGGATCGAAGCTGAGTTATCCAGTATTGTTTCTCCTTTGCATCAGCAGCTAGAAGAGAAACAAGAAAATGCAAGGGCATCACACATAAAATGATACTCTTTCTTTGAGTAAGAGAAAGTGACAGGGCAGAGGAGATTGATTACTGGTTAGGATGCATCACAAATTCTAATTTACACAACTTTAAGTACAAGGTCTTCAGTACAACACATCTAAACCTCAACTTAAGAAGCTATGGCCAGCTGAAAGAGTTAAGCTTACATGCCATCCTCATAGTTTTCTCAAAATATTATTAAAATCAGAACTACCTCAAGATGACTTTTAAAAAAATTGTAATCCTCTTTTTACTTGTCTGTCTTTGTGAAGAACAAGGGCCACACCATAACATTTCAATCAGTAAAACCTCTGCACTCAGACTGTCAGTCAGCTACCAGAGGAGCTACCGGTTCTCCAGATACTTAAGTGCTTCTGTTCTAATGTAGTTCAACTAAATCTCTCTTTAAACCTGTGTCCTTCTTATGCAACTTAAAGACACAAGAATGAAAACTGCAATTTCCCCCATACAAAAAAAAGAACCAGCTTTAAAAATTATTGAAAAGATTGTCAGCAGTCTGTATCACGTGGCTACTCTCTAATATTAATAAGTCTATTTATGAAAGAGATTAGGTTTTTGTTTTGAACAATCCACTACCTACAAGAAATCCTAATTTCCTAATACCAACCTAATCTAATCCCAACCTTATACCAATACAGAATGGATAATTTCAGTAAATATTTCTTCCTACTTCCTCTACTAAGTATCTCAATGATTATTGACTCAGCATAAAAATTGCTTACTGATCTGAATCCAATTGATAGATATTAAACTAAAAGCAGCATATTTTAAGTATTTGATAATACAAAGTGACTGGAAAAGTGTAATAATGAAACAAGTATTCATGATTTCTAGCTGTAAAAATTCCAAATCATTTTCAGAGAAACTCTCCCTGGTTTTGCTCACGTTTCAGTTCCAGCTCTAATAGAGCAGCAGCATGCTGCACCACAGAACAGTCCTGCGTGCTCTGTCCCGCTAGACAACTGATAAACTGTAGGCAGAATAAAACTAACTTAATTTTGAACTTTTGTTACACTGTATTACATGTCACTTTTTTCTATCAGTTTATTTTTTTCATAAAGTAGTTTAACATGAAAGTACCTTGATCAATCAACAACACCAAAAAGAACTCAGAATACTGCTTTTTCTTAGGAGGAAAGGGGAAGGGGAAAAAAGTGTTCCGTTCCAAAGTAAATCTTACATATCCTATGTTGTCCTTCTTACATCTGGGAGCAAGGGAAGGCAAAATTTTATTAAAGCTGCATTCAATTAGTCCCCACTAACAAGAACAGAGACAAGAAGAGCCTTCCACTGGCATTTTTGCCTTTTCCAACCCAGCAGCAGATTCATTACTGCACATACCTGCAGGATGGTGGCAGGGGAGGACAATATTAGATATTAAATGCTAAGCTGTGGACAGCAATGAAAGCAGCTTTTTCTCCCTTTGGAAGCAAACAAGACACACTGTACAATCAAAATGCCACAATAACAGCTTATAGAAGGCATCTTGAGGCATCCTTCAGCCCCAAAATTGCTATATTGCAAATTCATATGTATTTAACTCCAGATGAATCTTCCACTGGGTTTTATAATATACTGTGTAACAATATAGCTATATAACCTCTACCCTCTGACAGTACAGAGAAGTAAAAGAGAAATGAAATAAAAGAGATGCAGAAGTAGGACTGGGAGAGAATGACTCAGCTGGCACTTCAAGCAGCACTGTACCTCTCAACTTATACATCTCTCCACTAGCAGCGTAGACCACCAACATGTGTGGCACTTCATCACTGGGTGATATTATAGCTCCAGCTAAAGACAAGGTTCCTCGTGGCTTCTGGTTTTTACTTTGTTCATTCACAAAATACTGCAGAATCCCCGTCTCAAAGTCCAGCACAAAGTACCTGTTGAAAGAAATTGCACTTGTATAGTATTGCCTTTAAAAGTTTTTCATGCATATACCCAAAGAAGAGCACAGATTAATTTTAACTCAAGACCATAAATAAACAAATGAGGTTAAGGTAATTTTTGTAATAACTCAGTTTTATAAGGTACTGTTATTCTGATTACTAGGTTTGTTTTTTCAGGGGCATGTGTGACTTATTCTTCATGTTTCTTTCAGACCAGTCATGAAATTTGCATACAAGACATGAAAGCAAGAAAAGGACTTTATAACTGAGGAGGTTCCACAGAAGAATTATAAGACTGCTTCTTTGGGGTGTTTTTGGTCTCTCCCCTTTTTTTTTTTCCACTTAGAACCTTGAAAGACATGCTAATTCTATACAATTAGTCTTTTGAAGAGGTGACACTGTTTTTGCAGAGGGATGAGCACAATTAAAGATATCATGCTATTTTCATCTTTGTGATAATATTTTACATACAGATGTTGAGTGTAGTTTTGAAAACTGACCAAGGGAATTGAATATTCAGTCCCCAGTAAGCACTAGGCAGGAAGTATGGACACCCACATGTAAGAAAATAGTTAGGAGAAGAAAGAAATATCTTGACATTATTAAAGATTATCAAACTCTGTCCCAAATAATTCTAAACTAGTGCATCACTACGGCCCTTACCTCTGCACTGCCTCCATCTCCCACATCTCCCTTAAGCACCTCTGTATCTCTTCCCTCACAAAAAAAAAAAAATATGGAAAGCCTCCCTTTCATAATCATGAGGCAGAGTTCTTCACCTTCCCTCTACAGTTTCTCTTCACCACAAAAAAAAAAACAAACCTACAGAAATGATGATGAGTTGAAGTGCCAAACACCATAATGTTTTCAATAGTAACCTTAGAAACAAGGAGGCCTTCAACAGAAAATGCCAAAATTTCAGAAGATTACCTTACTGACTCATATCACACCATTCCATAACCCTCCTGTTTTGACTTTTAAATGGTAGTACAATACTGCTCTCCCACTTAGAAAGGATTTTTTTTCTATTCAAGTAGCTTAGTAGGGAAAGACTCTGCACTTAACTGCAGCTGAAAACAGAAGAAGGGGAAAACATACAATAAAAAAAAAAAAAAATCAGACATGCACATTGTAAATTTTAATTTTGCTCATTCTCAGTTTTTCTTGTCCATTATAGGAATATCTGTTACATACTCAGGAGAAAAAGCAGAGCTCTAGATAGAGGTGACGCTGTGCCCCTGACAGAATGATACAGTAGCTTGACACTAGAGGTAGTGCTTCCCTCCAGCTAACAATTTTTTAGCTATCTCTTTGGGTTTAGCAAACAAGGCAAGGCTTTATATGCAGCAATGTCCATTCTAAGCCTGCGCCATCCTCATTACAATTTCATTGTCCTTTTATTGTCCAGGTACAAAACATTTCTTTCAGCTTTTGTTATCAAGGCCATCTTTTTACTGATTACTACCTTGGAATTCATCATTATGGTCACTGCAGTACAGCTCTACAATTAACAAAAGGAGGAACAGCAGTTAAAGAAAAAAAAAGGAATAAAAAAAAAAAAGGCAAAAAAAATCATCTTTCCTTCTCCTATGAAGACCAAAGGATTGGTGAAAAAGGTTACTCTGAGTCTATTACAACAGAATCAATTAAGTTACATAAATACTATAAGCACTTCAACTCAGAATCCTCTGCATGCCAAACCAGCAGAGCACTCCCAGAATCACCGCAAGCTCCATAAAGATGGGCTTTGTATTGCCAGAATGCTACCCCAGGGAACAAAACCAGGCATTTGAGCACAGAATACACATTTAGCAGCATAATGACATCCAAGAGCAGTGACTTCTTCAGATCCACATAGGCAGAGTCAGCATGCTTCCACAGCTTGTTGTTACAGCTACAGTAATAGTATTAACTTGACCTTCTAGCCAACCATAACCCATTTTATGTATGGTGTCAGAAAAAGAGAACATTATAATTGGCCTTGTGCCTTCGGTATTCAGTGCTTGTGAAGATGTCTTTAGTGGCCTGTAAAAGCATGCAATATGCTTCCAGTACCACCCAAGCAGCAATCTTAAAAAAAAAATAACCAGCTCTCACAAGCCTTGGCATCGCTCTCTACAAGTATCCTGCCTTCTTTCTTTCTGTTCAGCATGAAGAGAGAGGGCTCCAGGGAGACCTTATAGCAGCCTTCCAGTAGATGAAGGGGACATACAAGAAAGCCGATGAGGGACTTTTTGTAAGGGCATGTGGTGACAGAACATGGGGCAATGGTTTTAAACTAGGGCAGGGTAGATTTAGATAAGGCATTCAGAAGAAGTTCTTTACTATGAGGGTGGTGAGACACTGGAAGAGGTTGCCAAGAGAAGTCACAGATACCTCATCCCTGGAAGTGTTCAAGACCAGGGTAGATGAGGCTTTAAGCAACTTAATCTAGTAGTTGTCCCTGCCCATGGCAGGGAGGTGGGAACTAGATGATCCTTAAGGTCCCTTCCAACTCAAGCCAGTCCCAGATGAACCACTTTTTATGTCTATCATCTGTAGAAGTCATAAGAGAGAATTATCTATAGAAACATAAGCCCAGCTGCCCAACTAAAACTTGCTGTGTCAACAAAATAGCTTTCCTGTGACTCCAAAGAGCTCAGGAACTTCTTACAGGCATACTGACTGGGATACTGCTCGTATCACACGGCACCAAGTATTTGCCTTTTCATGAGTAGTGATTTGATGTGCAACTCCCCTCTTCACCTTTCACACAGTGGTATATAAAAAAAAAAAACCATAGACATGAGTAAACTGCACAGAGAACTATATTATCACCAGAGAGGCACGGGCATAATGTACTTTGAAAACTGCTAAAAGGATAGGAAAAGGCAGGAGACCAAATAAGGAATTATATGTCTAATTAAGCAGTGTAAGACTTCATACAAATGAAGGAGGGAGGAACTGAAAGTGACAGAAGAAACAGAAGCAGCTTTCAAAACCATTCTCTTGCATCACCAATCAAGTGATGATGGTACTCAGACAATCACAAAAACACAGAAATGGAGAAATTATTTTTTAATGCACTGAGGATGGAAAACCATTATACACATTAAGCAGCAGTAAGAGAATGGTAAATGCCCATTTTAGAAGTCCCATGTAACTGCATCAAAAGGACAGGGATATATTGTAACTTGAGTTCCCAAATCCGTTTATTCTGCCCGCTGGGGAAATAGCGGCACTAACCTCTCTAGAATCCATTAATCTTGCCACCTGGTCCTGTATTTCTCTACTGGCCTTGCTCACAGAGCACACATTTATCCACGATGTCATATTTCTGTAATTAATTTCCAGATTAACACTGATGAAAGTTAACACTCTGTGGAGAGCAGTCAGGTAAGAGGTAGCAGAGTAAAGTTCTGTCATACTAGACACACAAGCCATTAGAGCTATGAAGTGAAATGTGTGTTAGAAATGGTGAGATAATTGTTACTGAAAGACACTTCCAAAAGACATTTAATTTTTTCTGCCCGATGCACGCACGTCTGTG
>VWZY01001642.1:1222-15055 GCA_013399075.1 Chloroceryle aenea
ATGTAGAAGAACTGAATCAATGCTATTAGAAATGTTCAGTTAGCTTACAGTTGTAATTTAAGATTGTAGAAATCAGGGCTAGAGTGCAAGTCTCCCAGAAACAGATGAGAAACGGGGGAAAGAACAGAAATCTTAAGAAGCTTATTACAACAGAATAAGAAACAGCATCGTTTGCCTTTAAATAATAATAATAATTTTTAANACAGTAATAAAGGGGGAGGAATAGAGAGGTGAAGGACTTTCTGGAAATGGAAATGCATTGTCATGAAGTGACTTAATGACTCAGGTTGAGGACCAAAGGATAATTAATATTTGTTAAGAAAGTTAAACAGCAGTTTTAGGGGTTTCCTATAAAGCAGACTGTTCTGTAAACACAGCTAAAATCTTTATTATTGAGGATGGTTTGAAGTTAGCTTCTAAAAATGTGTCTTTCAATAGGGAGTATTTTTAATGGACTGATCTGTCGAAGTATCCATTCTCATAAAAAAAGTAGTTTAACACTTTCCAAATGTAGTCAGTGACTTGTGCCTCAACAGAGAGAGAAGGGAAATGTGTTACTGATTTCTTACATGGCCCGTAGTAAACTGTATGTCTTTTTTCAAGGGACTCTTCTTTTTTAGAAAGCTATTTCATAAAGGCATTTAGAACTATGTATTTCTTAACACAGCAATTTCTGTGGTATGTACATATCTGAAAGCTATGAAAGCCAAAATTGTTGGACAAACTTTTAACAACTCTCCAAGTCTGCAACAGCTTATTGTGGTTTTTTTTTTCTTTCTGCTTCTTTGAGTTTTCAACCTAATTTTATTATTGTCTCTTTAATCTGTCCAATACATGCTTTTATTCTCTCAACAACTGGTTTATCTCTCATTGTCCATTCTATTAGTGGAACATTCCTATTATCAATCTCACAAATATTTATACAGCTGGGGAGCTTCAGATATACGAGTAGCCTCACATAATTCAGTGGAAATGCATTCTGAAGAATCCTCTCAGCTAACACAGACAGGCATACACAGGACTAAATCCTGTATGCAAATAGCCTGTTAAAAAAACCAAACAAAATAAAACTAGGTTTTGTTCATTTGGCAAAAAAAATCTCTGATACAAAACATTCAAGAAGAATTGGAGATAAGAAATTTCAAGAAATCAAGGTGTTACAGGCTTTGGAATAGTGCTTATTAAATCCAAACTGGCTTCAGAAATCAGAGGACTTTGTGGGAAAAAAATTGTTCCTCCTTCTTTGACCACTGGTGAGCATATGATAAACTGAAATAACCTGTGTCCACCTGTGCCCCCAGTTCAAGAACACATAGAGGAGTACTCTAAAGCATTTGTATGGTAGGAATCTATTGGTTAGAATTTTATAAATATTTGGAAATCAGATCAAATGGTATTAAAATGAAAGTTATGCTGTCAGTATATCTAAGCCACATATTCTAACTTTTAAAAAGAAATGTTAACTGGATTTTCATATCACAGAAGCTACAGTGGCATTACTTTCATTTTAGCATGCGGCTCCAGCACTTACAGAACTTACTGTAAGCTTAGAACACAGTCACAGCCAGTGAAGTCATGCTAGAAAATAAAAGATGTGCTCACTGAGCACCTCTGAAGAATTTTGTGTCCCACATCCAGGTGGAAGAGGCATCTTTCGTGGTCAGACTCCTACACAAAGATGAAGGTAACAAGCACCAATGCAACTGTTCTAACTGCAATGAACAAGGTCATTCAGGAGTGTAAGCAAACAGACTTTGTAAGCACAACACTTTAAACACAGATTTGATAAATACAGTTTATCAAGCTCACGACATACAGAAGAGGCGCTAAGATTTCTTGAGGGCCCTTTCAGAAAGCGAGATGGAAAAGCAGTCCAGAATTACCAACAGTAATTGGTGATTAGCAAAACCACATTCTGGTACCCAGCATTATTTTGTAATACAATTACTCTCATATTTGCTGTGAAACACTTTCTAATTCCCATGTTGCAATTATTGTTGTACGTACGTTAACCCAAGTGCTTGACATAAACTATAGCATGAGCACATAGCTTTACTTCCATCTTTAAGTGTTCTTTAATGCATTGATTCTTAATAGAAATAAAAAAGCACCTACATTAGAAAGTTATTTAGCTGTGTATACTAGCAGCTGATATTTTTATATACTTGAAATTGTTTGTTAAAAGGAAGAGACAACAATAAATGCGCTTTAAGTTACTGTCTTAGGAGACGTCACAAAATAAACCCCTCAATCCTTGAAAAATCTTTTAATACTTGGACTGGATAAAACTACCAACAGCCTTAACAGTTTTGAAGGACACACTCTACTTCCTACTGTGAGACCTTATTTTCTGAATCTATAGGCCAAGTCAACTATAAGATCAGTTGAGACTATTATTGGGATAAATAAGCAGCTACAGTTTCAGGGGCTTCAAATAACATAGCATGAGCTTCTTAAAAAGGCATTTTTTTTTCCCCTAGAAAAAGATTTCTGTGGGCAGCACTACTGTTACAGCTACATCCTCTACAATGGGTGAAGGAGTAATAATAACTTGAACAGTATTTCAAAGCACATTTATCCACAGCATGGGAAGGCTAATTTATACTGAATGTTTAATACCAATTGAACCTTACATTGAAAGCTGAACCATGATACGAAAGGTTTACTATCAAAGTGGGTATACTGCAGATGTGGCCAGAACCAACAGCTGTATTTAAACCTCTCCTTTGTGGGGGTCCAGACCGTGGAGCTCGGAAATGAAAGCACCTGATTTAGAGCAGAAGTACCTAAGCAGGAAGAAAAGAACCTCAAGGGTGGCTGCTTCAGTGAAGCTGTTCTGGAACTGAAAAGTGAATGGGAAGACAACAGTGAATACAGACAACTGGAGTACTTTGGATCCAAGAAATAATTCTTAATTTAAGCAAAAAGTGACCTTTCAGTTGTAGGCACCTGACACAGCTTCACCTACTTCATTGGTGCTAGGCAAATTTACACCAGCTGATGTACATCAGCTCCAGGCAAAAAACAGTCACTAGACACCAATGCAGAATAAAGGTGAAGGGCTGATGAAGTAACCACCACTATTATAAAGGAACAATATAATTTATTAAACTACTCTGTGGTTTGCATTAGTGTTTTCCAACAGCAAACAGGCTACAACTTTTGCTCCTCGTTCCCAAAGGGTATCACATTTTCACTGTACCACCCCACCTTTTGAACACCCTAAACAAATGGTAAGTCCTTCTAGTTCACTTTTAAATAATACTGTAAATAGGAGCATAAATATATATGAAAATAAAATCTAGTACATGGTGCATAAAGAAAGTGTCAGTTACTGAACAGAATTATTCTGGGTTAGGGCAGTTTGTCTCTTGTTCTCAATCATGAACTTCCCAAATTCCACTTTAAAGCTCTGGTCTCTCCTGCTAAAAATCATTTCACCAAAAGCAACACATTTTTCCTTTTGTGCCAATAAGTCTGTGACCAAACTTTTAAGTGAGACCTCAATTCCTCACCTACTGACTGCATTTTAGAGTTCTGCTCTGAGCCCTCACAGCAATTGAGCTATGCTCCAATAGCTTTGCTGAATGTCCACTCATAAGGCTAATTTTGCTGCCTCTCACTGTAGTAGGTTTGGAGCTGGCCTGTGCACTAAGTAAGCTGGAAATTCAACAGAAAACCTGTAATTCTCTGTTCTCATCCTGCAGACCTTTTGAATTCCCCCCCCCTTTCTGCTTCTGCAGCCAACCCAAGTAAAGGCAAGTTTTCAAGGAGGGAGACAGAATTTATATGTAGATATAAAGGGGTTTACATAAATCAAATAAACTTGAGATGCAGCTTATGGCTACAAGGGAGGGAAATATAATAAAAGTGATTTTGGTACAGATGGCAGAAGTATGCTAGAAACTGGAGACAGTGGATCAACAGGCCAAAGAAGGAAGAAGGGTAGTACCTGAGACTTGGGCTAGCAAGGATTGTGTGGACACATCAAGCTGTTCAGCTGAAGTGCCATCCACTGTTCGCTCCTGTCTCAACATTTCTGTTTTTTCAAGTCTTGGCATCACTCAGGCCATAGGATCAGTTTCCACTGCAATCCCATATGTACATCATTCTTGCTATGTGGTAACCGCAGTAATCAGAAGTGGTGCAAGTCAAGTCGTTGAGGAGCCTTGCTCAGATTTAGTGTATATAGCATATGGTTGACATTTATTCAGTGAATTTAGATTTGAGACAATTGAAGTTTGGAAAGGTTTCAGGGGAGAACTATCGAAATAAATCTAGCTCTGGAAAAGTACTTATAGCCGACCTGTTCAATATATACTGAGTTTACTGAAAGGCAGCTTGGCTTAGTGTCCAGAATTCCATAAACCAGAAAATCTTGTAAGGGAAGAATTACAAGTCTGGGCACAAAGACATAAGAAGATTCAACACTGCTGGTAGTTAAAACAAGGTAAAAAATAAGCCAATTATTTGTCATTTGCAATGAACAGTGGGAACAGCTTGCTAAAAGCAGTAAGCCAGCAGAGAAAAAAGTGCTCAATATTTAATTATGTTAGTAAAAAAATCCTAAATATAATAAGGAAGAAAGGACTTGGGGGTGGGGATAGAAGGAGCCCATTTACTTAGAATGATGCCTTTTTTTTTAGTTAGCTGACTCTAATACACTCTAATACACTCTCTCTGAAGTATTTGGCCAGATGAAGCCACAAAACAAGAAAAAAAAAGTTGAAGAAAAAGAATGAGCAGATGCATGAGCTAGGCAGTTATGGAACAGCTGGTCTAATTTCAATTCCTGGAAAAATATATTGGAACAAATGAACTATTTTTAGAAGATAATAGGTTGATAAGTAACAGCCCCAGACTTGTTAGGAGCAGATTGCATCAAACTAATCTTTTCTACTGTGACAGGTTTAGCAGGCTTGTGGATGGGGAAATGTGGATATCATTTAACTTATGGGAAGATTTTATACTCCTTACAGGCAGCTTGCAGAAGTAAACTCAGCAAACTTCAGACAAAATAATGCATGTGCAGAAGACCATCTGAAGATGACGTGCTCAAAGTAATTGCTAATACCACTATAAAAGGTATCAAATCAGTTTCTGTGGACACACATTATTCTACTATACAAATATACAGTTATACACACAAATGTAATTTTAAACAGCACACTGTTGAGGATATGGGGGGGACTGAGCACTTCAGAGGTCAAGAACAGAATTCACAGTAGTGTAGGCAAGTTAGAGAAAAGGTCCAAAATAATTAGGAAAAAATTAAGGTTAATATTTGTCCTTTGCAAGGAACAGTTCTCTGCACAAACACATGAGAAGCAGCAGCTAGCCAGCAGTTCTGTAGAAAAAGTACCTGGGATTAGAGTGGATCACAAACTGAACAAGAGTCAACAATGCCATACTCTTGTGAAAAAAGCAAACACACCGAGATGCATAAACAGAAGTGCTGTAAGATACATAAAATAAATGTCACACTTTACTTAGCACTCATTAAAGCCTCTACTAGGAGAGTTTTACCATCTTAGGAGCCACGCTTCAAGATGATACCTAGAAACAAAAAAAATCCTGTGGGTGGCTGATGAAACCCCCATCATTACCCAACTTCTTAAAACCACCTAAATCCCTACCAGGAATGGTTCAAATATAACTAGTACTTCCTACACATAGCTATCCAAAAGTTTCTTCAAGACTTAATTTCCACAGGTTTCCATTACTTAGAAGATCTGTGAGATCATGAATTAATTTCTTATACCATAATTCCAGCCCATGTTGTTTAGCTTGGTAAGGAAATGTCCCCGGGACTTTAATGTATTTGTATTGGCTGAAAGTCAATCTTTTCAGTTCTAGTAGTCACATATGAATGGATATTCACAAATTCACATATTCACATATTCATAAATATTGGAACCAGTCATCATTCATCTCGCTAGATAAATTCCATCTTTCTCACTAGATGGTCAAGTACATCTTACTGAAAACCAAAAAGCTAGCCTAATATAAGTAACAGAGAGGTATGGAAGGAAATAGTCATTCCTGAACTCTAATCAAGGAAGAGTCAGACTAAAAATGAAAGACAGGAGGAGAAATTTTGTACCACAAACTCCTCCCGCCACTGCATATGGCAGGTTATGTCAGCTGTTAGGAACCGAGTTGATTCTTGGCATGATGTTATAAAGCATTCATTCAATACTGGTTTCTTATCAAAATGAGAAGCTGGAAAACATGTTTGGTTTCTCCATCAGTTTCTAAACAATGAGCAGAAGAATGCTAAAAAGCAGTGCACATGACCTTCCCATGGGCAGTGATACCATGGCAGGAACTATCAACTAAGCAGCTCCGTGGGGGAGGTCGATCCAATACACGCTGCTAGTCCCTTCGGTAACAATACCCATGAAAAAACAACAGCTGTGTTTTTGCAAGGCAATCCACAGATGAACGGCATTTCAGAGGTTAAAAGCTCATACCACACATTGTACAAAATAGACTTTGGCCCCTTTAAACTGGGGACAGGTGTTGAGTCAGCTCTTTGCACCCAGGCCAAATCACAGAATAAAGGGGAGCCAAGGCTGACATGCCACCCCTCTCAGGCTGTCATGATGTATGGAGGGGACGACAGACCAGGGGAATACAAACTGTAAGAGACAGATGCTTGAGCTTAGAGATGTGGTTATCCCACAGGTCAGAATAAAAGTAAAACATGTGAAAAAGACAGTACCAGCTAGAAAAAGCTTGCAAACTGATTCATACGAGCAAGTCATGTGTTACTGTCCTCTGCTGCCTGAAACAGGAACTCCTCTGCTCTCAGCAGGAGACAGCCTGCGCTGCTGAAACTGTGAATAGCAATGAAGGATCCTCTTTGTGCAAAGCGGGAAGACCTAGAAGATCTCTCTTAGTTACCAGGCAGTCTCCGTATCAGTCTGTGCAATCCCTAAGGCGACCAAAAGTGTAAAATCTACTCCGAGAATTCATTCTGAATGCTGTTTTCAGTTCAGCACAGAGGATATTAAATCACCCCTGGCTGTTTTATGTACATACATTGTCATTCACAATAGAAAACCTATTCGTGTGGACACCCTACGTACAGGTACAAATCCTGTAAGGAGAAAACATGTAGGAGTGCACACAAGCAGTGGCTCCCCTCTCTGAACTGGAGCCCCCCACCGTGTAAGGTAGGGGTGCACATATACCCCGAGTGAAATGGCAGTTGTAAGAAATGCTGCTTTTCAGAAAGTAAATCTTAGCTCCTTCTCTAAATTTAGCACTGTGGAGTCATTAGAGATGAAGTGCACTATCACTATTTATGGGAAACAGCTTATACTTGCTTTGCCAGCTAACACAGTCCCTTTTACTGCACAAAGCTGTGCAGTGAGTCACGTTACCCAGCAACATTCACACCCATATGAACTACGGAAGCAGAAACTCTTGCTCACTTGCTTTCTTTTTTTTTCCTTCTGGGATATTCCTGAGAAACAGCATCCATTAGCAACAGTTCAGAATAATGACATTCCCACGAAGCAGACAGCAACTGCTGTAGGTAAAACAAAATGTGATATAGAGAATATGAAGTGAAAAAGAAATTCTATTCCAAAATAAGTTTTTTATTCCTTCTGTTAAGTTTAGGTCTCAGTCAAGCAATTTGGGAGGTGTTACTCCATGGCAAAGTTAAACCTATGCAGCTGTGAATACCTCCCACAAGATTTGCTTTTCTCCTTTATCTATCCAAAGGTTTCTTGCATTGGATCTAGCGATTGTATAGTTGGAAGGGTAGTGAAAGCAGTGAAGCTATCCACAGGAAAGTGCTGTTTGTTTGGGGTGAGGGGCAGGGCTTGGTGTTTTGTTGTTGTTTTCTATTCAATCACTCAGTTGACCAAATTAGCTGCTTGGCTACATGATCCCTAGATTCAACCCACAGGAAGATGGTCATATTATTTAGGTGTCAATGCTCAGTTACATTGGAATAGCTACAAAGTAAAATTAGACTCTTACTTATTCTCTTAACTAAGGTGCATGCCTGTTATAAACAACAAGGCTGACCTAGGCTGTGTCACATATTACACACAACCTAGGCAGCCCAGACCTGCATTTCATGCTTAAGACTTGTGAAAATACATAGAATTCTTTCAAACAGATTCTGAGTATTTTTCCATGGCAAGTTCATTTCTCCACTGCTAATCCTTAAGTAAGCGTTACTTAGCAGAGAAGTCAATGATGATATGCACAAAATAGGAACTATAGCTTCACATGTTTACAACAATTATTACTTTTCACTGTGCATATGACTAGGTACGGTCCTATCATCTTAGTGTGACTGTAATTTTGTGACAATCTCTATTGTGCCTCAAGTCTGAGTTCTGAATCAGGAATTGTGTGTTGGTTTTTTTCTGTTGTGGTGTTTTGTTTTTTTTCATTTTTTTCCTCCCTCTTTTGTTTTTCTTTTTTTCTTGCTCTTTACATGTACAATGCCTGCTAACAGGGGCTGGGACTTATAGGGTAACTTCTCAAAGCATACAAGTAACAACGGACAATACCCAGCTATACCCATTCATCTATTAACGGCAGTATGTAACAATTACATCCGATCATGTGGTGTTCACTTTCTATTCGAGTAATTATTTTGCCAAATGAACAACAATTACAGAAGTGGCCAAATGAATCCAGAGTTTAAGTTTTGTTGAATTTTGCTTAGACAATAAAAAAAAATAAATCTCTACCACTATGTTCTTATGCTGTGTCTTAGAGAAGACAAAACAGGTTTTTGTCATTTCAGATTGGTTAATACATACCCTTTAAGCAGCAGTTTATAATACTTTGTCATCTATATTGTTAAGTATTTTAAAAAAAATCAACAAAATATGTTTTCCTTTTTAATTTTACAAACCATTCCATTATTTCATATTTTCTCTCTTCCAGACAACGTATTTTAATACACAATGATATTTTGATATCCCATACCAACTACCTCTGGGCTACTTTAAAACAGTATGAAAACAAAGCTATGTCTCTAAACTGTGCCATAGCTTTTAAATTATGATTTCAGCCAAACCAGCAAAGTTTCCAAGCTGTTGACAATGCATTGATGTCTCCCAGAAATGGCAGCACAGTGAAGTATCTCACATACTTTCTCTCTGACCAGGCTCGGAGAAAAGGAATGCAGACCACGCCTGCAACACAGGCAACACTTATATCACATTTACCAGATTGCCTCCCCTACTAATCCTTCGGGTATAGAGGCATCTCCTCAGTTACCCATTTTGAATGGGATGAGAGCGCTCCTGCTTTAAATGCAGAAAGTACAGATGACTTCAGAGTGAAAGAGAGAAGGAAAACCACAAACCTGTGCAAAAAAGCCCAAATTTGTTTTTCACTGTACAAGTTACCAGAGATACCCAGCATGACATAGAATTTATCAGCTTGATCTTACCTTAACAAAAGTATAGGATGGTTTGAAGTGGTTCTATCCAACTACTCTCAACAGAACAAAAATTGCTCCTGCTACCATCCAAGCAGCAGTGGAACTGGTTTTCAAGGGTTATTAAGGTAAACTATGTTGATTATGCATGATTAATAATCCCATCGTTCTTATGACATGCTAGGCAAGTCTCAGTCCAAAAGTGCCCACAAGGTTTAAAAAAAATGATCTGTCACTGTACTTGAGAATATCATTATATAGTTCTCAGTTACCTTCTAATATGCACATGACAGAAGTTTCAAAATAGACACAAAATTCCTAGTGGAGAAACTATAAAACAGGTCTCACATTACTGCAGCTGGAGTTGCTAACAAAACATTTATCAGTATAACCACATTTTTTCTGGTTAATCTGAGGCATACGTAGCTTATTGCAGTGCTACATTTGTTGAGAATGTAACAGAAACTGCAGAGTTTAAAAAATAAATCTAAACAAAAAACAACCACCAAAAAAACAGAGAGAGTTAGGAAAAGTATGCAAAGTAACTGTCCTGAGCCCTTTTCAACCAGGCAAGAGAAAGCAAGAGCAGGGTGCACAGCCCTGCATACCAGGAAGTCAGTGTTTGCAGTGAAAGTGGGATGACATGCAGATGTAAATGTACAATCAGCCACAAGTGCAGTGATTTTAAGGTTTTCACCTCCTTAGCCTGGTAGAAAAAAAATGGCAGAAAGTTTAGACACCAGAAATAAAGAAAACAAAACAAAACAAACCAGAATAAATTCCTCACTTGTCTCTATAGTTTCAGTAAGTTTATGACTTCTATACAACTCACCTTTACTAGGAATTACTATGAGCAATATTTGCAGTATATAGAAACTTCTGTCTTTTAAAACAAAATTCAAACAAAGTAGAAAAGATGCAAAAAGGCAGGTATAGATACACTGAATTAATCTGTATTGCTTAACAAGGAGAAGGGATTTAAAAGTGAATAGCTGCAATGTGTAGATGTTAAACAAAATATGTAGTTATTAGGAAGTCACGACTGACTCATTCTATGCAAAAGTTATATGCAAAAAAAATAAGAGTTCAAATACTATTTTATTTTTACCAAATACCAAGCAGAATTACATCATACTGAAAATCAGTTATATAGCTGCCAATTAGTCAACTGAAAAACTAGACTTGCAACACACTGATATCCTTAAAAATCTGCCATTTTTAACTTCGCTGACATAGAAAATATGAGGCTGATTTTATGCAGACAGTGAAGACTGCACTGTCCAGACACCTTTGGTGGAGGAAGCATTACCCCAGGGCTGGAATCCCTTCCCAGTGACTTCTTCAAAAGCTTTGGGGCCATAGACCCTCATTTGCATGGTACAGAGGCTTTGAAGAGTAGCAAGTCACTCACAGTACCAGTTCCCACTCTCCAACTACCTCCCCCCATCTCTTCCAAGTAGCTGTCCATTATATTACACCATCTAATGCACAGAGGCAATAAGGCACTATAATGCCAAGGTACTTGGGAAGCCTTTGAAGTCACTCATACTGAAAACACTGGACAGAGAGATGCTATTCACACTTGCTTATTGATTGTATCATTAATATATCACTAACCAATACATTTCTGCCTACCTGTTTAAAGTAATTTTTCTTTCTGAAGGAGTCCGCTTGGTCTACTCAAAACCTTTACAGAAGCAGAACCACCACTGGGCCTCTTTCCTTTGGAGGATGGTAATAAGGGTTAGGGTTCAAAGTGAAACCATTTTCATTTAAAGCAAACGCTCCAGGACACAGTTCAAGCTGGAGGCAGTGATTTCAAACCAACTGCATGTGGGGGTGGAGGGGCCTGGCAGGATATTTTGTAGCATGAATGCTGCCTATTTGGGAAGGTTTGCTACATTTCTTTGAATAGTGCTTGAATCAAAATCAAGTCCAGTGAAGTTGCTACACAAAACTGAAAATAATCACTACTGAGTGAGCTAACTGACTTGCTGACCTTGAGATTTTTGAATAATTGGCATTTTAGGGGAAATTACCCAATTGCCTTGAATTCTTACAGTGCCTTATCTATATTGTATTGTCCTCTGTGCTGCTTTCTACCTGTGTGAACTGGCTGGTAGGAGAGGGGGAGCTGGTTGAGGAGAGCTGTGCTGGGGCAGTGGCCTGCCATGGCTCTCCATTGTTGCAGAAGCATGCACCAGCTCAGCACTGCCCCGCTACGCACTCTAAATCCCTGCTTTTGTGTTTCCTCACTGCCAGAGAGAGCTGCCCTGAACAGCAGCCTCCTTGCCCGGCGCACTAAGACAAAGAAATGTACAACCACATAGTTATACTTCATGACTCAGCTGAAAAAACAGGAGTCAAACGGCAACAGGAGCTGCATATTAACCATCCATCTGTGCATGTGGTTGCGATTTTGCGTCATATTTTATGATTCAGAAGAATTAAAACAGGCACAGAGGAAGAGGAAGCCTGTAGAGAGATTTATTTTTTCCTCCTGTAGGAAGACATCTGCCTTTGTAAAAGTGTGTTTGTACAGGTTGCACATTCTCTGAACAGAGAGACTTTCATCTGGGCTTCAAAGTGACACACTTACTTTTTAGCTTTCATTGAGTAGAAGCAGACAGATGGATTTAGTTTGGAATTTTGTTTTGGTCTGTTGTCTTTTTTTTTTTTAATCATTAGATCCTCAGTTAGAAGTGAAGCCAGCTGCTTATAATTCAATTCCAGCAATTTGAACTGGTTGCCTGCATTGTGACCGCTTGTTTAATACAGTTGCTATTTCAATGGTCAAAAGTAACCTTTGAAGTTAGCACCCTGTTAAGAGAAGAGCTAGGGGGAGGAATCACAGCTTCTGTAGCTTATGATTTTACTGTGTTTTTAGACTGATTGAAGAAGACTGCTGTGGATTGATTTTCACAGCCTGTTTCAGTGAGAAGGGATAATTTGAGTCCCTAAAATGTAGCAATGCATGAAGAGTTATAGATATCTATTACATCTAAGCTTGAGTGATCACAGTTTGCACTTTGACTGGGCAAGTCAAAATCTTAGCTGCTGCCCAGCTCTAGAGACAGTTCTACTCACATATGTCCATCTCTAGAGACAGTTCTACTCACATATGTCCATTTTTTTACATTAACAGTGCTGGCTGCACACAGGCAGCTACCCAGACCTTTGATATACAGCTGCTTGGTACCCCTGTTTGCTTTCTAAACCTTTCAGAGCTCCACAAACATCATGCAGTCCTTGTTCTCAGTTCTTGAGGATAAGAGTACTGACAGGTGGGTTGTTCACAAAAAAAAACAAACACACAAAAAAAAAAAAATCAAAACCAAAACAAAACCCCCACAAACAACGAAACACCAAGAAAAAAGTTGCCTGTTGTCTCTTAAAATAGGGCAGAAGTGCTAGTTATTTAATTCCCTGCCCCAGTCTGTGATAGAAGGGGGAATGAAGCCCATGTCCACCTTCTGTGTGTAGGAATTCAAGACACCACTTCTACCACGGAAGGGAGAATTCAGGACCATGACAGAGAACCATCAGTTCTGTTGCTGGTAACATGTACTTTACCAGTTAGGTATGACAACACAGCTTTGCCACATGCTATCTCCCCTTTGCAGATCTGGTTTTAGGTCAGACTACAGCAAAACAGTTCAGGAGATGCTTAGATCAATAGCTCCTTAAAGTACCATTGGCATCAACGTGACTCTACAGAGAAATGTTAAATTAAACAGCCCTTTCCCTGTGTGAATATTCTTCCACAATATGATCCTTTTCTGCTGCTATGCACATCTTATATTTGCCACCTTTCTCTGCTTTCAAACCCATGCAGAGATACTTAGCAATTCTACCAGCTATGTACTAACAGTTCAAATATCTTGATTTCTGATTCTCTGCACACAAGGGGTTTTAAGCTTAAGCAGAAGCTATCTTCATAGCAGAAAATACCAATGTTAGTAACTGCATTAGAAGTAGATTCCAAAATGTGCACATCTCTAAATCAGAAAGAAAAAAAGACAACACTAACTAAACCTCCCAGACAAGAACTTAAGCCTTTCCATAACCATTCTGAATTAATTTATAGTTCAACTTATAGTTAAGCCAGTTATTCCTTTATGGATATTAAAAAAAAAAATATCCCTTCAACTTCACCTTCAGACCTTTAATCAGTTCTGCAGACTTCTGAAGCAGTGCTTGACTATGAAAAAATGAATGCCAGTCATGATGAAAGTAATGACAGACTTGAGGGCAAATCAGACTGTGGCAAACAATTAATTTATCTGTAATTGCTGTGAGCTTTATTTTCCATCCTATCTGAGCAAAGCAACACATTGTGTTATCTCCTTTCTACTGAGCAGAAAAAAAAACACAATTAAACAACAAACAAAAAACCAAGTCAACACACACACAAA
>VWZY01001642.1:15153-42876 GCA_013399075.1 Chloroceryle aenea
CCCAACTGAACAAAACCACCATGCAGGATGCACTGACCCTGCATAGCATGCAAATTTGAAAGCATTGTAAATCAGTCAAGTCACAAGCAAGTTTCACATAGCGGCATTTTGTACATTCATACAGTTTAAGATCATTCAGAAGACAGACTTTTTAGTGTTAAGGGAAATGTCCTTTTTTCCTCTTCCCTCCCACCCTCCCCCCTTCATGGTCCTTCATGCAAAAGGCAGTTGAAGTGTTTTTGCTTAAATAGCACTGTAGCTACTTAATGCTCAGTGGGACTAAGGTCTTAGAAGGGAATAGAATACTTCAGTTGGAAGCAGCCTACAGTGATCATCTAGTCCAACTGCCTGACCACGTCAGAGCTTACCAAATGTTAAGGGCACTGTCCAAATGCCTCAAACATTGATAGGCAGTGTCAGTCTTGAACTGAGCTACAAAACAGACTCATTTCCTTGTAAAGAATGCTGCAGAAATGATGAACTTAATATTGTCACATTATCACAAAAACTACTTGCAATTTGTAGAATATTGTGTTTTCCCTAAATTGCTTACAAATCATAGGTGTTGCAGGACTCTTGCTTAATTTCCTCTTAACAAATACAGGGAAAACTTTTTCCCTGCCTTTAGCGTAGACTATTTAAACTTGTAGATACAGAAGGCACTTCTTGCTTCTTGTTCTCTATGAAGCCCAGATGGTCAGGGAAAAAGGAGTGGGAGAAATATGGTGGTTGGGTGTGTTTGTTTTCTACCGCTTCCCTCTAATCAAATCCAAAGAAACCCTCTGGCTCCTCATTTATTTAGCCTGCTCAGCTAGTAAGATGATTCAGAAATAAAAGATTAGTCATTTACTGCTAGAATGCTTCAGCAGAAGAGGTAGTCAGAAAGACATCAACAGAACCATATTTTCCATCAGATGTCATGACAATATCCCACTCTGTCTGAGCTAAGCTTATTAAGTGCCTATAATGGAATTTAGAAGAGACCAGAAAAATTAATATATTAATTTCCTATTTTGAGGCAGCCACGTGGAAACTTCTATATACTACAAAAAAGATTTTAAGAAATTCCTTTTATGACCTTTCCTTCCAAGAACATTTTATGAAAGGCTATTGACACTCTTCAGTCAGCTCTATTTTATAGCAAATGGCTACCATTTAAAGGGAGAGGAAGGCAAACAGAATTTTGGCTTAATAAACTACATTTACTATCTATTGCTATGCCTTTGGCAACTCCCAGGCATCCTCTCTTGCAGTGTCGCAAAGCTGTACAGGCTCATTGCAATAAGAGCAAAGTTATTATTATGCTAAAGTTAATCTGCATACACTTGACAATGTGCATCACTACCCGAGTCTCCTTTTTTATAACTCCACTACATGAGTAGGTTTCTGCAGTTGCTCACTCAAGGTAGTAGATTTTTATTCTCTGGCGTGCCTTTTTGTCACATGCTGTAGAACATTCTCTGATTCTTATTTCATCTGTTACTAATATTGGCAGAACTTTGTACCATATGTTCCAAAAAAAAAAAAAAATTAAAGCAGAACAGTGTCAGAAGCTGATATTGAGGAGCATGCACTTAAAAATACCTGACAACTCCCAAAACATCCTCCCAAAGCAGAGGCTCAGCTCCTGCTCTGAAGTAGGTGAAAACTGGTTTTGAACTGATTTTCTCATTCCAGGTGGACATCTTAATTAGAGGGTTCTTGATGGAACACAGAGGACTTCTTACTCTGGTATACCTGTTAAGGAAATGCAGAAAAAAAAAACCAAAATCACAGAATTGCTTCAGAAAAAGACACCACAAAAACCTCCACAATTTTTGTCAACATCCCGTGTCACACAAGTAAAGCAAGATGAGAGGTACTCAAAACCCCTGTTACTTCTGAAAAAAAAGAATAAGAGAAATGTTTTTGAACAGACTAAATCGGGAAAGCTGTGCGAACAGGAACATGGCAATGCAACAGAAACAGGATCACGATCAGCAGAAAATATTTTGACAACTTTTTCATAGTCTAGGAAAAGAGCAGAATCCCATCCTATGTTTTGATACTTCTAAAGCCCACATTGGAAATATTTATATACCACTAAGAAAATTGTACCCTGTTGTCTATAAATAGTATAAGGATTTATAGCAACTTTTTTCTGTTCCACTTTCCAAGCTCGCTTAAGCGACACAGTTTACAAAATGAGTATTAATGGATAAGGAGAAAAATCTAGTATGCTGGCTGGCCAGAAATTTCTAAACTGCTTAGATGCTGATAAGCCTACAATTGATTCGGTTTTAGCTGAATCCAGTTCAGGCTCATTCCAGTGATACAGAGAGTGTCTATGTTCACTTCTAGCCCACCTACTCCCTTATCTATTTTTAAATTCAAATATTCAACTGCACTGTTTTCAAGGAAAAAAAAACCAAAAACCAAAAAACAACAAACTAAAAGTAACAACCTTGTCCATATCTGGCCCTGCTCATGATCTGTAGACAAGGAAAGATGTAAATAAATCTATATCCAGAAGTGTTTGTGGTTTGTGTCTCCCCCCCCACCTTTTTTTAACTCCCCCCTCCCCCCCCTTTTTTAACCAAGTCCCCTGAAAGAGTATAAATTTCTGTAAACACAAAGTGAAATTATTCCTTTTAATACAGTGTCAGGTGGAAGATATTACTCACTTGTAAAGCTAGACATGAAACTTCTGAAGCAGGTAATTTTCCAGGAAAATATTAACCATCCCTTAATCCAGTCACCAATCTTGTTCAGCATACTTTGAGAATGGTGTTCTAACTTCAGGGAGATAGTAATTTTCAACAACAGGTGCACATGTAAATATTTGGTCCATTTATTGTGGAAACACTGAATACACAATATAGCTTTAACATACTCCCACTGAACAACTATTAAATTAATCTGAACTTCATATTGTTTATTGTGGAAATGCTGCAGACAAAGATTTAAACGTAGTTCAACCATCAGAGAACATGACGCTTCAAAGAAGGTCAAACCAAAATGGCTCTTAACGCTAAAAAGAAGAGGCAGATGCCATTTCCTAGAAATGAAGGAAGGTAAGCTCCACTGGAGCAGCTTTAGTACTGGGCTTTTCTTTTGGATTGGTGGTAAATGAAAAACCCAGGGCCCAGGGATTTTCCTTTTTTTACCTAATTGCTCCAATCCAGGAATCTTTGGCACAGGAATTTTCCTTTGCTTTGTGACTACAAGATTATTCAGCCATTTGTTCTTAAACAAGGCCACTGTTTTCACAGACTTCATTTAACCCTACTCTCTGGCATTTAATTTTGTGTTGTGCAAAGGATGCTTGAGTGTGAAATTCTAAGCTGATAGGAGACTAACAGCATCAGGTTATTGCACTAGTTCTTTTTTACTCTGCTTTTGTCTGACTAACAAACAAGAGCATTAGAGATTAGATTTTCCTCTTTATTCCCTACATTGTCCTTATTTTACTGCATCTACACTGACAAGCTGACAAATGCATCTACATGCAAGAGGAAAGAATTCCACTGCATTGATTTAGAGATTAAAAGTGAACTGTCAAACTGAGAGCTATTTTAAGGGAAGCATGCGGATATTCTATTTCTAGTTCACTCTTGCACACTGCCTAGATTTAAACCCCAGAATTGCACTGCTGCTGCTTTGCACAGATGAATAAAGATGAGGCCTATGTAAAAAAACTTGCACCACAGAGAACAGTAACACGTGGCTTATTCTGTCAGTCACAACGGTACATTTTACGTCCTCATTGCTCTGTATCAGTTGTAAAGCTATATTCATGAAACAGGGAATGTTCACATATTGAAACCTTGTGCGTAAAAGGATAAAATCATGTGTTTGTTTCTTAGACATCAATTAAAACACTGACAAAATAAAAGCATTATAAAAGATTCTAGAAAACTAGAGCTATTCTAGACTTTTAAACAGCAAAAAGCCTATTAACCTTATTATGGAAATCAAAACACTTTTTTTGGGCACAATTCCTCCTTATGGTGCTACATAATCACTTCGCTTTTTCCTCTCATTTCAGTATCAAGGAACATCTGCCTACACATTAATTCAGAAAATATTAATTAAAAACTGGAAAGAATTGGAGCCTAGCACACCAATTTAAATTGTTGCCTCTGATCATAAATTTGATATCAAGTTCTAGCATGAAACTATTATATTTAATCCAAGTTGTTTCTTGTTAGGAAATAGCACACATATGCTGTTAAATGATTTTCAGTACAAAAGATACACAGATTAAATATTTTAACTGAAAAGCTCTGAAGACTCCTAGGCATCAGTAGGGAAGGCACTTTTCCGGTCACGTAACTCTAGCACATTGGGATTCAGCACAGCTTTGGTATTCAAAATCTCCTTCAGTTTCTATGCAAGTGATATCCACTGACTGCCCAGTCCTGAACTTCTCCACTTGCAAATAATGCAAAGAAAATTGCTCCAAATAGATTAATAGAAGCAGCAATATAGAAAACAGTCTGCCATTCTCCCACAGTGTTCTGTCAAAAGAAGGAAAAAACAGACAAACAAACCAACAAACAAAAGATGCAGTTAAATTTCACATAAGGAGAAGTCATTTTAAAATAACAGACACTACATGCCTTGCCTATTTAAATGTAAATGCTATTCAGCATGTTTTTAAAGCAACATGAAAGCTTTATAAACATAAAAGATCAAATCATCAGTAGTCAGCTTCAGTGTAATAATACAGATCACACAGATATTCTAATTCAATTCTGATAGCACTATCTGGATCAGGTTTTCATCTGACATGCAGAACATTCATAGCAAAATTCACATTTGCACAAAGCCCACTCAGAGAATGCTAGTGTAAGGGAAAACACTACCTTGCTTTCAAGTCAGGTGATCCACAAGCTGAAGTGCTCTGCACTATGCAGTAAGATATTCTTAATGACTACTATGTGGATACTCCAAAATCATAGGCTTTTTAGCCCAAACAAGCTAGCTATCTTTACTCAGATTTCAAGAGGAATCCTCTCAAGAGTGGTATTTAAGCAGAGCCATATGACATGGGTAGCAAAGAACTGTGGTGGTGGTTTTTTTTTGTTTGTGTTTTATTTGAAAAGAAGGAACAAAACAAAGTAGTATCTGTACATGTCTTAAGACTTTTTTTTTTTCTTTTCCTTTTGTTTTAGTTCCAGATGATTACTGTAACATACCTGTAAATGATCTTACTACAAAAAAACCAGAATAATACCAGAACAGCGCATTAGTATGAGGGTTAAAAAAAAAGCCCAATCCCAAACCAATCCCACTTGTTAAGATGTCTAGAAGAACTAATTTGTTTGGATTCATGTATTAATAAAAGTTTTCATACTACTTTTAAGGAAATCATCGCATTGAACACCTACTCCAAAAATTCAATTGTATCAATAACCTTACTCCTCCCATCTTTATCTTTTAAGAAAGAGATTTTAGAAGACTTCGTATAATTGATTAAAAACAAAGAAACAAACAAAAAAATCAAACAACCCCTTGCTCCTTTTTCTACTCCAAGTCACCATTTCACTAAACCATCTTGTGAAACTAACACAGCTTTTAGAATGCATTAAGCCTCTAATGTACTTACAAAGAAATTATAGGAAACACACAACTGAATCTAGTTTCTCACTCATCTGATAAATGCTGACCTTACAACTCTGCACCTGAGACTGATTTAAAAAAAAAAAAGTAAGAACTTGATTTAATTTACTAAAATAATACCACAACTGTCTCATCTGGTTGGCATTTTAGCAAGAGTTTTACTGCATTAAAAATGTGTTAATTTTATTCTTAGAGAATATATGGGTTGAGTCACTAAAATGTTAAAAGTCCTACACAGGTCTTCAATTTTACCTTTATCTTCCTAATCAAGATCAGAAGAATAAAGGCTAGGAATTAAGTCATTCACAGCAGTGAAATGGTATGACTTACGTGTATAATCCAGATTTCACTTAATGACTGCACATTTGAGAAAAAAGAATTTCCCTTCAATGAGTATAAAAATTTAAAAACTGAAAAAAAAAAAACCCAAACAGTAAGGAAACTTACATTGTGAGTGAGGTTCTTGGCAATAACTGGCCCCACCATTCCTGGGATAGTAGCAAAAGAATTTGTGATCCCAAGAAGAATTCCAGCATACCTACAAAACAAATCATTAACACTGTTTATTAATTTATTGTGCTTATTGGTCATGGAAATGATTTTGCCTAACCCGATCATATAGGCAAATTAAACCACAACTATTCCAGTGAGAGTGGCTTGCTATTATTCTAGTAACAATTTGATGACAATTTGGTACATGGTAGTGGACTTGGCAGTGTTAGGATAACGGTTGGATTCAACAATACTAAAGGTCCTTTCCAACCTAAATGAGTCTATACATCTCTGTTAAACTCAAAAATTGGCCTCTGAAAAAAAAAAAAAAAAAAACCAACAACAAACCTCATGGTTTTGCTCAGGATCGATAATGCAAACTTACATCCCCTTTGCAGGGGAGTTAGAAAGAAAACACATGCCTTGAAGTAGTAAGAGAACAAGGAGTATGACTGTGGCTGTCTGGCAACAATAAGAGTTGTTTCAGGTATCACTGATGAAGTGTCTGCTGAGAAGGCAGCATCACCAGGGTGGATGGACGTCCCCACTTAAACTACAGAGCACAAGTTCCAAAGACCCAAGTTCAAAGAATTGTGGCAGTCCCTCTTTCTGCTTTCTGTCAGTCAAGGCCAATGGGAAATGGGTCTGACTTAACCAGTTTTGCTGGTTGCCATTGCTGCAGCTCCATTCTGAGGCTTTCTGTTCTATGAATGTGTTGCTCTATCACACACACGTGCATGCATATGCACTAGTGGCCATAAAACCTTGCTGGGAAAAGCTGGTAACTTGCTTAATATCTGAGTGTCAGCACCTCAGGTTTAGACAATTAAAGATGTCTCTCATAAGAGTGTTGCAATACCAAAATATCATGTTTGAAGCTGTACCACAAGCACAGGCTTGTGAGAGAGGCTGAAAGAAGTAAGAGCTAGAAATTGTAGAATAGAGCTCGACATTCCAACTGCTGAAACACAGGTCCCTGCAGTTCAGATTTTCAAGGTGGATTTGCTGACTGAAGAATCATAAAAATTACTAACAGTTGTAGTTTACTACAGGAGAAAGGAGTTATTCCCCAGTAATCATTTTAGGCTATTTAGCAGTGTGAAATTAAGTTCTCACTGATTTTAACAAAACAGAAATATAATTTAATCTTTAAAAAGAGATGCACAGCTTTGACATTTCCTCAAACAGGAGGAATCAACTATACAGGAACGGTACAAAAGGTTGTGATGTGTATCCAGTGCAAAAACAATAGAGAAATATGTTTTTCCCCAAGAATCAATTATCTAGCCTACTATTTTTTTCTTGAAAGTTAACACTATGTATCAGTTTAAAGCATGGGAATGTATTGCAGACTGACCTCCAATGCCTTAATTAAAATGATCCTTTTATTTCTTCTAAATGTAACATTTAATTGTCTTTTCCTAGAAAGTGTTTAAAAATAAATAGGCCTTTATGAAGCGGAATGAGAAAGTGTAAAAGTTTCCATTTGGCAGATAACCACATATAGCCAAACTTCATTTTGCCTTCAAGTTGCTTAAGCACTACAATACTGCTACTGCACACTTACAAAACTAAACATAGTATAATAGTTTCCCTGGTCGCCAAAGATGTTTGGCAATCAACTGCTGGCTAAATGCCTCTGGTTATGCCAAGTGTTTCTGACATAGGTTGCATTCTTGATAATGCTTGCTGTTTGATGCAGATAGTGGCTGTGCCACTCCCTTAGCATAGCAGAGGCTCCCATATGAAATGGGAAAGCAAAACGTGACACGTTTGTAGAGCAAGACTAATAGTACTGTGTTGGTCAGGTTCTTATGGCATCATGGGGATAATGAAATACAAATCACCTTGCAGATCAGTTAAGTAAAATCAAGACTGAAAAAAACCAAAACCCAAACAAACCAAACCAAGTATGTGAAGTGTTTAGTGTATAATAGAGATACAGGAATATTAAGAGGGCTCATAGTAACAGCAACACTAAAATTTGTAATCATGGCAACATAGTGATGTAAATTCAAAGAGCTAAAATAGAATGCATTTTCCCCATGAGAACAATCTCATCTCGCTCCCGTCCTTGACTCCCCCTCAATACACTGATGGCAAATAAATACATAAGAAAATAATAAAAAAGAAATACATAGCAAATATTGTTCTTCCTTCAGTATCAGATTTTCTTTGACTTTTTCCTGTAAATATTTCTTTTCTTTGGTATAATACAAGTTTCAGTAGCAGCAAGAGCCTGGTTGCTATTCTACTCAGCATACATTTAACCAATTAAAATTGTGCAAAATAAGTACATTTTGAAACTGCTTTGAATCGCTTACGGTTATTCTAGTATCTTTCAGTAAAATAAAAAAATAAATTAAAATTGAGTGGGTAAACTCTTAACAGAGGTTTCCTTCACAATTTTATTCAGACCCCCACTTTCATATTTCTACAGTTACATCATACATTTCATTGAAATTGTGCATGTCTGTCTTGCCCATTTCATCCAACAAAGTTCAGTCGCAAAAACAAACGAAACAAACAAAAAAAGCTTCTTTTTCCTCTTGCCTCAGATGTTTTTCTATTTCTGTGTTTAAAGAAATTTTTTTCCTATGACCTTTGTTACAAGACATACCATTTTCGTACTCTGTCTCCACTTGGATAGATTTACCCTGGATTAAAGCATGCATGTGCTGAATAGAGAATCACCAATTCAATAAAACAGCAGCCACCCTGACCATGTTCCCCATCCAGGAAGGTTCTCCTGTGTATGCAGCCATTTGTCCCTAGAGCCAATTCTGGGCCAAAGCTCCTGAACTATCATCAAGACAGCTGCTCCTCCTGCACTCATAATCAGTACGCTCCCTTCAGCCTGCCAGAGACAAAATAAAGGCTAGAGGAATTTGCATGGTTTAAACACAAAGGGAATAAAAGCAGGACTTTGTTGAGGGTTAGAAGAATAGAGTTGGATTTGGTCAGAAGAATCAGCAGCAGTTCAGGTGGTGAATCTAATTATGCCTGCTAACATATCAGCATTATGCCACGTGATTTTTTTTTTTCCTTGTGGCTTTTTTCAACACCTAAAATACTCTGTATACTGCCATATACAAATTCACGCTTGAAATAAAACACATTAGACATGCAAAGTGAAGTATCTCTCAAATTTGAACACATGCAACATCCTAGTTCTGGAAACCTCGGTCATCACCTGCATACGTGTTCTTTGTGCATATACCTCACAGAGGCACACAGTGCAGCTGAGTGATTTCCTTTTTTCCTATGACAGCTCTGTTGCACTCAG
This sequence comes from Chloroceryle aenea, assembly GCA_013399075.1. NCBI lineage: Eukaryota > Metazoa > Chordata > Aves > Coraciiformes > Cerylidae > Chloroceryle > Chloroceryle aenea. The sequence continues at coordinate 24,536 of VWZY01001642.1, forward strand.
GGGGCAGGATGAATTGTAGTCACTTAATGAGCACTATTTAATATTTTGTTTCACTTCACTTGCTCAGTGCATGGACCCAACCAAGCCTTTCTGCAAGAGGATTTTAAATTTAAATTTCTTGCAGAAATTAATAGAATTTTAATTTCTGGAAGTAGAAATTTAATCATCCCAAAAGCTTTTCAGCAGAAGTTTTTACAATATTTGTTTATTTTCACAATGCACTTGAGAGATGAGGGTGACATTGTGAGATCCATTCTATACACAGGAAACGAAAACATAGGCCAAGAATGTATATGCCTATTGCATGCTTGGTTTGAGAACCTCAGAGTTCGAGAGTATTTAACAGCATTGATCATATATTCAAAGTACAGCTCTACTGACTTCTCCCCACACTCTGAGAAATACCATTTTTGCAAATCAGAACTTACCAGTTTGAAGAGGCATACAAAACCAACTCATAAATCAGCTAGGTGTTGATTAATCTCCCTCGATCCAACACTAGCTGCTCAGCTGAGATGTTTAAGTTTGGAGTCCAGCTGCTGCAGACTCTTTACATATTATGTGAGTGTGAAGCAGCCTCAAGAAATTCCCATCACTCTTCATAACTGAAGACCTCTTAAGAGCAGTTTCCCAAAGCCAGAGGGTATGAACATGGTCTTTGCAGATCTCATGCTAGAGTTTGATCCAACTGATTTAACACATGCAAACTTTGTGACAGAGCATTGAAAGGACTGAATTCAAAAGCAATGTTCAGCTATCTTAAACACAACCATTCTTTAATCCTGTAATGCCCTGCTTCAGCCATTGTGTGCTCTCCAACTACTGCAGCTATGAAGTAAAGGGTTTAGGATTGAATGCCAGACTCCCTCTCTACACAACACTTAATCACTTCTATCTAGGACAGTATCCATCCTGTGCACCAAGTGAAGAAAATGTCCTGTACAGGGGAATATTCCAATAACAACACAAAGACTAATTTGTGAACCACAGAGAAAAAGAGGCAAATCAAAACTTTATAGATATCCAAGTTATGTCATTAAGTAACTTACAAGCATTAGTGTCAAAATACATTAAAGTGCACCACAGATGCTATTCTTACTGTCATACTTAATTCATAGTACAAGCTGTTTATATCTGGCCATTGACACTTTCTCTCTTTCTTGCTACCTATTCTCATCTGCCAAGACTAATTGGGCTCCCACTATTTAGTATCCACCTGTTAGGTCAAAATTTGTCCATCACTGTGGATGAGACCACCATTCTTCCCATTGCCAAAGCCTGGATACCATCTTCAACATGGACCCAAGGTCTCCTATACAAGCTGTCCAGATCTTAAGAATTCTTTTTCTAGGTAGCATTTCTACACACACACATACCCTTTCTCTTAGACTCTTTCCATTTTACAGATTAGTAAAGAAACGTTCTTCTCTTTGGTCATAAAGTTATTTGAACCTGCTCATATCTAAGTGCTACTGCAAACAGGCAAATGAGTGACAAACCAAATACTTGGCTTTTATGAATGCAAAGAATGCTTATGTTGACTTTCAAAAGAATACACATACATCCTTGCTCTTCAGGAAACTGATGGATCTGTTAAGAGTCAGAATTTGTAATACATTAGAGAAGTTACAGCCTGAAGTTATAACTTTCCATTCCTAAAAGTTAGTCATTTGAGAGAAACTGCACATATTTGATTCACCACCTCCTGATAACAGGTCAACTACTCATATCAGGATTTTGATATCTGTGTATAGAATGTTTCTCAAATACAAAAAAAATTGCCCAATTCACAGTCCTTAAATATGGTAATTGTCCTGCTAAGGGTTGATAAGTCTGATGGAAAAGTTTAAAAAGAGTAAAACACTTAATTGTATTATGTTGTTCCAAAAAAAACACTGTTCTATTAGTTTAAGGAATCAAACAGGACAAAGGTCCAGTAAATATAGTTACAGGAATTATACTATTTATTACTGCAGGGTCAAAAATGGAATTATTCTGAACTGCTGTTCATATTATATCCTCTGCCAAACTTGCACTTGTTGCAAATACAGTGCTTAATACTGTAAACCTGAGTCCCTGCCAGTGTTTACATTGCAGGACTGTACAGCACATGGTCCATAGCTAAATCTCCCAGTCACACCAGCAACAAAAACAAACCAAAGGTGGTCATAATGTATCACGTGCACTAACAATAGCCTCAGTAATACTTACGAAGGTGCTATGTCCAGATGGTTAATGCTGTAGCCAGATGTACAAAATCCTCCTAGTGTCGTTGATATGGTCACAAATGCAACAGCCAGGGCATAGTTGCAGCCTATGAATCCAGCTGCTACTAAGAACACTGCAGGTCCAATCATTCCTTAAAGACAGTAATTGTAGAATCAATGAACTTCTAACATGAAAGACATTAAGAGGCTCTAAGCTGTGTATACATTTTCTATACAACTTCCACCACCACCTAGTGTACAGAAGCCAGCACTGCACTACATGCATTACAGTGGGCCTGTAAGGAAGAGCAGATGGGTTGCAAGCCTGTTGCTGCCTCAGGAAATGTTTAGCCAGACCAGAAAAAGCTCACTCTGGATACAAAGAACAAACCTTAACTAGATAATAAAAAAAACCAATACAAACCAAACCCCAAAATCAACAGATACCGAAAGTGGCTTCACAAATTAATTTTATATAAATTGTTATAAAAAAATAACAGAAGCCAGACTGATATTAGTAGGTGAACAGTGCACTAAGAAATTATCCCAATTTAACTCTCCAGGTTTCAGGAACAAATATTGGCTTCTGCAGATCATAATACAGCAGAGCTGGAATGGTTCATACAAGTGTACACACACACACACACACACATATGAATATTTCTTTTGCAGGCACCTTCTAGAATGAGTTTTATTTCACATTTACAAGGTCTGAACATCTAGTATATGTATCCTGGAACCTGCAGTACAATGCAGAGAAGGCAGATCTCTAGCTTTAGAGATGGTACAGCAGGTACTGAAAGCAGCTTAGAAGCCATCATGAGCAAACATGTACTGCTTTCTGTCAGCAGTCAGCTTTGGTACCCATTTTCCAGTACCAGAGTCTGTTTCCATGACCCCATTGTGATCTCTGTAAACAGCTTCAAGTACATGCTTTGTTGATGAAGCCAACCTAGTAGTCCTGATTTTCCTAAAACAACAATGTGTTTCTCCCTCAATTGCACATACCTGGGCTTGATACCCTCCATTAACTGGATCACCAAAATGGTGTAGGCTTAAAATAATAAATATGCTTAAGAGCTTTTAATAAGAATAGCTTTAAAGGAAGAAACTGAATCAGCAGAACTGAGAAGGCAGCAATGATGGGCATACACCAAGCAGGCTGCAACTTGTGCAAATCCCATGTCAAATATCTTTCTTTTTCCTTTTCCTCCTTTCCCCTGCCCCAGCAATCATCTCCTCCTTCCTAAATACAGCCTTTTACCAGTAGTCATTAAGACCTGATTTTGTTGATCCCTTGGTGATTTCAGATTATCTCTCCTCCCAATTAGTAAAGGCCATTTTGGATTCTATTTGATCTTCCTAACCTGGTAGCAACTGTACATTTTCCAAGGATGTTCCTGTTCAGTTACTTAAGTCTTAAAGCACTGATAACACAGAGCTAGGAATAGGCTCATGCAGAACAATATCCCATCTCAGTTTCAATCTCTCTCAAGCAGTTATCACCACTTTAATAGTGATTCTACCTGACCACTTATTTAATCAGTTTGCTTGTAAGAAGGATGTCTCTTGACCTAAACAAAGATTTTGCAATCTCTTGTCACTCTCTTATCCAATAGTCTACTTTTCAATGGGAAAAGATAGCATTTACTCCTGACAAATTAACATACAAATAAAACTGTTCCTCCCAAACCATGCACAATCCTGTCTAATCTCACAGCAGAATCTCACATTACTCTCCCAAATCCTTCATTTTTCCCTGATTGACACTATATGTTCCAGAGATGATAGTTGCACCTACCTATTAGGGTAAAACATCTACGAACACAAACAGTGGAGAAGTTCTGTTTTTCTCGTAAATAATCTGCAATTTGCCCAGATAGAATTATACATAACCAGCAGCCAAAATAAGGTAGAGCAGACAAAAACCCATTCTGTTAAGGAGAGAGGAAAAAAAAAAAAAGAGTTAAAATACTGACATGACAACATAATACTCTGAAAAAATCACTTGTGCTGGAACCATGTGTCAAAATGATCCATCCGTGTAACTGTTGTTGATACTACCATAAGAGAGAAACCTAGGGATAGAAAAAGCAAAGCACTTTGAAGTTACCAATATGTGAACTCTCCCTTGTATGACAACCCGTAACTGCCAGTACAGACAGACCAAAAACTCAAAAGTTTAAATCAGCAACTATGTGCTGGAAAAATGAACCTGTACATGAAGGTATCTTGTGGACATTAAACTGATCATGAAAGTTACCAGAAATACCAATTTCAAGTAGGACAGTCTGTCAAGTGAGTTATTAAAGTGGAAGTTGTAAATATTATTCAGAAATTTAAAACCTATATGGAATCTCGGGGTTTTGTGTTACAACTCTTCAAGATTACATGATTCCATATCAATCTGCTGAAATACCTCATGATGCTGGCTGTAGTCAGAGACAAGATACAGAACTAGGACTTTTATCGAATCCAGGTCGGACATCATCCTATGATCTCAGAGCAAAGCTATTATTCAGGACCTCACACTAATTACACTGAAGTCACCTGTTAACAAGAGTTGTTTAGAGACTTCTGGCTAATTCTGCATGTTTTTCTGATGATGGAAAATGACAGGTACATAAGTTCATAGCTTTTCTATACAATTATGGATAATTACTGATAACAGAGCTATAATTCAACCTAATCTGTGATTAGAAATAAGTACTTGGATACTTATTGGATAGAAATACTTTAATGTTTATATACTACTATAAAATGTTTATTTGTCTAAGAAGCAGTTAAAGCTTCTGTGGTAAGTTTTGTTTGAAATGAGACCAGAAACACATCCCCACATGAAATCTACTCTATCAACACTCAAACATGCTGCCATTGGGTTTCAATGCTCAGCTTTCAACACCAGTAAATAAAATTTTGAAATACAGCAAATAGTCTAAGTAAAAAAGACAAAAGAACAAACTTATTTTGAAGCACCGTTCCAAGACACAGCATTATTTTTAACCAATCCCTTTATTATAGGATGAAAACTGGTGGACTATACAGTGGCAACTGTATAATATTTTAAACAGTGATGCAATTTCCATCTGAACGTGTGGCAACAAAGTTAGCCTAACATCATAAAAGAAAGCTTGCATAATGTCCACAACACTCAGTATTCTAAGTCACTCCAAAACTAAGAAGCATGACCCAGAGACATTAGGAAACCACTTCACAGCAGAACCCATTAGCATTTAATGCAACAGCATTTTACAAAAGACATGCAATTGAGGGCTGTGGCAGAAAATGATTCTCACAGACATTTACACAGGTATTTCCCTCAAGAGACATAATAAGCAACCCAACCAGTGACTTCAGTTAGTTGTTCCCAGATATTTTGCAGGTTGCCCTACTATAACCTTCTCTTCTAACACTGAGATTACCCATCTTTTCGTCCCAAGGTTGCTAGCATCACCTCTTCATTGCATGGCATGCATCTTCAGATTGCTCTAAACTAGTGTCATGTTAAACCAGGAGGATTATGCTAAACTTCTTGAAATTTCTGAGCACCTTGTTAGTCGAGCTGTACCAGCTTCTCCAGGTAAACTACACTACCACTGAAATGTTCTCATTAAAGAAAGACTGGCAGGGTCAAGTAATTGCTACAAATAAGAATGTTCCCCCTCCCATCCCCATAATTTTTCCGTGATAATTTAATTTTTAAAAATTTCTTTGAAAAGCACCATATCTGGACCTTAAGTCTATGGCTTTCTTTCATCCTATTTATCTTACTAAAAAAATAAATAAAAAATATTTTACCTCTGCTGTTCATCAAGGAAAGGAAAGAGAGTGACAATTTGGAAAGAGGTCCAACCAGACTGAAGCCACACTCCCTAGCCTCACCTTAAAAATATTTTTAAAATGTCACTTGTCCAATGACTTCCTCAGATTTATTTTTCTTTCTTAAATGAAGATGTTCTCCTTTGAGTGAGCAAAGATGAAGAAGACAGTATTTCAGAAGCCAAAAACCAGGCTATAGAAACTGAAATAATTATACAAGCCACATAACAGAAAAATATATTTTCTAGTTATTGTTTTAAACCAGAGCAGTTAAAGATGAGCTTGAAAGTTAGCATTAAGCTAAAGGTCAAATGAGTCCTGAAATTAAGTGGAAATTACAAGGCAGGCAACATTTTCGATGCATCTGCTTAATTGCAGAGATTTATTTTACCACTTCTAAGCTATACATTTACATTCCAAGGTTCTTAACAGGTTTCTTTATTCTAAGCAGCAGGGAAGATCTCTTATTTCTTTAATTAGGAAGAAAATTACTGTAGTTTTTTCTCACCTCCTGTGCATCAAACCGCAGGATCTCCTTCATGTATGTGGGTAAGAGCGTCAGAAGTGTATAGAAAGTCCAATTGTAAGAGAAGTGTGCCACAACAATAGCCCAGAGTGGAAGGGACCCCAACATAGGTCTCCACGGAACAGATTTCTGCATAGAAAGCTATCAAGCAGGAGAGAGGAAAGAATGGGAAGAGTGATCAGGGTATCAGTGCGAACATTTACTAAATACAGTCTTTCGATCCTACCCAATCTATGCTGATCATTCATTCTGACGGGAACAAATTGGGTCTCAGTCCATGGATGCAAGTCATCAGAAGTGACTGAATTACTGTGTTCAGTTCTCACTGAGGGTATATTAATGTATGTTACACTGCTCTGTTGTTTACTTCTGCAAAGTAAGCCTTACTATTACAATTTATAATCAGAATTTCAAGAAGTATGCCTTCCTTTGTTGAGGTTTGTCACCTTCTGTTTTTACTATAAATGATTAAATATTTCAAGTCACCCTCACGTGTTTATTTAGCTGAATCTTTCTTACTCAATCTTAGATATTAACTTTGGTCTCTGACAGTTTCACAGGTTGTAAATACAAATCCTCAGTGACGGGAATAAACTCTTATGCATATTTTAGGAACTGGATCATTAGCATTTTTTAAATCCTTTCTCCACAAACAGTAATCTTTTCCTTACCCTGGAAGATGTGTTGAAAAACAGCTGCAAAAGTTTGTATTGCAAAGTTTAAGGACATTATGCAAGTCTGGATCTAGTTTAAAGAGAAGTGATACGACTTGAACTTTTTAGTTTAAAAAGCACTGCAACAATGTGTGTGTGACAAAAGCCATTATTATAAATGCCTGGATTACTGATTGTTTGTCACTGATACAGCTGTACTATATATTTTTTTGTTGTTTGACAAGTTCTGCCTATCTCAGATTAAGGATGATTTTCTAGATATCACAGAGCATGATGCTTCTGACAGTATTTGTGGATTGCATTATGAAGTAAGATTATACAAAAAAGCTGTACCTGATCTTTTAGAGAAGAGAGTATATATTCCCTTTCAACATGTGAAATGCTCCTGTGAGTTTCTGGTTTATCACTAACCAACCACATCCAGAAGAAGAACCATAATACACCAAGCGCACCTATTGTTGAGAAAAAGATGGGTGAAGAGATAAAAACATAAGCAAATATATTAACACTCTTGGATGATTTACTTTTTTTTTTTTTCTCCAAATACTCTAATATAATTTTAATAAAATTACTTTTCTATCTACCACAGAATTGTTTTGTTTGGAAGAGACCTTTAAGATCACGAAGTCCAACCATTAACCCAGAACTGCCAGGTCACCACTAAACCAGCACCACATTTATAGGTCTTTTAAATACCTCCAGGGATGACGACTCCACCACCTCCCATGGCAGCTTGTTTCAGTGCGTGACAACCATTTCAGTGAAGCAATTTTTCCTAATATCCAACCCGAACATCCCCTGGCATAACTTGAGGCCATTTCTGCTTGTTCTCCCATGTAACGAGTGATAGCACAGAACAAACTTCACCTCACTACCACCTCCGTTCAAGGCAGTTGTAGAGAGTGATAAGGTCTCCACTAAGCCTCCTTTTCTTCAGACTAAATACCAGTTCCTCAGCTGCTCCTCATAAGACTTGTTCTCTAGACTCATCATAAGTTTCACTGCCCTTCTCTGGACACACTCCAGCACCTCAATGTCCTTCTAGTAGTGAGGGGGCCAAAACTGAACACAGTATTTGAGATGCGACCTCAACAGGACCAAGTAAAGCACTTCCCTAGTCCTGCTGGCCCCACTATTGCTGTTACAGGCCAGGATGCCATTGGCTTTCTTGGCCACCTGGGCACACTGCTGGCTCATATTCAGCTGGCTGTCCAGCAGCACCCCCACGTCTTTTTCCTCCAGGCAGCTTTCCAGCCACTCTTCCCCAGGCCTGTAGCATTGCAGGGTGTTATTGTGACTGAAATACAGGACCTGGCACTTGACCTTGCTGAACCTCATCTCATTGGCCTTGGCCCAGCGATCCAGCCTGTCTGATCCCTCTGTAGACTCTCCCTCTACCTTCAAGCAGAGGAACACTGCTGCCTAACTTGGTCTTGTCTGCAAATTTACTGAGGGTACCCTCTATCCTCTCATGCAGATCATTGATAAAGAAATTAAAGAGAACACACTTACAAAACATAAGTTCCCCAAAGTACCTTAAAAATGCACATTTAGAGATAACAAACAATAAAAAGGAATAAGCAGGCAAGAGGAGGTGGCTCCCCCCCCACCCTTTTCAGCTTGGAAGTGCCATATACAGCAAGGAAGTTGCATACGCAGGCATAATGTATTTTTATCAGTCACATGGAGCAGTCACAAAGGATATGGCTCAGCCAGCGGAAAAAAAACCTCACATTAGTTTTAATCACAAAAAATACTTAGTGCACATACACAGAACATCACTATGTACAGCTTAACTGATGCACCAATCCTATTTTTCTAAGCCAAACCCCAGAACTGCTGTTGGAAACGGGTAACTTTTCATAATCAGTCCAAATCAACTATACTTTTATACAACATTGTAACTTTTTTTTTCCTATTCTTTGTTTTGAATCATTTTTGTTTATATAAAAATTTGAGGTAGTTTCGTTGAGAGAAGAGCAACACTTGTCTTTTATTCTGATTGTCCCTTGCCCATGCAGAATATAAAATGGCTCAGATGTGTAAACAGACCTATAAAAAGCATCAGTTAGATCTATGACATGATGTTAGACAGTATCTTCTGTGTCTGAGCTTCTTCTAGAACGTAATTCACAGTAAACATACTATGCCTTGCATTTTGGGCATTCCTTTAGGGTTCCTGTGACTGCTAAAGAGATTTTTCAGAGTTTCCATTTAAAACAGCAGTAACTTTTCACATGTTCTTTCATTTATAGTAGAAGTTTATTCCTGGGATTAAAGTTATTAACTCAATTTCAGACTTCAGACAAGAGAGTTAAGAGCATTTGACTTGTACCAGCTTTTGTACAACCCAGATATCTTTGTTCATTGGAAGCAAGGCTTACATAGCCATGCACAGGAATCTCCTTAGCTTTAAATATCTCTAATTCCCCAAGAGGAATAAAATAGCAATGCTACATGTCGAATACATTTTTTTAAAAAATTTTTTATAACATACAATGCTTTTCAAAAAGAATATGGATTGTACTTAAAAAAAACCCAAACACTTACCAAATATGTAAAACACGTAAACCCAATTCATATAGTAGCAAATTAAACCAGATAGTGGCAGAGAAACAACAGTTCCCAGCTGTGCACCTACCAGAAGAAAGCAAAACAAAGTGGGGAAAACAGTAATTAGATCTCCCATAAACCCCCTAAACTAAGCAGCATTTCACAACTATTTTATTTTTCTGTAATAAAACATGTAGAAAAGATTTGTCACCACCACTAGAGGGCTGCCATTTCACCTTCAAGAAACTGCTTTGGCAGTTCCAGGTAAACAGAGCCACAAAACCCTCAACATCCAAAGTTGCAGACAAAAGGCAGTTAAAGACATGCATTCTCGGCATGCTCATCTCTAATAAAGTTAGGGCTCTAACACATCTAAAACAATGCAAATTAGTCAACCAGCATTTCTGCAAAACAAGAGAGAGCTGATCACAGTATAACTATGGACCTGGAGAGGAGATAACATTCCGACTCAATATAATCAGTTTGCAGTTTTCACAATTCTCACTAGCTACACAGAAACAGGAATGCTAGAGACAAGAACCAGAAGGCATCCATATATCCAGCAGGTTCAAATCACATGGTCCCTAAATTTGACAGGATGTAAGATGAGGCAAGGAAGAAGGGAGAAATGGCCAGATTCCAGTTCAGATACAAATCAAAAGACGGAAAGAACTACTCCCACGTTAATAATTTAATATTAATTTGGCAAAGGATGGCAGGTGTCCCCCTTGTCCTAAATCTAAACCAGAAACCTAATCCATATTATTTACATATTTAGGAACTGTACTGGTCATAAATAGTAGACCTTGTCTCTTAATGTTAGTTATATGATCACTTCTCCAAAGGTAATCTGAACCCAGAAAACATTAGATTACGTTGATACACTGTCTGCCTAAATTGCATCTTCATGGAAACACCATTTTTTTTACTTCAGGCAGAAAAGATTCAACCACTAACAACAAAACGTCATATGTCATGCAAAATATTAGTCAAAATAACTCCATATAACCTCAATCACATGTTCTCTTAGAAAAATTAACATGATCATGATTAAATAAAACACAGACCACATGATGGCCAACCATGAAAATGTGGGGAAAAGGAAACATTCTAAGTTTACACAAGATGCCTTATCCATCCATAACTGCTAACAATTGGCCGTTCAAGGCTGCAGCCACTTCTCACTAGTACATTAACATATACATAATTTCATAAGATACAAAAGGACAGTTTAAAAGCTCCCAGTTGTGAAATGCAGCAGATGTCAATACCAACTCTGTGCTCTCTGCTTAACTTATTGTGCTGGCTCTCACACAGACTTCTTTTAAAGCAGATTTATTTCACTAATAAAACAGAAAACAGATAAAGACCCAAAACCAAACCAAACAAACAACAAAAAATGGGTGATGGTGGAGAAAAAGCAACTTTCTGTTGCATTAGGTGGGTTGAAGTGGCTCAAAGTGGCTCTTGGAAAGGTCTGATGCATGTGTGAAATAGCACAAAGAATAGAATGAGACACTTGGCTGGGAGGGAAACAAGGAAACACTAGGAAGGATTAAGTCTTCATGCCTGATGGCACAAGTGAGTCATTAGACTGACTTAACTGCTTGGGAAACTGTAGCCACAGTTTACATGGTATAGCCCCATCTGCCTAATGAAGCCCAGGTCGAATAAGAAAGCTGTAATTGACTTAATGCCAGCAAGAGTGAGTTAAACCATTACTTCTTTAAGCGAATTTAAAATTTGTCATCTTCAGAGAAATAATACAAATTTTGACTAGTAAATTTAGAAAGCTACATTTCTCACCTTCCCCACAAATACTGCATTGAGCAGCGTGACTGATCAACAAACACCTAAAACAAATGAAGGCTCAGTGGAGATGGGCAAGAGCAACTGCGTCAGGAATAATGTAGGGTGTGACTGACCACAGCTGTTGCAAAGAAAGCTGACTATCTCAACACAGAGGGGACCAGAGGGTGGCCCTTGCTTTAGATAAACAGCTATATCAGTTGAGTGGATCACCTGGTGGTGTAAATGTTTCTCCCCCAATTCATTAAAAGTGTGACTGTCTCCCTGAGTTAGACAGATCAGCTAACAGATCAGTAAGGGAGTAAAAGTATGGCTCAGCTCAACATTAAGTATAAAAAAAAATAAGCAACTAACAGAATTTCTAAGACTTCAGTTGCCTTCAACCCACATATTCCATACTGACAACTGTGGATTCCCAGCATCATGAAGGTGAGCCTATTAGAGACCAGCAATGCAAACGTGTTGCAGTTCCTGTACTTTGCTAAGTATTAACCTACTTTTGTACTGTGCTTTCAGTATATTTTGTATCACTCTGCTAAACTGAAAACACTGTATAACATCAAATATCTTCAAACAAGTAAATGTGATATCAAACACGACACCTTCCATGCATAGAATATTTAAGAGAATCTGGTTAGGGAGTATTGGACTCTGACAATGAGATCTTGCAACAATACCTGGGACCTTAAACATTTGTTTGTTCTGAGACACTCAAGAAAACAAAAACAAAACCCACAACCACAAAAAAACACCAACAAAACAAAACGTAAACCCCAACACCACCAAAACAAAACCAAACAAAGCAAGAAATAATCAAACACACAGCTCTATCCTGTGATTCTGCCCCAGGTTTAATGTTCCTAATACTGAAACTCATTTATTTACAGTATCTTCTATTAATCAGCTTCAGTATAACACTTTGCCCTAATTTGATACAAAGTAAGACAAGTTCATACTTAGTTGTAGATCAATATATTTTCTCAGGGGTATAAAAGCTGTGAATTAATGAAGATAATGAATGCAAAGCAAGATTTAATTCAATGTTATGCTTTTCAGATTAAATGACGATTAAAAATTACAATACAAATCCCTTTGATTTAAGTCAACCCTCCCTGCAGTAAAAATGTATAATCCCATTACCAGCGTGGGAATTTCTCACCTGCATAAGAAATACTAAGGAGCTTGCTGCGTTCCAGCGGAGGAGCCCAAGAAGACCACATTGAATGCATAGCTGGGAAGGTAACACCCTAGAAACAACATTTTGTTCTATTGAAATGCGACAATTTTAGAACTCCTTTCACCTTTCCATGTTTCAAAGCATATTTCATTATAAAGCAGCAGTACAACCTGTTAGTTTCTTGTTTTGCAAGAAACAACATTTAGAAAGTGTGCAAGGCATGAGAGTAAGGAGGCAGAAGTAATTTTTCTTCTTGCTTTTGATTCTGTCTATACTGCAAAAGCTGCAAATACTAATACTGTTCTGAGCTCTTGGTTTCTGACAAATGAGAAGGGATAACTCTACTTTTTTCTCAAGTGTCCTGAGAAATAAAACCTTTTTCTTAGTTGAAAAGCTTAGACTAAAATATAGGGCGAAGTTTAATTATTAAAAAAAACCCTAAAACTAAGCTACTCAAAATGAAACAATCCATATACTACTCCAGCATGCTGGCACCCACAGAGTCAAATCATTACAATTTATTAACAAATTATTCAAACACTTTTTCAAGTAACCTAAAGAAAAAGGATTACCTCTCCAAGTCCTTCCAAGGCTCTGACAGCTATGAGGTAGCCAACTCCCAAATTAGCAGCCAAGGGTGTAAGCAAGGTGAATAGAGAGGTACCAAAGATGCCAAACCCCAATAAGCACTTCCCCCCAATTTTGCTTGCCAGATATCCTCCTGGAATCTGAGTAATGATATAACCATAGAAAAAAGAACCAAGGATCCATCCCTGAGTATCAGCATCCCAAGAATACTTTTCACCCTAAAAAAAAAAAAAAAAAAAAAGTCACCGGAATGCAGCATGTTCAAAATAGAAATGTCTTTGACCATATATAATATAACTTCGATCCCTCATTTAATCCTTTACACCTAAATTAGAAATCTTTTATGGCCTCCTCCCTAGGGTCTCCTTCCTCCACACACATCTATACTGCAATCACAAGTTGCGTCGAAAGCTAATTCAAGCAGTTTACAGTCTGTCCAAAATACGAAAATCATCACAATGTGAAATATAAGTGCTCATGCAGTTATCCCTTTCTGAGTTCCAAGCAACTTGGGTTAGGTGACACAGCTACAGACTATGTAGTCTGCATGAATACAAGTCCTGCTTTGGTATCATAGTGCGAACATTGTGTCATGCTCTAGAAAATGGCTTTTCCTATAGAAAATTTATGAACAGAAAACGAAACAAGGAGGTGCAGATGCTTAGATTTAATATAAGGAAAGAGAGCACCCAAGGACAGGACTCACAAGGTAGGTGGAAGAACACAATAAGCACAACAGAGCAAGGTAAGTTTAGCAGACAAAAGTAATAAAAGTCAAGATGATTGAGGTAAGGAGCTTGAAGCTATAAAGGAAGTCAGCAAGAAAACAAACTGTTGCTCAATAAAGTGCTTTTGAAGTTTAGGATCCCTTCCAAAAGCCCAATTTATAAGCATCTAAACAAGCAGCACACACTTCACGGAAGTGATGAGCCAGAATCATCTTCCCATAAAATTCGCAATTCTAATTTGCTCACAATAAATAATGAATGACCTCTAAACAAGCAAACAAAATGAAGGTAGGAAGACAGCAAGAGTGCTTAGTAATACACTTCAATTATAAAATGAGATCTATGTATGGCCAAATTCACAAAGTTGGTGTTTGTGTTTTTAAAACATTTTTCCAGATGTAACAGTTCAATTCAATTATGAAATGTAATTTTAAGGATTACTGGAAGTCAGAGAAAAAAAAAAAGAAGAATCATGATTTGGGAAAGAAATCAAAGAAGGAAAATATTACATGCTAATTTGTAATGAAATTTCATGCCATTGAGACTGTACGAAGAACAGACAAGTATGGACAGTGATATGAGCTCTGACGCACATGTAACACTAACAGTTGATCACTGGCATATAAAACACTGAGTCATAGTAGATCTCCAAGGTCAGATTAGCCAATTTGTAAGGAATAGCATAGAAAGGATGTACGTAAAAAAAATGACCCTGAGCACAGAACTTCTAAATAGCTACTCATTTAAGGTTATTATTTTTCAGAATATCTTTAAAAGAACCACTGAAAAGACCATATGGTAAATAGCAGCCTGTTTAGGTGGCAAGAGAACAAGAGTCATCAAATCACAGACCTCTATTAAAAACACTTTTACATGCCACGTTACCAGATAACAAGTTTGAGACCTCACCGTTGTGTTGCGAGGAACATTTATAGTGGAGGAATGCTCTGGACACACATTGGAAGTCGTGTTCTTTGCTATGCTCATGTTAGGTTCTACCATATCCACCAGAGCAACGCTTAGGTTCACACGTAATGCATACAGGAGGAAGAACCCCAAACAGGCCAGCAGTGCTAGATTATAGCGAGCTGAGCAGCATGCAGGGACTGAAACGAGAGTAAATTAAAACATTTTTGTTTTAGAAAACCTAATGAAGTAAGAACAACTGATAAGTGATTTTTATTAATAATCTCAGAAATTTAGGGGTACCAAAAAGGTAGGCAAGAAAACAAGCTAATGTTTTAAGGGATGTGTTCAATAGGGGTAGAGACAGGGGGGAGGGGGAAGCAGCCCACTGTTCTACTGATATGCAAAACAAATGTAATTCTGGTTTAGACAACACATGGCTACTTGCATAAGCATAGGAGCGGCAATAGAAGTGTGGTCTGCAGAAATGGATTTAGAAACATGGTTTCAAAAATCGTCTCCAAAATACAGTTCAAAATAGAACTTCACACTACAAAACTTCCCAAGATTAGCAGGAAGACTGTCATATATGTGAAAATGGTTCAGGAAAAACAGAAACTCTTAAAGTAGTGTTAAAGAACAGTCATTGAGATTCTAGCCTGTTTTCTATGACAAGTTTTCCTTCTGTAAGTTTGCTTATAAAGGAATGTGCATTTACTGACAGCTGCTAAACAAAGAAAACTAGCAGAAAGAGAATAGCAAACACTGCAGTGGCACTGTGAGACAACAGTTTCCCAGCTGCCCAGTATGCCCCTCTTCTGCAGTCACCATACAACAATGAAACTGACAAAGGAAAGTCAGTCTTAGATTCAGCCTAAAAATCTGTGTTGTGACATTGACTCTGTCAGATGTTTTAACTCAGGTATCAGACTCTGCACCATAACAGTTAGTGATTCCCTTCCAGAGTAGTACACAGCATCTTGTCAGACGTTGTTCAGAAGTACCAGGAGAATCAGATCAGAGTTGAACTGTAACTGACTCAGTACATCACCAGAGGCAGTAAATTTTGCATCACTACAAAATACAGTTTACAGCTCTGCAGACACTCTTTGTGAGCAGGGAATGTTTGAACCAACTGAGCAAGAATGTTGGGAAACTACTTAAGATTTACAAATTTACAAATAGTTCAGAGGTGGAGTTTCCACACTTGTGAAGAAACCACAGTTCTAACGGAAAATGTTACAACCTGGATGTCTGAAACCCTGGGAGGGTTGGGGATCAGCAAATATTACATCAGTTTACAGCAATCTCACCTTTCTCTGACTATTCAGAAATCAAATGATGAATAAAAGTATATCTATAAACAATGGGATTGACTGAAGTTTCATCTGCTACTGCAGTATGTCTCTTGAGTAGACTGTCTGTTCTGCAGGAAAAAGCAAAAAGGTGTGCCTCGTGGACAAGCTAGCTAAAGACTCTCCCCTTCCTAGCACCTTCCTTGAAACACAGAATGAGCCTATGTGATTTTGTCTTTTTCACTACAGACACCAACAGTCTTTCTGCAAGGCTGCATTTTTCATCAAAGGAGTAGTACTTATCCATTTTTGAAGCCTGATCAACTTTATGTCACATTCATCATGGCTGCACAAGGTGTTAAAATGACACAGAGAGGCTGTATTTGCTGTGCTCATTTAGCAAATGAGAAGCGTGGCTACTGTACAAATACACAAAGCAGCTTCCAGATCTGTGGTAATTGCAAGTCTTGCCTTAGTAGCATTTGAAAAGGGCATATCTGATTTTTAAATGACACGAAGAAGAGCAGCCAAGATTTTATTGCTTACTTTAAAAACAATAGGCATCAAGAGCAGGAAGTGCTTACCGTACAAAAACTAGTTGAGCAACTTCACTGACGGTTACTGTTCTTTAAAATCAATTTGCATTAAGTAGAAAAATGTATAATCATATAATTTCTAACAATGAATGTAATTACAAGTAAAACTAATGAACCTTTCCACTGCCTGTATTTGACAGGGTTAAACAATAATAACAGAAGGCTGAATATCACACTAATGATGTAACGCTCCCTTGGAAATGCAGATTAACTGGAACATCCACTACTCTTTCCTCTGTAAGCCTGTTACTGGTATACACCTTGTCTGGAGAGCAAGCTCCACTAAACATATGTGCAAGAACTTAAGATAACAAATGGAATTCTTTTTTTCAACTGTAAATAGTTTATCATGAAAATCTAACAAATATGTAGATCTGCAAGCCTAAAACAAGCGGCTGCTAATGTATTGATTCCATCTCTTTCCACTAAGTGCATATGCAATGCTTGAGAGTATTAGATGAGGTTAAAAGAAAAGAAGATTTGAGATGATTTCAGGCATGTTTCAGTCACCCACCTCTTCAAATGATTGCTATAATCAAAGAGACACTGACATTCATCCCCCTAAAGTTTAAGACAGCCAACCACGATGTTCAAGGTCTTACCTTGACTGGTAGTCTTGTGTCCTTCATCTATAACTAGTTCTGATTTCGGGGCCATGTTTTATAGTAGTGTAGCTGTAACTGAACACGATTCTTAAACTGCAGTTAAAAAATAGGTCTGTGCTGCAAGTTGCATGGCTGTTAAAGGAAGCTGCTCTTCTGTATTTGACTTTGTGGGTGAGGTGAACAACCTCAACTGCAGCATGATGCATTGTGCAAACTTAAGAACGTATTGCTTCAATAACAGATTTGAAGTCAGGTTTCTCTCTTTCTGGCTCTTTTAAGTCATTTTTGTTAGAGACCCCTCTTACTGCAGGTATACATTTCCTATTTTTTTTGCATGGGAAAATGAAGAAACTTAAAATCTTACAATATCTTTACAGTCTGTACATTCTGGGAGACAAAACAGCACAGAGAACCCCCTGAGTATGTTAGATCTGCTGTTAAGCCCTGACCCCATAAGGATCCTCCTCTCCTATAATTATCTTCATGCCTTCTTCCACTTCCCTTCCTCTCCATATATCCATAAGGCATAAGTAGTCATACTCAAATTCCATCTTGAAATTAAATTCTGCCTCAAGCTTGGCGGACCCCAACAGTCATTAATACAAAAGCTAGGCCAGTATTTGAGCTGGAATTACCTGCTTGTCTTCACTGATGAGCCACCAACCCAAGGGCAGGTATTTACCGGCGAGTTGAGCACCAGGGCCACACGCCTGTTCCTCGGCTCATTCCCGCCGCGGGCAAAGCCCCGAGCCCTGTCAGGAGGCAGGGCCGTGCTCACCTAACCCCGACACCGCCGCGTCCTCCAGACTGGACGCGGGAGGTGAAGGAGGCGAAGCCCACGGGGCGTCCGCCGCAGGC
>VWZY01001642.1:42998-58242 GCA_013399075.1 Chloroceryle aenea
CGTGCCCTGACGCGAATAGGAGCGCCGGGCCGGGGGAACGGGGCGGTCCGAGGGCTCCCTGGCAGCCGCGGTGCAGTGACCAAGCCGAACTGTGGCAGCCGCCTCCGGACCGGGGAAGAACTGCAGCACGGGGTCCACTCTGGCCACTAAAGGCCCAGCCACTGGGATGGCATCGTGACAGTGCAGTATCTGCAGCACAGGACGTGCTCATTCTGTGTCTGCAGCACCTGGTTCTTAGAGGAGGCCTTAAAGTGCACCAATATAAATGAATAAGCATCACAGCGTATGTAACAGCTTTTCCTTTTGGAATCGGTGGTTGTCAACCTCGGTCAAAGCTAAGAACAGGATAGAGGGATTTAAACTTTACAGGGTTTCACGTCCAAGCCTACCCCTGCTTGCCAATATCCTTGCCAGGGCTGCATGCTGAGTCATTTTGATGATGCTGCCAGTCATTTACTGGCATTGGCTTTACTAGATGTCCATGTTATTGTACCAATGTGTAAATAGCTACCTGGAAAATTTTGTGTACTGGAAAACTTTGTGTACTGGAAAATGGAAAAATGTAGATGATTCCTAGCAACATGTTCAGCTATATTGCTTCTCAGAAGTTGGATACACTGCAAGTATCAATAGGATGATGGCAGCTGTGTACCCCTCATACCGTATTATATCTATGTGAACATGTGAAGCAAAACAGGACTTCTGGTTCTGAAATACAGCCTAAGAGTGTCTCTGTGAGTCAAACTTACCTGGAAGTTACTCTTATAGCCAAAATTACAACAGGAAAAGCAATCACTTTATTCTGACAAAATGCACATCAAACATATTTTGCAACATTTTATGAGAAGTGGAGATTTACTTTGTAGTACTTGAAGAATTTAGCCTTGCATTTCACACAAGCTGTAGTCGTCTTGGTTTTTCTGTACATACCAACAGAGAGAGACCCCAGTGCACTGTCTCCCAGCCCACAAGGAAGGAAGTCTGTGGGTGTAGGGGCCAGGACTGATGTACTGCATAGGGTCATGAGTAAGATCACTTCCATCTGAAGTGATCACTTCCATGACGCAGAACCCCGAGCTCTCCCTACATTTTTCCCATCATAACACAGGGAGGATGAAGAACTTCAGGGACTGGAGCAATAGACTAAAGTTTGTCCTAGGCTTTCCCATTTTTTACATCTTTTATTTATTGTCATCAAGGCAAGTTGCATCTTAAATTTGCCTACATTCTCAGTATGGGATAATGCCAACAAACCTTGCCATAGCAAGGAACGTGGATTTCTCTGCCCTGCTGCCACCTCCTCAAAACTTGCAGACCCACTGGTCTCACCCTTATTGGTGAGTGAATCTTGCAAGGCTACAGTCCCAGAATCAAAAGGTGACACCCATCAAAACAGATGTAGGAGTGTGTGAGGAGCACTGGCCATTGTCATAGCAGATAGTGACACCGGTCCTTATTTCCTGGAGATGGGTTTGCCTCTGGCCAGCTTACCAGGCAATGCTGGTTCTTGCTGGTGCTCTGCTCTGCCAGGGTCTGTCACATTTGCGAAGCACTCCTGATGTGAAGTATTTGAAGTATTTTCTGACTTCATTTATTTTTATTTCCAGAAACGGCTGTTGTCTGTATTCAGCCACTTTTGCCCTGGCTACTTTCAGTGATGGATGCAGCTGTACTCTGTACTAAGCTGGGGAGGTGGTGGAGAGGCCTGTTCAGCACCCTGCCTGCTATGTCACTTGGCTCCACGGCACGAGAGCGAGGAGAACAGCAAAGGTTTGCATTTCCTTCTCTAAATCCCGCCCTGACATTTCACTCATCAAGCTAAAAGACACGCTGCAGCATGTCTCCTGTAGAGCAGCAGATGGCTCTCTTTCCTCTCAAGTGCAGCTGCGAAAAGAAACCTTGGGTGGTGCTTGGGTCTTAAGAGAAACCCCATCCTTGTTCCCTCCAGTGTCGTGGCTACTTAGGGCAAGCTCTCCTACTCATTCAGACGTGGAGACAGGATACGGTTGTGATGACATAGGAAGATATTTCTAACTGTTTAGCACTACCTATGCTAAATAGTAACCCTCAAACCTAAATGTTGAGGATTGCTTAGAAGATGAAGAAGATGATCTGGGATATATTATCAGTGATGTTAACCTAAGTCACAACATTTCCTTGTGTAGCCAGATAGTCTCACTTCTGTGAGACTATGAAATTTTATAGGATATAATAAAAATGTCTGGTTTTGGGTTCCCACATTTTTTTTTATTTTTTTTTTTTTGTGTGTGTGTGTGTTTTTCAATCTTTTAAAAATTAATATTACAAGATACTCTTATTCAAAGTCTTGTTTTTCAAACTATACATAGGAAAGACATAGAGAAATAAATCTCATACTCACAATGTAAGAATTATCTGGCTATTCTTAAGTACTTGGAAGTAGCATAAATGAAGATTGAAACATTTATTTGTAATTTGTCAAAGTCTCCTTATATGCAGTACAGCATACAGCATTTTTATGTTGTAAATGCCTAACAAGTATGTTTATGTTTTAGACTGACACTTTACAAAGTGGAAGAATATAAAATTAAGGTGTCAGATCATTTGGACAAGAAAAGAAAAACACATGCATCCAAAGAAAAAAATTCTAAGGTTTCCCACAAGAAAGCAAGCTACAATCAATCAAATAGGGAAAAAAAAAAAAAAAAGGATGCCTTGAGCTGTACAGTCCTTGTACTGTAAAGCTGAATACAAAATCATTACTAAATCATGCATAAGATGATGCTGACCAAATCAGAAATGATTTGTGTGACTCTGGCAGTACAATGTGTTTTCATCTGTCTGGAAATATTCTGTCTGCTGCAAATGCCTCAGGGCTCCCTGTCACCACAGATATTCTCCCCCCAGGGGTTTGTGTTGGGAGGGGAAGTGTGCACATCATGCACACTTATACTGCTGAGGCACTCCATGCAGTTCAATTTTTGGCACTGGCCATGAGAGCAGAAAACTTGGGACTTTCCTCAGCGGCATTACATTCATGTGGAAGAAAAGAAGTACATATTGCATTCTCTACAAAGTACTCCTCTGGATTATATGGCAACACTCAGCTAGATTCAGAGGGGTGACTTAGGCTTTGTATTGCTTAAATTTTAGTGTTGTGGTACTGAGTGGAAATATACACTGGAAGTACAGGCAATTTTGATGTCTAGACTCTCTTACTTAAAGGTATTCTACCTAAAGGAAACAGGACTAGCAGTGATGCTGGACATTTCCTATAAAACAGCTGGCCTCTTTTCAGGACACTCCTCTGTACATGGAAACACGGACTTATATTTCTCTTTTGTCAATGGCATTTAGTTTTAGCTCTGCAATGAATGATGAACCTCAGGCAAGGCAATGCACTGGGGCTTTGTGGAATCTTCTTTCCTTTTAACTACAGTTGTTTCCTCCTGTACAGAAGCCATGAATTTGCTTACGGAAAACAGCAGACTTGCCACCAGTGCTGCCCATCAGCCCTGGGGGTGAGTTCTGTGTTTGCTGGGTTAATGGTTTTAAATGCATCACTGTGGATATATGGACTACTAAGGGATGCAGGAGATCTTGCTAAGAAGTGTGATTCTTTTGTCAGTGGGCTTATAAAAACATATGAATAGCTATAGTGCTCAGGACAATAGCCTATTTCCCTCAGTATCCTGTCTCGAACAGCAGTCAATAGCAAATGCTGAAGGAAGGACTTGTACAGACAAAACATAGGGTGATCCTTCCTCTGAATAGTCTCTGCTTGTCTGAATACACACACTGGTGACTCAGGCCCCTCCTGTGCTGAATGTGGTACTTCTGTAGTCAGTAGTCCGTGACAGATTTATCTGTCAAGAATTTATGCCATCTGGTTTTGAACCCATGTAAAATTTGGTATCCACGTTCTCTGTGACAAGACAAGCTGAATTATATACTACAGCTTTACTGTCTTAGACTAAGCATGCTCTGAGAAAAGATGCTTATTTTCTGAATCCCTGGTGAAGACTTAACTGTCCTTGTATGCATGCCTAGCCATAGAAACCACTGGTTTTTATGGCATTTTACTTGTGGTCAGTCAGGTACTGAAATATTAGGGATTGACAGATTTTGGGGTGTATCTTATGAATTCCAGTGGTATACACAAATGTTGGGCTTAGCTTTCAGCTGTGTGGCTCAGTCTTGTGGAACTATGTCTTTGTATCTGCCTGGTGCTGGGCTAGAATGATTCTTTCAGGAGTTTTCACTCTTTGATGGGGTGCGTTATAATGCTGCAGAGTTGAGGTTATTCAGATCTGTGGCAAAACAAATGAATCTGAGTTACCTTGTTTGAAAAGATGGAGTGAAGAGGATAAAAGATGCTGGTATCTCCCAGAGTTATCTCTCACTTTCATTATAGTTTTGTCCTGTTCCTGCTGGGAAAGCCTGCTGGGAACTTGACTGGTAGTTGGATTTGCCAAAGGTTGCCCAAGAACATGCTGCAGCTATTACTTAGTTGTCTCTGAATTTCTTTGAATGTAGTGAAAGTTAATGATAAAACTTCTAAAAAGTATTTTTGTGGAGAAGAAGCTTAAGTTTAGAAGTGCTAATATGTGCCAACGTGCATCAAGACATCCTGGAAAATATGTTCATCTCATCAATAATAACTAGGTAAATATTTTTTGCAAAGATCTCAGAAAGCTGGATGGAACCCATCATCCAGGACAGGATGATATGTTTTTTTTATGCTTAAGGAACTCAATATGCCAGTTAAGATAAGAACACGTGGATTTAGGTACTTAATGACTGGTATAACAATGAATCTAGGAGACTTGCAAATGTGTGTGATAGTGTGAGAACCCTTAGACTGGTTGGGGAAATAGAGACTGACTTTACTAGATTTTACCATCAGGTGTCTAAGGAAGACATAAGCCTGAAGATTTTCGGATGTCTGGCATCTAGGTGTGCCTAGCAAAAAGAAACAAAGGTTCTTGCAACAATAAAGACACTTCTCCTATGGTGTCAGTTTGAAAAATGTTGAATTTTGGAAGAATAAATGTGGCGCCTTTTTACTAAAGCAATTTGTTACAATCTCACCAAAACCCACATCTCTAGTTTGTCACTGTTCTCCAAAATTAAGTCTCAGTTTATGGTAATTGTAATGCTTTCATAACAGAATCAGACTACTTTTTTCTTTTGCATATATTGGCAACTATCCCCAGCTAATACATCTAGAGGGCATATGTAAAAACTTTACAAAAAAATGCAATAGGAAGAAGCAACTGCCTGAGCATTCTTATGTGATTCAAGGAGCCACACATACCACCCAACACTTTTAAGTGCTAGGACCAAAGTACCTCCGCAGCAGGCAGCTCCAATGATCTGACAGATGCGCCTTCCAACTCCTCCCATCTGCTGCTGGGCCCAGTCTGGGACTCCCCTAGAATCACAGCATCAGTTTGGTTGGAAAAGCCCCTTGGAACATCATGTCCAACCATTAACCCTACTCTACAAGTTCACCCCTAGACCATATCCCCCAACAGGGAGCATCTGTTATAGGTCTAAGGGGCTGTCCTGACCCTAAACTGTGACAGGTATAAATCCTGGTTTGACTCAGTTGGTGTCAACACATCTACACAGCTCAGGATCACTCTTGAGACAGCCTGGCCATGTACACATGGATCAAATCCTGGCCTGATGCCTGTCACATAATCTTTTATACCTTTGCTCACTCAAAGCTCTTTCTAGTGTGTAACACATACCTTGCTGCCATACCTCCCTGAGAGAGCTGAAACAGTAGCATCATAGACTCTCTGCTTCCTTATCAACAGTTGTCATTTTGATTATTTTATGCAGTGTGTAAGACCTGTTTGTCCTGTTGTCAAAATGTCGGTTTACTAGAGAAGGGGAAACAAGGCCATAGAAATTAGTGCAGTCATTCAAACAGCATCCTGGTTGTGGTTTACATTATTTCAATCAAGATGAAAATGTATGAACATACAGAAAATGCACTTCGAAGATTTTAAGAACTCTATTTCAGACATAGTAAGAAGTGTAATAGCAAACTCACCTAACCATCACATTTTTCAGCTCCAATCCTTGGTGTTTTTCAAGATTTTTCTGGATAAACCCCCCAAGTAACCTTGCCTGACCTCATTTATCATCCTCTTTTGAACAGCAGGCTGGGTTAGATGACTACCTGAGTCCTCTGCCCTGAATTATTCTGAGGTCCTGTGATTTCATGACCCCTCTCAGGAGTAAAAAACATCATGTGCATTAGGTATTTTAAATATAGTTTGTTCAGGTTTTTTAATAGACAAAGTAAATTACTGCTAACGAACAAAATGAGAAGAAGAAAATCCCAGAAACTGCTATTAGTGGTCTAAAAATCACAGGGTGAATCTTTGGCCTAAAAACATGGCTAGGAGGCTTTAAAAAGCTGTCCAATATAGGACACATTTCAGACATATGACAGCAATTTCCAAACATTTAGTTGCTACAGTAAGGTTTGGAAAGATGTAGCTCTTGGGTCCACACCCTCTTCATTTAAATAAAGACGACTGCTGCTGTGGGTAGTTGGCAAAGGAACAGACAGCTCTTTTTTGAATAGCGTGAATGAACATCCTATAGTGGCATTACTCGAGGGCTAAATTTATTTAGATTTTGGATTATTTGGTGACTTGAAACATGAAACCTTTACTCAGGTCCTTCTTAATCACTGAGACTGGACTCCTCACCCTCCCTCCTTTCATGTAGGCAGTATGTGGTAAGAGTTAGTCCTCTGGAAGAGAAAAGTGGTATTTACCTGTGTCTAAACTGAACACAGAGTTTTGTGCAAGCTTTATGAATAGAGTGGGTTGTTTGTTTTTTTTTTTTAAATTCTTAATCACTTCTGTCTATAGAAGCCATTTTATCTGCTACAAAAACTGATTCTGTAAGAGACAACTTCTGTAACATGAGGTTGACTCTCATGTTATGTGATTGTCAAATTGTTTTCCTAAAACTGGGTCCATCACCCAGTATGCAACTGCCAGTCACACATACAAGGTGGAGGTGTTTTCTGTATTCTCATGAGAGCACAGTCACGGGTGCCAGGTCAAAACCAGCACACACACCACCTAAAAGCTTCAGCTATTTATATGAAACATCTTAATCATATTCCTCTTTCTAATACACATGCATTGTTATTCAACTATATGGTCGGTCAAAATATCCTCTCTTGCTATGTAAATGATGGCACTTGCTCTATCTGTTCTCTTAACTCTTTATTTCCTTATTATTTTGAGGAGGTATTATAACTGGGGTCAGTGGTCCATGGTTGGTGGTTGCGATCTCCACTCCCAGAATTACCTTTCTCCCAGTTTCACAGTTCATCATGGTTAGTTGGTTGTCCAACTGATTATTCTTTCTATAGTCTTTGTTCTAGACAGAGATATCCTATTATTAATTATTAGATGCTGTTACTGATTAAAACAGGAGGACGTTGCTAGGTATGTAGCTGCAAAAGCCAAATGAGGCTCTTCCTATGCTCACTATAACTTAGAATGTACAAATAACTGTATCTTCCAAACATCTAATATTTTCTGACCACTGATATCAAAATGGATGCAATCTAAAATAGAATAGAGGTTCTGAGAGGTTTTACCACAATAATTAATGTCTACCTACCTCTACTAGTAAAGAACTATTGCTTCTTGATACCACTGTGGAATTGGTTTGAAAGTGAAGGATTTTTTTCTCTTTTTTTTTTCTTTAGATTAAAAAAAAAAAAAACAAACTAAACTTTAAAATGGCCACAATTTTATCTTTTAACCAATTTCCAAGCAGAAAATTTGATTGTCATTCTTAAAAAGAAAAAGCTGTCCTGAAAGAGGTGACATCCTACAAAAAAAATTTCATTTTAAACAACTACTTCTAATTCTGTCTTCTTTTTTTTCTGGTGTTGACCTTTTCTGGTCATGACAAGATTGAGGAAATGAGGACTGAAAGAAAATAGTTGCCACTATCGTTAGGTGCCTTTCTTTTCCTCTTGCCAATTCCATTTAATTTCCTTGGGAGACAATCCCTTTTCTGTCTTTTCTGAGATACATTCATCTTTCCAATTTTGGTCCCTTGGCATAAGAGCAACCTCATGGATTTTTGCCATGCTTCCTGGAGATCCCCTAGCCTGATCTTCTCTATGTCCTGGAGTACAGAATTTCATCAAGTTGCCCCTCTATTTAGCCTAACTACTTGGTTTAGACTTTTGAAAAGGCATTCAGCTTTGATAGGAAGATGTAGAAAGAAGCATCAGCCACCGCTCTCCTTGGTAGTGTGTTCAGGAAAATAACTTCTGTTGATAGTATGTGCCTCATTTCTGATTTGCATTTGATTGATTTTAAAGCCTGACCATTAGTTCTTTTTACATTTTTTTTCCCATAGATCAGCACTTGTTTTCTTCCAGTTATAGTGTCATGGAGGCTCCTCTCAGTTAAAATGTGCAATTCTTTAGTCTGTTGGTTTAGGGCATTGTTTCCACACCTTGATTTATTCTTGCTCTCAGGTCAGTCTGCTTTTGAAAGGGAGCTGCCTCTTCCTACAGGATACACTAGTCTGTAAAACAGACAGCTGTACTAACATCCCCCTGACCCGAATGTTGTAAATAGCTATTGCAGAAATACATTCATTAAAAAAATCGGCCAATGTTTATGTACATAATTAAAAGTGGAGTTGCAATGTATGAATGCACGAGCTCCAGATATACTGTGACATGCTACTCTGTGACATGGAAACATTGTTTTTTAAAAAATAATTTCTAAAAGCTTTAATTTAAATTTACAGTTTAATTATAGGCTGTAGTTTAATTTAATCCTCATGTAATTCTCTCCATCCTTAAAATGAAATAGTGTTAATGCACACTAAATAGTTCAATAAAAATAACGTGTTTATTTTGGCCATTTCAGCAATATTTGTAACGAGGGGGGGGTGTTGCACAGACCTTTTGAAAAACCTCAGAGAACAAAAGAAATAAGGGCAGCTAATATAAAATTATTAATGAAGCTTTGTAAATGGAGCCTCATCAGATACAATTATAAAAAATACTGCCCTAGGAAAATTGAGGAAAACCTGTCAACACTCGTAAAATTTTTTAACTTCTATCCTTTTTATGTGACAGCATATACAGCATGACAACATGTACAGCATTTTTGTACATGTTTTAACATGCCCCTACTGTATGGTTGAACAATTTACAATCAGAAAAATGCTAAAATAAAATAAAATTAAGGATAACTTCTACTTGGCAATAAAAAAAATAAATAATAAAAAAATAAAAATAATAAAACCCTGCTTCCTAAATGTTCTGCTCATATGTATCAAATAAGGTACAGTTTATCAATCAAAGCTAAGGGGCTAAATGCAGAAAATAAAGCAAGAAAACTCAGTTCTTCATTTGAAAAGTTACAGAGATTTGAGCAAGGTGGAGGACACAGTTTTGAGTCCTGACCTCACTGAAGGCATTGATTTCTGTACAACCAAGAGTCTATTCCTAGGATGCCTGCAGAGGAAATCTGAAAATTCAGCTACATATTGTAACCTCAGTGCATCAGCAATAAGAACATAAGGTCATTTTGCAGTAATTCATTATGATTCTGTGAGATCCATCCATTGCCAAGAGCTATTGTTCTGGGGAAAATATAGGGGGCAAGATTCTAATTTTCATTCCATTATGGTCCTCTGCACTGCCCAGTCAGTTCAAAAGGGCTATAAGGCCAGGGAACTTGGTAACTGAGGATTATGTTTGCTGCAAGGGAACCCCTAGGTGTATCTTTTGTGGATTTGCTCCTCAGACTTTCACATTTCCCATAGTATAATTTTGTCATTCCTTCTTTAATTCCCTTTCTTTCTAAATCTCATTTTTAAAACTGAGTCTCTCGAAATGTGATGAAGTCTTAACCATCATGTCCTTCTACATTTGATGTGCTTCTACAATATTTATAGAATTGATCACGTTAATTTTCTATGGGTACGGTTAAAATGTGTACAGGCATTTAAAAAAAAAAAAAGAGAGAATATACTTCCAAGATAATAAGCTCTTTCTGTTCTGTAGTAACAAAGGAAGAGCTTTATTCCCATTTGGATGTTGCTTGCTTCTTATGCCAGACTTTGAACAAATAGAAACAAAATCTGGTACCTTCAAACAGGCTCCAGTGCAAACCTTGTCAAAATTAATGTCTATCTTTAGGTTTGATTCTCTGACTATTCAATGAGGATGCTTAAGCTATTGTCATCTTACATGCTCTGGGGATAACAAGATATATTTCAACTATTTGTCTTGACTCCCTGTTTAGACATTTATTAGAAATTGGTTCTTTTAGGACAGGATTCACTTGATTTATTTAGAAGGTCCCTTTTTAATGCCTGCTCATTCATAATGCCTGCTTCATTGCAGTGCAGGTGAGATTTTCATGAAACTCCACCCTGACAGCTCAGGGCAAGTTTCAGTGTGTGGCACGCCCTTCGTCAGCGTAGTGTAAAATCATTTGACACATTCCAGCATCAGAACCAGCATCAGAAGTGTTATTACTGAGCATTTCTGGAAGAGTTTCATAGTCTATGCTTCTATCAGTACTTTCCAGCACATACAAATTCTTCAGGCTTATGTCCAAGCAAGGAGTGTGTCCTCCTACTACCATGAAGTGATCTTCCAGTCACTTATTTTTAGTATTAACTATAATTTTTGTCTGCTCACTAAGAGTAAGCTAGTTCCACGAGCTGCTGAATCATAGTTTCTGCTAGGACTTCATCCAAAGTGTATTGAGATTAATTAAAAGATTTATGCATCTCCTAAATGAGCTTTGTTTCACGCCTTGAGTTCAGTAATGCATAAGGCAACTGGATAAGCTTTTGAAAAGACAGAATATTGTTCTGGAAAAGATTTGAGTGATTTTCTATCTTAGATTTTCACATAACATAGCTCTTCAGATTTCCCTAAATTTGCCTCATTTCATGGAAGTACACTTTGTTTGCACCATAATCTGGTTGAATGCCTGATAAATCCAGCTGAATGTCTGACCAGCCAAGTTCACCGTTTAATGCTAACAGCAGGACAGGGTATTGACTGTTCATGTCCTTGCTGTCATAATTTTTATTGAGATTTGCCCCAGTATTTTAAGAACTGTAGTGCCTAGGTTTTTGCATTTATCAATCAGTACTGTTTAATACATGTGATATTAGAGAAAATAAGACCTTATGGTGCATATGTTTATTTCCAGCCAATCTTCATACAATTAGTAGAGCTTGCTAGGTGCTGTGATCCTTCTTTATTACCAAGGCAGAATTCGCTTTCATTATGGAATCATTCTGGTTTTATATATTTATTTAAATGCATTTTTATTTAGGCTGTAACTCAAAGGTGTGCTTTCAGCTGATACTGGTACATATATTTGGGCTAGACTTAAACTAAGTTGTATAGGAACAGATAACAATATAGATGTTAGATGCCTGAGATCACAGCCACTGCCGTAGATGACTTTTTGCAGCCTTCATGGGCTCTGTTTGTAAGAGATTGTTGCATGTAGTGATGGATAAGTTTAATAAGAGATTAATCTCCTTACATTCTAGCTGGTCCTCAGAGAGTAGAGGGGCTAGGGGCATCTGGGCTTATTCCTTAATAGGTAGGCCAGTTATTGACATGACTACAGGCCCAACACCAGATGCACAAACAGCCTGTCTGCTGTAGGTCTGTCTGGCCACACTGAAAAGAAGCAGCTGTGTGCATAAATAGCACGTTTTTTTCATATGCAACATATACTGATTCTTAAAAATTGCTGGTGATAAATGCACTAAGCTGCAGAACAGCTATAAAGCTCTAAAATATGACTGCAATCACAAGCTTGATTTCCTGGGGAAGCTTTTGTTATAGTGGAGGTCATGAATCAAACCAAAAGGCATGCCTTCTGGGAGTGTGAAGAGGACAAAGCTGTGAATCTGTTCCTATGATTTGGTGCTGAGTTCTTGTCCCCAGCTTAAGTACAAAATCAGGGGAATACTTATACCTCATTATCTACTGTGGTGCAAAGTCCATGGATGGGACTGTGGTCAAGCCATTGTTCCCTGTGGTCAGCCAATGGGCAGCTGCACAAAACATTTCTTAATAGCTTTATATAAATTCTGCAAAAAGTGGCTGTGGAAAGCAGAATGGGATCATGCAGACTCCACCTTGTGTTTTTTCCCTCATGCCCTTCAATACAAACCACTGGACCTTCATCCAATCACCATGTCTGCTCTGGTCACCAGCTGTTTACCATCAATCTCGAGCTTTGCAACCTTCCATTGCTTTATGCTTCCAACAGAGACCATGAAGCAAAATTAGGCTCCTGGGAAGCAATGAAGGTGATAAAAATGAAATTTTCATTATGGTGACATATCACAGATGTGATAAAACCTGAGGGTGTAAAACTTGAGTCTGGCAATGCTTGTTCAACTCCAAAATGTGAAAATTGAACAGACAGGGATTTTTCAGCTAGCTTCCTTTGTTGGCATGCTGAACACAATGACGTGTTTTACTTCTCAAACTGTGTCTCCAGAGTATCCACTCTGGAGCAGTTAAGTATATTAAATCCTTTCACACTAGGTTATAGTCTTTCAAAAGTCTTTCAAAAGTATTCCTAATATGCAGAAGTCAGGTCCAAAACAAATTTTCTTTACATGGTGATCTCAATAAGTTGCTGTGTGGTTCCCTGCTTCTAGTTTTGTGCACAAATTAGTCTCTCAGGTGTTTGTCAGAGCCAGGCATTTAAAACCTACTTAGGCCTGAGACACTGCCAAATAGTTGTTTCTGTGGTCTTGAAAATGATGTGCAGCTCGACCAAGGTATTTTGTTTAGTTAAACACAGATCTCCTTGCAGTTAATAAGACTAAAGTAATCTGTTTCATCTGCTGGTTCTGGACGGACAGGTATTATTCAGCTGAGCATGTTTTATGCCCTATAACAGAAGCCAGTGGGCATGCAAAAGATTTGCAAATCTAAGTGCCCCTAAATTTAAATTTGACTAATTTAGCACAGAAATAAGTGCTGCTTGGTTTTGTTTGAGATACCAGTCTGACCTAGATCAAACTAAACAGTGACATGTAACTGCATAATGAAACCCAAGTGTAGACAACCATAAATGGAAATGAACAAATTAACAGCATGCAGGGGAATGTAACAGCCCTGTAATCTTTTAAGGTTGTGTAATAAATTATGCTTACCTGAAATGCAAGTGAAGTCCAACAGAACAAATAGCTTAATGCATAGTGAGCATGAACAGGGTACCAGCTTAGCCTGATTCTCTGTACCTATGCTTATTTTCCAATTACTCCTGACACATTTTACATATTTTATGAGAGACTGAGGGAGCTGGGATTGTTTAGCCTGAAGAAGAGGAGGCTGAGTGGAGACCTTATTGCCCCCTACAACCACCTGAAACGAGGCCGCTGTTGGCCTCTTCTCGCCAGTAACTAACAACAGGGCAAGAGGAAATGGTCACAGGTTGTGCCTTGGGAAGTTCAGGTTAAATATTAGGAATAATTTCTTTACTGAAAGAGTAGTCAGGCATTGGAACAGGCTGCCCAGGGAAGTGGTGGAGTCACCATACCTGGAGGTGTTCAAAAAACATATAGATGAAGTGCTCTGGGAGGCAGTCTAGTGGTCATGGAGGTGTTGGGCAGAAGGTTGGACTTGATGATATTGGAGATCTTTTCCAATCTTAATGATTCTGTAATTCTATGATTCTATGATTCAGTTTTATTCTCTGTGTGCAGAGGAGTGTGCAGAGGAAGCTTGAGATACATGGTGCAGTTATAGCATACAGTTGCTATAGAGCTGATATTGGTGTAAAATTTCCTTGTTTTACTTCATAATTGCCCATGCTCCACAATCTCCATACTGTACTGGTGGCCACGTGTGTGACTGTGTTGCAAATGGGGCTCCTGAAATGAGCTGCATTAGAGGTAAACCGCTTTCCAGAAACAGATGTACAGCACAGGCTGTGGAGTAGGGTTGAGAGAGCTGCAGACTGCAGAGCTGGGGTGTCCCAAGTGGAGAGTGGGAGAGGGAGCTTTACCACAGGAATCATCACACAGTGTAACTACTCCCTATTCAGGTAGTTTTTGTGTCATTTGGGCATCAAAGAAGGATCACATTTGATAAAAGACTATGGGAGTTGAAGTGGTGTTTCAGGGAAATTGTGACTTATGTTACAATGAAAATCAGCAGCTGCAGATCACTTCTGAAAATCAAGACCATGTTCAGATAATGGTAAGGTGTGACTCTTAAAATGATGTCTGAAGTGGGCTATTATGTTTTTAAGTTGTATGCTAACTGAGAATTTACTGAATCCCTATGTATCACATTTGATTCCTAAATGGTGTGTTTAACCATGAAAACGCTCTACATGTGAAAATCCTCTACAGGTACTGACAGCATAGTACCTCCTGTTTGGAAATGACATGATGAAAAAGGGCATTAAGTATCTTCTGACAAGGCAGAGGGAATCAGTGGATGCTGTAGTTCCATCAGAGGAAACTCCATGTTGGATTAGGATGGGAATGAAGGGGTTATGTTTAGAGGACTTGGTGCTTCAGGCAACTTCCAGTAGTAGGATGGTCCTCTATAAATTTAACCTGTCTCTGAGTACATGGATACAAACCTGTAAGAAATGGAGCTTGCATATTGTTATGGAATGGCATCAAACACTGAATTTTTATTTATCTATTTCTTATCAGTCATAAATCTATTAATGACAGATGAAATCCTAATATTAATAATTCATTTTTTCTCTTACTTCTGTCCTGGTTTGAGTGAGAACAGAACTAATTCTGTTCAGTGATTTTACTTTTCAGCTTAGTACTTCTAACTAACTGCATTGTCTGCAGTCAGCAGCCTGTTTGCACAGGCAGGGTCTGCTGCCAGCAGTGATAACACCCCCCATGGTTAGAGTTACTACCAAGGACTGGTGTGCAGACCAAGGCCACTGCTGGATCTTGTGTGTCACGCTGGGGGGTGCAGAGAGTGAAAGACTACACCCAGGGAGGAGTGGATAGGGAGGTGACCCCCAACTGACCAACGAGGTGTTCCAGCCCATAGACATCATATTGGGTACGTAAAGCAGAGGGATCCAAAGGGTCTATTAGGCTTTTCCACAATCTCTTCTCCCCTCTTGGACTGCTTCCTCAGAACATCCATGGAGGACTCTGCCTTTGATCCTGTGTTCCTGAATCCAGTAGCAGAATCCATCTCCTGAACACAACT
>VWZY01001642.1:61345-150009 GCA_013399075.1 Chloroceryle aenea
GTTGGGACAGGGTGCGCCGGGGGCGGGTGGGTGCGCGGGGCGCTTCCCGGCGGCTTCCCGGAGCCCGCCCGGAAAGCGGGCAGAGCAGCGCTGCCTTTTCCCTGCCCTGCAAACCCTGCGTGCGCTCGGTAGCACCTGGAGAGTGAGCATCACCTCCAGCCTCCGCAGCTGAGAGCAGCAGAAGAGCTTTGCAACATCTATCGTACGTTGTTTATGTGGATGCTGATACTTTTTTTTTTTTGGAGTGGGGATTTTTTTAAACCGTCTGGGAAAACTCCCTCTCCCGTTTGGATTTTCCAGACCAACGTTCCTAGTGGCTGTTCCCTGGAACATCAGGCCTGGAGCAAACGTGACTGTCGGGGTAGCTCTGCTGCCGGACAGCCCAGCACTGGTCACCGTAAGAGGAGAAGTGATCAGAGATAACGAGACCATCCTGAGCAGAGAAATGGTCTTTGAGAAAGGTAAGAGAATGGAATAATTTAGATTTGCCTTCTCTCACAAATATTTTGTTGTTCCCAAAATACTACACCTTCTAAACAGTGCTACAATAGGAAATTTATTTTACCAAGTAGGGTGCACTTAAGGGAAAATACAGCGAGTGGCTGGTTAGCTTTGCTAATTCTTTGTAAACTCTGAAAACAATCACGTAGTGGGAAAGTGTGATGGATGTTGGGTTTCTGAGGAGCTGGGAAGTTCTCTGAATAATGTAGTGGGGCCACTGAAGTTGAAGTAGAGGAAGAGGTGCTCACTTGTAGGCTTGTTGTTAAGGTGCAAGGTAGAAGTGAGTGGGCTAATGGTAAGGGTGGAATAAGCTAGGTGATAACAGCACCTGTAGCTGGCTGCTTCTCATGCCTTAAGAAAGGGAATGCAAAGGACAATAGGGAAGTGGAGGTGACAAGGTCAGACACTGTTAGTTGGAAGCTCTGTGCACTTGTGGAAACAAATTTTTAAGGATCAAGAACTGAATCATGGGACAGGTTGGGGATTGAAGTAAACCTTAGAGCAGGCTGACTTAATGTAGGGTCCCTGGGTGGAGGATGTGGTGGCAGTTCTGAGTAGTTGGAGAACTGAGATATTGTGGTCACAGTTCTTTTTTGTAAACATGAGCTGTAAACAGAATCATAGAGCTGTCCTGCCTGAGGTTTTCCCTTATGATAAAGAACAAATTTTGTTTGGATAATCTAGCACTTAAGCTGCTATTAGTATGAGGCAATATAAATTACACCCAAACTCTGTATTTTTATTTGTCAAAAGTAGAGAGTCTGGGTACAGTATGAGGTCCAAGAAAAATCTACCCTGCTGTAATTCACTTTCTTCTTATTGGTATCAATTACTTTTTTTATTAATGTCTTCTAATTAATGTAGATGTCTTAATTGGAAGCATTGCATCTTAATGTCAAAGCCTTCATGAAAGCCCACTTCTCTTCACAACCTGTAGAGAAGACGGTGGCTTTGAGTGTGATGGGGTGCACTTGACTAGATCAAAAAATTCATGGCCCTATGATGCAGCAAAGTATATCTGATCAAAACTCTTCTTGCCATTTCAAATATTCCAAAGAAATCTTCCAGAACTATGCATTGGCATCTTTTACTTCAGGTTGGGTATTATTTATTCACACTAATTATGTGTTGTTATCAGGTATATGTCCTCCAGCAGCCAGTGTAAAAACATAAACCTGAGGCAAATTTCCTGTAATGTTGTGGTTAATTAAAAAAACAAACAAAACAACAACAAAAAAAACAACCCACAACAATTGGTCTAAGTCTTCATTCCAGATTTCAGTCAAATATATACACCTGATCTATTAGTGTATAAATCTAACACCGGTAGCTGTGGTGATGTATGCCTGAGGTAAAACAGACTGGTTGTCATGCCCATGGTTTTAAGTCCCCATAACACACTACATGCCATATTTAGATTTTGCTTATTCAAAAGTACAGACAGAACTTATTGCACTAGATATAGCAGGGGGTTCAGCAGTAGGTAAAAGAACATTCTTTATCTGTGGAGAAAATAATTTTGACGCATTTATTATGCTATTAGACTTTTTAAGTTCACAATTCCTCTTCAAACCTTTCCTATTTTGATACAGAAAAAAACCCAAAACAAACTCAAAACAACTTTTTCCTTGTTTTTAAAATAAAACCTGTTTACCTGTTTTCTCCTTTTCTTCCTCTAAATATACTGGCTTTATTTCCTGCTTCTGTACTACTTAACGTCAAGTTCAGTGAGCCCTGCATGAGCTTCAACATCTCTGTTGTTGTCCTTTTCAACATTATAAAGCAGACAAGCAACTGGTAATTCCAAGCATGTGAAAATACGTGGACACCTCTGTCTGCACAGCACACAGAATGACGCTTGACACTGGGAGATGCTGAAGTCAGAGGGAATGATGGGTGATCAGGCACAGGCATGACACTGTACTAGACAAGATACAGTGATGAAACAGGTGAAATGCTGTAGTGTGGTACTTGAAATGCATGGATTTATTGTTATTTTTTAATCTTTTTCCTGTCTTTTAAATATATATTTGAATTTTCCATGTCTTTTCACTCTTAACTGAACAGGAGGAAAAAAAAAAAAAGGTGATGAGCACACAGTATGTTTCCTCTTGCAAAAAATCTTAAATTTAGTATGTGGCCATCCATTCTTTATAGTAAAATCATATAATTTCTTAGTCATTTGTTCTCTGTGAACACATATGTAAGCAAAACTGTTATGGGCCAGGAGCAGGGAACTCCCCTGTTAACAGAGGCTGCAGTGTTGAAGGAGTGTATCTGAAGGTGCTGCAGGAGTGTATCACTTGTGAATAGAGCTACTCAGAATGAAAATGGTTTGTCAGAGTAAGATTCTAAAGCTTTAATTTCTTTGCTGAAGGATAAAACCACCTTGAGTTTAAATATGTAGTGATAGTGTTGCTGTGTTAGTCTAAGAATGCAACTGAAAGAAGACTGGGGGAGGTTTTATTATGCCAGCTGTTGGAGGAAAAAAAACAAGCGTATCTCCAAGCACACAAAATCTTCTTTAAATGACATCATCACTGCATATATTAGTGCCCAGAAAATGTTGCTTTATCTGTCACTTGGGCCTGTTAAGTTACAGAGAGTGGCTAATACAGTGATATTACTGCTCCTGTGGTGCACACGGGTCTGATGACTTTAATTGGCATGTGTCTATGAAAAATAAGTATTAAGGAAGGCAGGATGTAGCTGAAGTTGTTGACTGTGCAGAGTATCCAGAAAGCTGGAATTGATTGCCTTCCTTGGTCAGGCTGCAAATTCAGTGACACTGTTGCCTAAGCTAGCTCAGTTATGCTCTGTATTTTTCCTTGCATAGTGACAGCAAAAGCAGGGGATTAACTGCTTTGAAAAACTGCTCTGACTGAAAAGTAAAGTTTTTGTTTTGCTGAATATTTGTTTAGGAAAAGAGGTTCTCTAGTTCGTTGTGCAAACATTTGTGCTGATGGAACAGAGACGGGCACAGTTAGCAATTGGATGCTGGGGACAGAGGGCAGGCTGAGGACACCATTTTTATTAGTGCTGTTTAAACTTGCAGTCTGAGTTCATCTGCCTACATAAGCGTAAGAGCTATTATGTATCTGTTTGATAAAGTCGTCTGCAGTGGCTTAAAATTTTGGATGTGCTCTGGTTCTCCAGCAGCAGCTCAGTATGGTACATGTACTGTTCTAAATTTCTGAGTTAGCTCCATAAAAGGATCTTGTTGAATTAAAGGCACAATTATTTTTACTTTTTATAATATAACTCTTGCTTTTTATAAGAAATAGAGTGTTTGCTCTCTGATGGTTGATTAAACATTCACAGTTTTAATGTTACTGGAAGTGGAATTTTGATATCTGAGTTGTCCATTAGAGAAAGGTTTTAGCAGTGGAGGGTTGGTTCACATCTTTATTGTGCTTTTCATATAACAAATGGAAAATATATTTTTTAATAAGTGGCTAGTTTGTATTCTTTTCAGTGAGAAAAAAAGTGTTGCATGCACGCATTTAAAGAAGCACCGATGTTTTGAGCTTGGCTCAATATTCCGGAACCCATGTGTACTGTAGCAGGGGAAATTAAGAGCAATGTTTTCATACAGAAAAATAAGATAATTAGAGTAAATGTAGTGAAAACAGACCAACTGAATGTTCTCAAACAGGATGTTGCTGCTACAGGTAAACTTTGTCTGAGCAAGCACAACTGGAAAAAAAGTCACCATGAGACAATAGGTTTCTATTATCTGCAGCGGACTCCAGAAAACCACAAAGCATTAAGTAAAGCTCTTTCTAAAGCACCGTATCAAGCCTTGACACATTTTCTGTGGAGATGCAGTATCAGAAAGATCCTCACACTGATTGAAAATGACTGCAGGAGATAACAACAGCTTGTGTGCAATTTGAGCTGGTGGGTTTTCTGGGTCAACAACAACAAAAAATGATGGGAATAACAGACAGGCAAGTTAAATTTTATGCATGAATGGCTTGATTTTTCAGTGATTACAGTGAAGGGTGACTCTTTCCATGCATATTTATCCAGTCATTGGTCAATAAAGATGTAGTTTGAATTGGCAAGAAGTGTTGTTTTACAGGGTTTGCTACGCAGACATTGCAATGCGTGGTAGAGTATGAGAAACCTTATACCTTAATTGCAACAGCTTCTGAAAGGTCTGTTTTCCTTGTTGTAGCTAGAATGATTTTCAAAAAAGTAAGTAGCAGGTAAGCTGAAAGAACAAATCAGTTTTAAGAAAAGCTTTCATGTGTAATGAGGAGTAGTCATTTACCCGGCTGTATGCATGTTTTTAATTGTTAAAATTTAGTTAGAGATTCTGCTATTTTAAGTGCAACATAATGCATTTAAAGCACCAAGGGAACTACTGTGTGAACTGAAGAATCTGATTTACAGGAGCACACTGTTGCATTTGGGTTCCCTGTAAATCACTTGTGCGCATTAATTAATTTGCACTGCTTTTTTGTTCTAGAGAGGAGTAAACATACTTGTTACCAGAGTTCACTGAGCTAGAGCATGGTAAATACTCAGCTAGGACTTACAAAACATGATCGAGTTTGTGAGAATGCCTGTCAAGCTCAGACACGTAGTGATCATCCATACAGACAATGGAAAATCTGCTCTTACTAGAAGGCATGTTTTGCGTATGTTGTGATTTAGGCACAACCAGCAAGTGAGCACCACACAGCTGCTCACTCCCTGCTCCCCAGCTCCCACCTGCCCTCTGGTGGGATGGGAAGGAGAATCAGAAGGAAAAGGTAAAAACCCTGTGAGTGGAGATAAGGGTGTTTTAATAGAACAACACAAAAAAGAGAAACAATAACAGTAATACTAACAAAATAATATATTAAAATGAGTGATGTACAGTGCAACGCTCACCACCCAAACTGCCTAGCCCTGCAAAACCTGCCCTGAGCCCAAACTCCCCACCTTGCCCTTGACTAGCCCTCCCTGTTTATAGTGGCCGTGATGTCAGTATGGTATTGAATATCCCCATGACTAGTTCAATTGGGCTATCCTTCCCAGCTTCTTGTGAAAATTGACCCTATCCTAGCCAAACCCAGGAGAGCATACATAATCATACCGTTCTGACAGTGTTAGTATGCTAAACAGTTAAAAGTGCTAGGAGTAGTAAGTTGTAAAGTAATAGGTAAATGGGAATGAATGGCCTAAGTACATCTGTCCCTTCTGTTAGCTTGCATTGCCTCTATTTCAGAATAAAATGACTGACTCATTGGTGACTACAAAATCCATGCTGAAAATCTGTGGGCTAAAGGGTTTTACTGGCAGTTTACTGGGAACAGCTCCTTCTGCCTAATTCTGCTTCAATACTTAAAAAGCCAAACAGCAAGGGAGCAGGAGTCCCACAATTTTGCATCTATAACCTCCACCTCCAAATGTGCTTGTAACTGTATCATGAAAAATAAGCTGTCAAATAGTTAGCACATGCAGATAACCTATGCAAAATCAAAAAGAAGGAAAAGTTTTGGAAAAGGAGGTGTTGCGGCTGGATCCTCAGATAAGTGAGCTAGTAGGGAAGAGGGTGATCTCTTATGGTTTTTTGTATTGCTGGAGTACATGTAAGAAAAAAAAAACAAACAGGTTTCTGTACTGTTGTTGAATCCATCCTGCTAACAGGCTCATTAAGTAGTTTGCAGAAAAATGGAAGTAAAAATGCCATCTGGTAGAATCACAGAATGCATTGAGTTAGAAGGGACCTTTAAAAACCTTCTAGTCCAAGCCCCCTGAAGTAAGCAGGGACATCCTCAACTAGATCAGGTTGCCTCATCAAGCCTAACCTTAAATATCTCCAGGGATGGGGCATCCACCACCTCCATGGGCAACCTGTTTCAGTGTTCCAGCACCCTTATAGTAAAGAGCTGCTTCTTAATGTGCGATCTAAATCTATGCTTCTCTATTTTAAAACCATTGCCTCTCATCCTATTGCTACAAGCCCTTATAAACAGTCCCTCTCCAGCTTTCTTGCAGGCCACCTGCAGGTACTGGAAGGCTGCAATAAGGTCTCCCCAGAGCCTTCTTCAGGCTGAACAGCCCCAACTCCCTCATCTTGTCCTAAGTGAAGGGTTCCAACCCTCTGATCGTTTCAGCCTGTGTTGATAACACGGACTGTTCCAACCCAGGTGCAGGACCCTGCACTTGGTCTTGTTGAACTTCATGAGGTTCACCTGAGCTTACTTCTCCAGCTTGTTCCTGTCCCTCTGGATGACATCCTGTCCCTTACACTTTAAGTAACACATCACCATAGCAGAGGGACAAGAAACAAAGTAACTAAACATGATTTTACCTCTGGCCAAAAAAACCAAACCAAACAACAGAAAAAAAGGAAAACTGTTTGTATAAAGTGAAAATGAGATCAGATTACAAAAGTTGAGCTTAAAGGACTAGCATGGGTAAGAAAGGACAAAACTGGAAAGCCAAACTGTGACTAGGAAAGAATATGAATGATAACAGGCAGGATTTTAAAATACTGTATTGGTATTAAGAAAGCTAGCAAAGGATATGGCTTGCTGCTCACTTTGATGAGAAGGACATTTGTCAGTGATGCTGAGAGGCAGTAGGAGTTCAGTCTTCATTAAGAGGAACAATTAAAAAAGGGTTGCTGACCTCAAAACGCTTCCTTCTCACTCATCACGTCTGCTCTCTGCAGCAGAGGACTGTCTAACTAGCACAACTGCAACGGGCCACAGAGGGGAAAGACCAGGCGAGAGCACGGGTCCCTGCTACTGCAAGGGATTAGTTAAAGAAAACTCCCAGCTGGGAGCCATGCCTTAGCTGCAGGGGGAGGCAAGAAAAAATCAGTGCACTGTTCCAGACTAATCTTGAGGAAAGTTAAAAAACAGCCAACCAAAAATATCCCCGGAGGAGTCACGTCATCCCTCAAGAAACTATCTCCTTCCTCATCACTCACAAAATTATTTGTCCCACAGAATTCCTGAAGCTTGTACTAGATTCATTCAATAAAGACTGCATGGAGGAAATACATGGAAGTGCTGTGGAAACAAATAAATGTAATGGAAAAAGGTTTAAGAATTAGGGCAACAGAAGGGGAGGAACAGGTTAGAGTCCTTTGGTAGATGTTTAGGCCTGATAAAATTGCTTATAGAATATTTAGGGAATTAACTGAAACTACTTCAAAACTGCTAGTGAAGTTTTGAGAGCATGAGTGAAGAGAAGGGTTCTGGAAGATTGAAAACCTGCAAATAAAATGTGCTCCACCATCGGCTGGCAGGGGTTGTAGGTGGAGAAGCAGTCGGATATTGTTCTATTTCGACTTCAGTAAGGCTTTTGATAGTCTGGTGTGTCACTCTGACAAGCCAGATGGGGAAGTGGAGCCAGCATGGAACTGCTATTAAATATGTTTTTGGCTGGGTCGAAAATAAAACTCACAAAGCACGTCTAAGTGGTTCACTTTCAAACTGGAAATGGTTACTCTGACCCTGTATTGTTCAGTATGATTGACTTGGATGAAGAAGGGAGAATGTTTATCAGATTAGTGAAGGGATGGCAAGGATGCCGTGAGGAAGGATGAGATTTTGAACTATTTTGGCAATATGGGAAATGACTAGCGGAAAAACTGGAGTGTGATTCACTAGGACAAGGACATAGTTCTGCTTTTGTTGAAGAATAAAAGAGCATGAATTTACTGGATGGGGAGCAAGGTGAGACAGCAGTCCTGCAGAAAAGGGGGTGTGTGGGGAGTGGTAGGTGATGGTTTAAAGGTACCAAAAGGTGAAATCTTGTAATACTGTGGTGCTCAAAAAAAGAAGGAAAAGATTGTATTCAACTGTGTACGCAGAAATCTTTTCTATAAGCTGTGAGAAAGTATTCTAGTAACCTTCACAGCTCTAATTAGGCATCCTGGGGACTGCTGTGTCTGATTTGGGGCACTCCTCATGGAGGCTGTGAAAGAACTGGAGAAATTCCAGGGAGAGCAGAAGGAAAGATCAGAGATCTCTCAGGAGGCAAGTTGAAACGAGACAGAAGAAGGTGGGCCTTCACATGAGATGGAAATAAGTTGTGGAACTCCATGTCCCAGATGTTGTGGGTGGAAAATATGATCAAGGGCAGGTCTAACATGAAGACACTAATTTTGGCTTTCCAAGCCCCAAGTCTCAGATTGCAAAGGATGGGAAAAGTACCCAAGGAGGGGTCACTGTATTATTGTTCACCCATCTATCTTCGAATATTGCTGGAGATGAGACCTTGGGGCTAAACAGACTTTTGGGTTGACCCTGGAATCTCTTCTGTATTCTGGAAAGCATTTGAGGAGAGGTGAGAGAAACTGGGGTAAAGTGTCAGGAGACGTGTGCTATGGACCTGGTTATTACCCTGCAGGTACATAAAAGGTAGCTTAAATAGAAAGGGATAGGAACTAACAGTGAATCTCCAGGTAGTTGTAGGATGGTGTCCTTAGTGGTGTCTAATTAGAAAGAGATCCAGGCTGAAGTGTTGAGGATTATTGAAGTACCTGCAGAGGCAGGAAACAGTTGGGAAATCCTTGAGTCTTTAGGCATACACAGGTGACTTCTCTTTTCATAAGATTCTTATGACTATCTGCATGGGTAGCATTGCTCTTTCCCATGCTCTGCTATCTCTGTTTGTGAAGGCAGAATTGAGATCCTATCTGCAGAGGTTGAATAGCACATGATGTAGGTTTGCCTAGCTTCACTGCAGTCCAAATAAGAATGTGAAAAGAAAATGTGGCCAGGGAGATAGACTCCTTCTCCCCTACTTCTATAGCTTCCTAGGGGTGCAGCTGTGAGGTCCAGATGCTTATTT
Source organism: Chloroceryle aenea (assembly GCA_013399075.1). Taxonomy (NCBI): domain Eukaryota; kingdom Metazoa; phylum Chordata; class Aves; order Coraciiformes; family Cerylidae; genus Chloroceryle; species Chloroceryle aenea. The sequence continues at coordinate 70,649 of VWZY01001642.1, forward strand.
TGTATGGTTAGGGATTTGTATTACCCTTATTCACCAATGAAGGAAGTATCTGGTAATAATTTTATATATCTAAATAGTTTTGTGATCTCAGAGAAGTTATGTGGCTTTGTCATCACAGATTCTGATTGCATTCCAGAATATGATAGAAAAACAATATGAAAACAAACCTTCTTTGACTTCCTCTAAGAGGAAACTCAGTTCCTGCATGTTTTATTTGCTGTGAATGAACTTGAGAGGTTATTTGAGTTTCAAGTTTTCTTCAGTTGCAGCAACTGATGCGATGAGGGTGGTATTAATACGACACATCTCTGCCATAGACAGGCTTAGCTACATTTTGTCCTAGTATGGTTTCCCTGTGTTTTAAGTTGGAATAAAAACTACAGCTGCTTTAAATTGCAGTAATAGTGCCTTTGCCTGTGTTTATTTCGTGGACAATGGAATGGACAATAACAATGGCCCATAGTGCCTTGAAATCAGGATGTATAGATGCCTGTGAATTTGTGTGTCTCTGTCACCAAGGGAAAACTAAGAGAATTAAATGAATTTCCCATTCAGTTGTGTAAAAGGCTTGAGCCTAAGATTATTCTGAATTGTCTGTGTATTTTCATACACCAGATATGACATCAAGAAACTTTTCCCTTTAGTATTCAAAACTTGTTTTGCTAACAGATGTAAATTTATAAATCATGGAAATATGGTTGTTTGGGTATGGAAGGCAGTGATAATGTCATGTGCTTGTCAAAAAGTCCATGGATAGCTCTTAGAGGCTGGTCTAGGGGAAAAAGTTGAAAAGATTAAGCATCTGAGATAGTAGGTGTCAGAAGGTCTCTGATTAAAGAGGTGACTTAGTTTTAGAAATATGAAGCTGTTTTGTTTTCCTACCCAGCATGCAATGTTCCAATAAACCACAAAGCATTTTAAGTATTGTGTTCTTACAACTGGCTGCTCTCTGAGAGTGGTAATAATAGTACGATCCATAGAGTTGGTTGTTTTACTTTAGAAGACTGAGTGGAGAATCAAATATCTGAGTTATTAATGAAGTCTAAAAACAAATTAGAAGGACCAGTCTGCAGAAAGCTTGGTGCTTGCTTGTGGAATGGATCATGGATGCATGTCCTGGTTTGAGTAAGAACAGATTGAATTCTGTTCAGTGATTTTACTTTACAGCTCAGTTCTTCTAACTGCACTGTCTGAAGTCAGCAGACTGTTTACACAGGCAGGGTCTGCTACCAGCAGTGATAACACCCCATGTTGAGAGTTACTACCAAGGACTGGTGTGCAGACCAAGGCCACTGCTGGACCTTGTGTGTCACGCTGGGGGGTGCAGTCAAGTGAAAGGCTGCACCTGCAGGGAGGAGTGGACAGGTCAGGTGACCCCAAACTGACCGAGGGATTCCAGCCCATATACGTCATATTTGGTATAAAGCAGAGGGATCTGGAGGGCCTATAGCTTGCTTGTTTGTTTGCTCACTTGCTCGCTCTCTGGGGACTTCCGGGCTCTCCTCCCCTGTCATATCGCTTTTCCAGCTTTGCTCGGCTTGGCTCAAGTCCTCTTTCATTTCCTTCCTTGGAGCATCCAAGGAGGACTCTCTCCATTCTGCCTTCAATCCCAATCTGGTACCTGAACCCAGTACCAGAATCCAGCTCCAAAACACAGCTTCCATCTGCTGCCGGGCCCAGTCTGGGACTCCCCTGGTACCTGCTCCACAGCATCAATGGTGATGGTGATGTAATTGCCATTAGGGGGCTTGGGTTTGATACTGGTTTTGTATATGTTTGTATATATTCAATTATTATCATTTTGATTTTCATTAAAGCTGTTCTAGTTTGCTTTTCTAATCACTAAGTCTCTCTGCCTTATTCCCTTTCTCTTCACCTTTGGGGAGGGAGGGGGCTTAACAGAGAGCATCTGTTATTGGTCTAAGGGACTGCCCTGACCCTAAACCATGTCAATGCGGCAAGGCAAGGGAAGGGTTGCCTAGCATTGGCAGTGTCTGTTTGTCTGAGGAGGTGGGAGATGTTAGTTTTCCTCAGGAGTGGATCTGGCAGTGCTGGTGAGAGAGGAAGGACTGAACCAGTAAAAAGGACAAGCACGGAGGTGCCATGGCTTCTTTGGCATTTGAAGTAGGACATAAGCTATGGTGAGGGGGTCAGAGGAGAGGAAAGATAGCACCCCTTATCTTCATATCTTCTGATAAATCTGTGCCTATTCTGTCCTGGCCATGAGTTTTTCCGGTGTGCTTTCTATGGTTGGGTTTTCACTACTTTTCTGATCCTGGAGTAAAAGCAGACTGGGGAAAAAATCTTTGGATTTAGCTGGGGAAGGGTTTTTTTTTGTCATGAATTATCTTGACTGCTAGGAAAATATCCCTGCACTCTGCATTGCAGAGTGAAGGTAAAACTTTCTAGCAACTCAAGACTTTGGTAAAATGTGGCTTTAATAATAAAAATGTCTGTGCATGTTGCCTTTCTCCTGTCCTCTACAGCTGAGGTGCCCTGTGTCTTGACCAGACTCTCAGGTGAAAAATTCTGGTCCAGTTCAGGTTATTTCTCCTGTCACCTTATGCCCTTCTCTGTAGATAGTGCAGATAACTTGCCGCTATCTCTCTCTGTCCCTCCCTCCCCCTTTGTAATTTCTGAGTGCTTTTAGCCTCCAGACTTGCAAATAGGACTGTACAGAATAAGGTGTGGTAGAGATAGAGAGCAGGGTAATGAGTGGCTGTGGGGGGAAGTGTACATAGTGCTGACAAGCTGGAATGGTTTAGGAGACTTTGTGGAGCAAGTTTATACCCCTTTGCAAGAGGTCTGTTGGCTTTATTTGGCTTTGGATGTCAGCCTATATACTGGTGTCCACTAAAAATCCCTATTGCATCTGTCTGAGTGCTGTATTTCCCTCCTATTGTCTGGTACAAATTCAGCCATAACTTAACAGCAGTGGCTCACACTATGCATTTAGGGCTAGTTGTGTAACTAACCAGTGCTAATTTGGGTGCTAATTTCAGGATAATAGATGACAAGCATAACATATTTAAAGAAAAATGTGAACTGAACAGATCTGCACTTCTTTTATGAATCTTTCACTCCCTGAACAGTTTAAGCCTTGGCATTTGTGCTTCCTTCTTCTTTCTTTCTTTATTAAAAAACAAACAAACAAAACCTCCCCAAAAAATACCAGTATTTTGAGTAGGAAGAATAATCTGGAAAGACAGTGAAGAACATTATTTTTTATTTTTCTGATGTGAGTTTTTGAAACAGACTCTTCCGTAGAAAAAAATCCATTTACCACTGCAAGGAAAATGTTGTTCTGTAAACATTTCCTAAGCATGGATTTGTGAAACCAGCTGCCAGAAGAAAAAAGACATGGCATCATTTCAGTTAATCAGTCTGAAGTGATTTCAGTTGTATTTTTCTATTCTCACACAGGACCAAGAAGGTACGAGGTTATAGGTAGAAAAAGTTAAATGAGGAATTCTGTTTGTAGTGATACCTGCCACATGAGCTATAATATAAGGTCAAGACTGAATTTGTATAAATCAGTTAGGGCCTGAAGCGCCTCTGTACTGATTTATGTTGGCGCAAGCACAGCATCACTGTGCCAACCATACAGTCACTTTTCTGGAACTTCTGTCCTTTTAGGGGAGTGGAAGCTGAAACACTTACATCTAGTCTTTGTGCTGGTAGTATCAGCTTAAGAGTGGGTAGCTTAAGTTTCTGTCTTTGTGTCAGACCCATGCAATGAGAAGAATTAAGAAGCCCTCATTTGTGCAGCTCTCTGTAAGTCTAAAAAAAACATATATTTGTCTCTCTAGAATTTTTTTCCTATTTGCCTTACTGATAACAAGACTGTCAGACCTCCAAAAACTGGCATAGTGGCAAGGTACCTTAAAAAGATGACTTAATTTCCTGCTGCCTTCTGTACTGGTGGTATGTCACTACCACACTGCCTTTGGTTCCTCTTCTGCTGGACTGTCCTAAATGCCAAGAACTCTGAGGAAAAAGAGGCAGGACAATGTGGCATTTGTTTCCACAGCACTTCCATGTATTTCCTCCATGCACTCTTTATTGAATGAATCTAGTACAAGCTTCAGGAATTCTGTGGGACAAATAATTTTGTGAGTGATGAGGAAGGAGATAGTTTCTTGAGGGATGACGTGACTCCTCCGGGGATATTTTTGGTTGGCTGTTTTTTAACTTTCCTCAAGATTAGTCTGGAACAGTGCACTGATTTTTTCTTGCCTCCCCCTGCAGCTAAGGCATGGCTCCCAGCTGGGAGTTTTCTTTAACTAATCCCTTGCAGTAGCAGGGACCCGTGCTCTCGCCTGGTCTTTCCCCTCTGTGGCCCGTTGCAGTTGTGCTAGTTAGACAGTCCTCTGCTGCAGAGAGCAGACATGACGAGTCAAAAGGAAGCGTTTTGAGGTCGGCAACACTTGGTGCAGGTGGTGAGGCTGTTCTGGACTCCTTTCTAAGCCTGTTTCTACTGTCTGCAGTTAGTTGCCTGTAATTGTTGGGAGCTGTATTTAATAACTGAAGGGTATCCCTTGCAGGGATGTGCTGAAGGAGGTTGACAACTGTTGCCAGTTCTGGAAACAGTGGACTTGACTGATGTAAATCACATGGATGTGATATGCACTACATGAGAGTAAAAGTATCCAGCTTCATGATAGCAGAGCTTCCATCAGAGCAGTGTCACATGCTATCTGTTGGACTGTGGTTAACTCCTTATAAAGCTGAGCTTGATGTACAGTTAAATATAGCTTTAATCTGTCAGAAAAATGTGGTGAATTTTAGCAATTCAGTATTGGTGTAAAGGAAATATTTAGCCTATGGCTCTTGCTTGAGCATATCTGAAGCCATCCCTGGGTGTAGCTAAGCAGAGCTCCAAGTGATTGATTGTAGTTTGGTAGTCTCTGAGAACATAGGAAAATCTTGCATGACAGGGAAAGTCACTGCAACACCAAAGAGTTTCGGATCTGCCCAGGCTGCTCAGTTCTTAACAAAATAATTACGCAGTGACATGAATTGGAAGATTACCTCATGCCCCAGAGCCTCTTTTATGTTTTTCACTGGCTGGGAATGAGATTGTGCTCTGAGCTTTGTCAAGGCAGCCAGAGAGGCTGTAGCTCCCTAACACTACTTCAGAAGGTAAATGTTTTGAGTTGCACAAAGGAGAAGTGACTGGGATTTAAAATTCCCTCCTCCCCAACTGCTTTCCCCTCTGCATCATGGCTATATCTGTCTCAGACCTGATGTTAGGTCTCTCAGGCCTGGGAACATGGAAGAAATCCAGTATTTCTACCTCAAAGGTTCTGGTTTTTTCCTACTAGTTGTTCTCAAAATAAGTGGAGGCAAGCAGGCCCTGCCCTGATGACAAAGTTTCACAGTACCTGCCCTGTTATGTGAAAGGTTGCTTTGAAAGCTGTTGGATGCCAATTAGGGTGATGTGTAGAAGTCCTCTTCATCACTCTCCCCTTGCAGTGCAAGTGTACTAGTGTGTTTGCATTGGTGTGGCTGAAGATGGAAATAGAAACCCCATAGTGTGGGCTATGGTATGAATTTCAGATTTGTGTGTGGTGTCTCCTGATGTACTGAAGTTGCCACTATAGCTGTTGCTATAATGAGCTGTGTTGGAGTGATTAAAGCTAGTGTATCAATACTTGCCATGTGCATATCCACTCAGACACATGTGGTAAATAAAAGTAGGTTCTTGTTCCTTGTTAATAACTCAGCCATGACAAAGGTGTTGGCGTTGTTTTGTTTTGTTTTGTTTTTTCTGGTGACAGTGTGATGGGTTGTGGTCATACAATACTCAGCTTTAGCACAGCCTTATTTCACAGAGGGATGGGAACTAGAGAAGGGTTAGGCTTTTAGTATCCAACTGATAGAAATAGCAGAAGGTAGCTTTATGCTGTCTCTGTTGTTGCTATTTACCCTACATCCAGCCTCCTTTACTAATGAAATATCATAAACCCTTAAAAACAATTCTTCCTAGTTAGCAGTAACTTGGTCTCTCCTAAGTTAAGAAGACAAAAGTTTCCTTTAGTTAAAATGATCTCTCTTTTAGTGTGATTGTTTGGGCATGGAGTTCTTTAGGTAGATGCTGGGAATAAATATATCAGCAAGTTGAGAGGGATTTACATTACTTATGGATGGAGTACTCTGCAGGACTCTGTAATTCGTTTCCTGTAGTTGGTGGTTGTCCTGCAGCTCTGTGTGCACAGTAAGCTTGGCCAAATGTGGGGCTCCCTGCCATCATCAAGTGGGGCAGGGTGCCCTCTATGCTGGCTACTGAGAAGTGTATATTTTGCCCCAAGCTCCTGATTGGAAAAACCACAAAGGCTGTTGGCATTGCTCAGTCAATGACTGTATAGGTTATTTCATGAGTGAAGACGAGAGAGGAATGATAGGAAAATGTGGCTTTAATGGTAGCATAAACATGTTGTGGAAAGAACTGTGTTGCTTAGGACCCGATGCCACCCATCCCCATTAAGTTTCTGAATACCAGAATGAAGTACTAGAGTGTGCTACCCACAAACTTCATTTGTGGGATGTGAGTCATTTGGTTTAACCTAGGTTATAATTTCAGTAGATGGTACATGCTGGATGGGATTTTTCCTTTAGCACTCCAGCAGAAGCCAGGACAACCTGTCTTCAGTCCATCAAGACTTCCTTCTGTTTGCCACTGTCAAAGGAAAGAATTTCTTGACTTTTAAAACTCACATTTATTGGAATTCAAAGGTCAAGTGATTACTTCATCCTAGAAGGCTTTCACGTCCAGGATCAAGAAGGACATAAATGAATTAATGTTTGTTTGCTTGCTCTGTGAAACAAATGAGCAAAAAATAGGTATAAACCCAAGTCTTTTTAGGAGATATAAAAAAGGTCTAACTGAATGGAAGGCAAAAGAAAACATGAGTCAAAATGAGTCAGCAGTGTGCCCTGGCAGCCAAGAGGGCAAACTGCATCCGGGGGTGCATCAGATGCAGTGTAACCAGCCAGTCAAAGGAGGTGATTATCTTCCTATATTCAGTGTTAGTGTGGCCTCACCTGGAGTAGTGTGTGCAGTTCTGGGCCTCACAATTTAAGGAGGATGTGAAGGTCCTTGAATGTGTCCAGAGGAGGGCAAAAAGGCTGGTGAAAAGGCTGGAAGGAATGTCCTGTGAGGAGTATCTGAGGACTTTGGGCTTACCTAATTTGGAAAAAAGGAGGCTGAAGGGTGACCTCATTGCTTTCTACAGCTTCCAGGGGAGGGGAAGGTGTTGGTCTCTTCTCCCTGGTATCCAGTGACAGGATGCATGGGAATGATACAGAGCTGCATCTGAGGAGGTTCAGACTTGATGTTAGGAAGCATTTCTTTACTGACAGGGTGGTCAAATACTGGAACAGGCTTCCTAAAGAGGTGATCAATGCCAGTCAGTGTTTAAGATACCTTTGTACAATGTCCTTAATAACATATTTTAACTTTTGGTCAGCCATGAATTGATTGGGCAGTTGGACTACATGATTGTTGTAGGTCCCTTCCAATTGAAATAGTTCTCTTCTCTTCTCTTCTCTTCTCTTCTCTTCTCTTCTCTTCTCTTCTCTTCTCTTTATTTTAAAATACATTACATTACTAAAATAAAAGCTGTGGCACTAATGGCTTGTTGATAGAATGACATCCAGGAGCTTAACAGCACATTTATTTGGATTCTAAAAATATTTGAGGCCACATCTCAAAATAGTTAATAAGTTATATTAACCCAATACATTAATATATTAGTTACTTTTTCTCATGGTGATGTAATGCGATGAGAATGGTTAATTCTGGGTGCCTCTGTGCTTAAGGGTGGTAAATCCTATGCATGGTTTGAAAATGCTAGCCTTTACCTGAGCTGCAGAATCAATGGAAAATAATAACTAGGTTGAAGTAGAGGACTGAATAGATTGTAAAGGTGCTTGAGACTATGTGAATGTAAAAGAAAATGTTCAAGTGGAGAACAAGGACATCAGCCCCTACCAAACAGAGAAGTAATGTTGCTGGAGACTTGAGTTCATATATTTTCAGCTCTTCGAAAGGTATTGCACATCTTCCGTCAACCATTTAAGGGAGTAAGTGGTGGAATGGCTGTATCTGGTGAAGAGAGGGCTGAGAGCTGGTGCTCAGTGAAGAAGCAGCTTTAGGTTGTCATAGAGATAATGTCTTGACATAGACATACTGCCATGCTACTGGCTTTGTTTCATAGCAGTGAAATCACCAGGTAGGAGGTTACTGCTAGAGGCAATGGCCAGGATTAAGGCACTTTTTTGCCTCTCTAGTAATGTTTAGTTTAAAGTCTTTTCCTTTTTTATTCCTTCTAGAAAAGTTATTATCTTGATAAAAAATGTGGAGAAAGAGTAGTTGCCTGCTAAACTGCAGAGGAGATTATACAGAATATCCTGGGTTTCTCTTACAGGTGGAAGGATTGCAGAATTAAATTCTTTGCAGAAGCAGGGGGATGCTTTGGTCTTAGGGCAGTGGTACATGAGAGGGGTGTAGTTCTCAAAGACAGCAGTGCCAAACTATAGCCTCCTCATTCAGGTGTCTCCCAGCTAGGACACTGTTGGCATCCCCAGACCATTATTTAAGTGGAGCACTGCATTTCAGTTTTTCTGGGCTGTTCTGCTATGGCTGGTTCTTTTAGCGGATTTGAGATGGTAGTGGTTGTTAGGGAGATGTTGAATCTGGTCTCCTGATGGTGGGGGGATCACGTCTCTGACTGCGGTACTGGAGCTTCCCCCCTGTTGGTGTGCCTCTGGGCTCACGATGATGGGTAAGTGATGAGTGCTTCCCTGGGATGGGGCTGGGTGTTATTTGGGTTCCCCCACCTGCCATCCTTCCTTTGTGCTCCTTCATGTTTCTGTGGAGAAGAGCTGCTTATCCCATAGCCCTAGACAGTGGCCTTGACAGCACTTGGCAGGAATAAATGCAGGGAATGAGATGTTGAATGAAGTATAAACACAGTATGTCAATACCGATTAACGCAGCAGTTGCTCCAGGCTGTGTATTTTTTAGGTTCATGTCCAGATGGTGTTTGGCAGTGATCAACTGGCCGATAAGTGTATGTGTGCTGGCCAGCAGTTGTAACCATTGCATGTGTGTTGTCTGGATGGTCCATGTACCCCTAAGCTCCAGAGCAGCTGTATCAAGGGAAATTGGTTGTCTGATGGATATTATCATCAAGTATGGGAACAGAGGAGGAGAACTGATCTTCTAATTAACCTGATAATGATTTGGTACATTTTTGTAAGATCTCTGACAGTGTGGTATTTCTTCTTTTTTTATTCAGATTCCTTTGGGACTCTTGTTCTTCCAGTAGTAAGTATTTCTTTCTTTTTCTCCTTCCTTGGGAAATGTTGATTTTCAGTAACTTTTCATCAGTTGATGTTGCTGAGATGATGTATTTTGTATGTGATCCTAGCTATTTTCACATTCTCGATGAGAGTATTTACTGACCAGTAAGCCAAGGAATTTTCAGATCAAGGGCTCTGCAGCTTGTTACAAGAAATTATAGGACTTGGGAGCTGACTTCCAGCATCAGCACTAGTGATCATAAAACTTGAACCCAGAACTTTGCTTTGTGTTTTTTCTGAATGGCTGATACCTACATCTCTATTTCAGAGATAGCATGAGGGCTAATTACAGTTGAAAGAATTCTGAAAAGCAAGAACTGGGAAATGTTCAAAAAAAATGTATTTATACACAGGCTTCTTAAAGATTTGGAAATGCAGGTTCAGTGAAAGTACATAATAAGCTAACTAGTCAGCAAAAAAGTGTAATATTGAATTGTGTGTTATGAACCCATATTTTATAATCTTGGATATTCATCTTAAAAACCCAATCTAAAGAATTATATATTTGTGTCAGGAAAAAAATATTACTAAAGACTTTATTTCTTTAAAAAAATCTATAAATCTGAGTATCCCTGAAAAACAGTGGTTGTAAGTTCTGGTATCAAGTAAATATATATCTGATAAAATAAACTGGAAATGTTTAATAGATGGATTATCAATGACAATGAGCAGTTCAAGTATTAGAAATTCATCTGTATAAACTAAATTAGCAAACATAGAAAATTCATTTAAAAAGAAATTAAATTAACAAGGTCCTTTATATAATCTGATCAGGTCTTAATGTGTCCAAGAAGCTAAAACTAGGCAAAATAAATTCCTCCTTCTCTCTCTCTCACCACTAACTGAGGTGATGAAAACTGAGTGATTTTTTAGTAGTAAGATCTTTTTATTTTCATTCATGTAGCCATGGTAGACTTGTGTTTTGCCCAAAGTGTAGCTGGCTTGTAGCAGAAGGTGGTTAATGAGTTTCTGGTTTCAGCTGTCACCTTTTCCAGAGGAAACAGTAGCTTTCTTGTCTGAGGTGCTCATGATGATGACTGATGTGGTCAGGAGAAGTACATGAGATGGGCTTTTTCTCTCTTACATTAGGAGTGCCAAGATGGAGATAGTAATTCCATTCACCTGGGGGATGTGTTGACTAAGAAAAAATGTTTTCACAGCAAGTTCCTATTACCTGCTGTTAAAAGCTACCTTTCTTATATTTGGGTTGAGAAACAGCCCTTTAGAGAAGGAGTTGGTGACACTGAGGTAAATAGTTACCATTGTTGTAGCAGTGACCATCTAGAAGTGTTATATTAGTGCAATCTCTGTTAACATAGATTTGTGAACTAGAAGGTGGGTTACTTTGTACCTCAGCTGGTTTAAAATTCTACTGGGGCTATGCAAGCTTCATTGCCTCTGGCTTTTACATCAAGAAAGGTACAATGGGCCATTTTGTCACCATGTTGCAGGAAGGAAAGATTTTATGAAATATAGAAAGTATAAAAATCAAGGGAGCAACTCATGCTATGTATTATTATTCATGGTAGGAAAAAGACAGAGGAAAAGTAAATGGCATTTACAGACTTTTAAAGAAGAAATCAAAGACAGTCCCTGCAAGTATGTTAAAACAATGGTGTAAGAGCACAATTCACTGATATGAGGCAAACCAAATTATTNTGGAAATGCAGGTTCAGTGAAAGTACATAATAAGCTAACTAGTCAGCAAAAAAGTGTAATATTGAATTGTGTGTTATGAACCCATATTTTATAATCTTGGATATTCATCTTAAAAACCCAATCTAAAGAATTATATATTTGTGTCAGGAAAAAAATATTACTAAAGACTTTATTTCTTTAAAAAAATCTATAAATCTGAGTATCCCTGAAAAACAGTGGTTGTAAGTTCTGGTATCAAGTAAATATATATCTGATAAAATAAACTGGAAATGTTTAATAGATGGATTATCAATGACAATGAGCAGTTCAAGTATTAGAAATTCATCTGTATAAACTAAATTAGCAAACATAGAAAATTCATTTAAAAAGAAATTAAATTAACAAGGTCCTTTATATAATCTGATCAGGTCTTAATGTGTCCAAGAAGCTAAAACTAGGCAAAATAAATTCCTCCTTCTCTCTCTCTCACCACTAACTGAGGTGATGAAAACTGAGTGATTTTTTAGTAGTAAGATCTTTTTATTTTCATTCATGTAGCCATGGTAGACTTGTGTTTTGCCCAAAGTGTAGCTGGCTTGTAGCAGAAGGTGGTTAATGAGTTTCTGGTTTCAGCTGTCACCTTTTCCAGAGGAAACAGTAGCTTTCTTGTCTGAGGTGCTCATGATGATGACTGATGTGGTCAGGAGAAGTACATGAGATGGGCTTTTTCTCTCTTACATTAGGAGTGCCAAGATGGAGATAGTAATTCCATTCACCTGGGGGATGTGTTGACTAAGAAAAAATGTTTTCACAGCAAGTTCCTATTACCTGCTGTTAAAAGCTACCTTTCTTATATTTGGGTTGAGAAACAGCCCTTTAGAGAAGGAGTTGGTGACACTGAGGTAAATAGTTACCATTGTTGTAGCAGTGACCATCTAGAAGTGTTATATTAGTGCAATCTCTGTTAACATAGATTTGTGAACTAGAAGGTGGGTTACTTTGTACCTCAGCTGGTTTAAAATTCTACTGGGGCTATGCAAGCTTCATTGCCTCTGGCTTTTACATCAAGAAAGGTACAATGGGCCATTTTGTCACCATGTTGCAGGAAGGAAAGATTTTATGAAATATAGAAAGTATAAAAATCAAGGGAGCAACTCATGCTATGTATTATTATTCATGGTAGGAAAAAGACAGAGGAAAAGTAAATGGCATTTACAGACTTTTAAAGAAGAAATCAAAGACAGTCCCTGCAAGTATGTTAAAACAATGGTGTAAGAGCACAATTCACTGATATGAGGCAAACCAAATTATTTCCCCCCATATCAATTTTAAATATCTATAATATTTACTGGATTTCTTGTAGGGAATCCTGTCTGCATTTTAAGGAACACACCTTCTTTAATAAATGCTAATATTTGTAACTTAATTGATTTTGAGGTAATATTTGACAGATGCAGTCACTAATGCTGTTCCTCCTATTTAATACAATCCAGAATACTTGGCATGTAATTTGGAGAGTGTTGAAATATGTGAATCATATGTTCTTGGCAGTGTGTATACAAAAACCTGCAGCTGAAAAAAATGCAGAATCCATTTCAGTATGGAGCTTTGCACCTAAAATTTAGTTATATAAGTCCAGATTTTAATAGGGGATTATTTTTCCTCCTGTGTCATTATATGCCTGCTCGTGAGTGAAAAAGCCTATTTGTTTTTCCCTTTCCTGATTTTTTTACTTGGCATGTTTTTAAAAACAGAAAGTCAACAGAGAGGGATGAAATTGTAGTTGATTCCCCTTCATAGGTAAACACACAGAAAAGGAAATGTATTCAATACAGACATTTATTTTACATCTACCTCATTTGTAGAGGGTTTTGTTTACTTTGTCACATTTTTTTGCCTGTTTGGGAATTTTCTTTACTTCACTGCGTGCTTTTAAAATGAGTTTTGACAGCATAACAGCCTTTCATTATAGAGCTTGGTAGAATACTTTTGAAGTGCTGTGCCTGGTGAGTTAACAGCTGTAATTTTCATTAGTGCTGCAAGAGAAATGCTTCATTTCCATATGTTATGCTGAGAAATGCAAGCATGTCTGGTTTAGTTGTCTTGACTTCAGAGGCTTTACTCCAGATTTACTGTTGTAACTGCAAACAGAAGCATGTGATTCTTAAGCTTTTTAGCAGGACTACTTGTTGAAATGAGCTATGCGTTGTTTTAAAACCGTTTTCCTCCTTCAAAGAGACACTCCTAAACAGACTGCATTACAGAAGCCAGCATCTGGGCTGGGATGTCCCTGGGGTCATTCGTTGTCAGTGTAGGCTCTCCTCAAGGTGAAATTCTTGTGTGCTGCAGCAGCTCTGCTTTGAGCCTTTCAACTCCTGTGGATGTTCCTCCCACATAACTTCAGGAAATTAACTGATGCATCTGAGTTGTGAGTTCCAGATTTCCTCTGTCCACTGGAGAGACAGAGAGCGAGAGACTTGTGGATGGTTATTCTGATCTTAAGTGGTCTAAATTTCCTTGACAGTGATATCTGTCTGTGTTTACTGCCAGCACTGAAGGAGCCTTCGATGTCTGTCTTAAATAAGTTAACCCTATAAAATGTCTCTTCCTTTATTCCTTAACATTTTGGAAAGAATAATTATTTTCTGTAATTATGAAAAAGTAAACTGAAATGAGACAAAATCAGTGAGGTTTCTATTGAAAAATGACATTACTTCATGAGATCTTCATTCTGAATTTGCTTTTTCTACCCCATAGGACATAAAGCTAAAGTTTGTAAAATGAAGTGAAAGGTTTTCTTACTGTTTTGTTCAACCTGCCCTCTTGTAGCTTCTTCAGCTCTTTTATTTCTGGAAGATTCAGTACCAAAACTTGATGAAAAAAAAATTATCCCCCAAGATCAAACCCAAGAAATTTATAAATAACTGTGAAAAGAGAGAGCAAGATGTGTGTGTGTGTGTGTGTCTGTAAATGGTGTATGAGTACCTAGATGCTTACATTATTGAAAACCTGGTTAGTACTGAAAAGTAGATGCAAATATGTTGTAAAGATGCTTCTGCTAATTCATTTTCAGGTAATTTTTGAAACGACTCTTTAAAGTCCTGAAATAATTTTTTGATTTTTGAGAATTTACGTAAATTGACAAGTTCAGGAATATGTCAGATCTTTATGTCAAATGTATTTGGAATAATAATAATATCTCCAAGAATATTTTTGATAGTTAACAGAGTCACTGTTTTCTTTTCAGCTGCCTTTGAACAGTGCTTCTGGGAATTATGAATTACTGGTGGAAGGCCATGCTGATGGCCGGCGCATCTTCTCTAACCGTACCAGCTTGATGTACATGTCAAAGAGCATCTCTGCATTCATCCAGACCGATAAATCTATGTATAAACCAGGTCAAGATGTGATGTTTCGAATTGTCACTGTCTATCCTGATCTCAAACCTTACAAAGCATCTCTGAACATCTATATTCGAGTAAGTATCCACAACAAACTAGGTAAACATTTGGAATTAATCATATGTTTCAACTTTAGGTCACAAACAAAGAATATATATATTGCTACCTAAATCTTTCTTGTGAGACCACTGGCATTTAACATGCAGCCTGACTTTTCTCCTAGGACCCTCGGAAGAAATTGATTCAGCAGTGGTTGATGGAGGAGGGTGATTTGGGCGTAGTTTCCAAAAAATTTCAGTTGTCAATGAACCCTCCACTAGGAGACTGGTCCATAGAGGTGGAAGTGAATGTGAGTATTAACATTGTCAAATCACAGAGACATTTAATTTCTCCTGGTAGATGTGAATAAATTTGTGTTTACTTTGATGAAGGAAAACCAGAAATAAACATGGATCATGAGGAAAAACTTCCCTGGAAGTAAACCCAAGATACTATGCCAGCCTCAGAAGATTATCAGTAATATATGTTTTTTTAAGGAAAGATATTTAAAAAAGTATGCATATTTTATCTTAAGGTCTGTGTTTTGATTGAAAACAAGAGATGTTACTTTAAAAGTGTGAGTTTTTAATATTAATGTAAAAAAAACCTTACAGAGTACTGAATTTATTTTTTTAAGTGAAACACCCTTATGTTTCTTTAGTAAGCGAATATACAGAAATTCATTGTTCCCTGTTGTGCAGTCAGTCATTGTCTCTAGAGATGTGGAATCAGACTATTTACAAATCTTGGCCTAGTTTTAGGGGTGTTTCAGCAATTCACAGTGACTGAGGAGTTACTAGGGAAAATATAGCTGTGCAAAATATAAAAAAAAAAAATAGTAAAGCAGAATTATTGCATAACAAAACTGATATGATCTAGTTTTCATGTTGCTTTTGGAAATAATTCTATCAGTCCAGTCCTTT
This sequence comes from Chloroceryle aenea, assembly GCA_013399075.1. NCBI lineage: Eukaryota > Metazoa > Chordata > Aves > Coraciiformes > Cerylidae > Chloroceryle > Chloroceryle aenea. Next base: position 86,016 of record VWZY01001642.1, read on the forward strand.
AAGGTGTGCACCCCTCATACACCATGGAATATGTTGCAAAAATAGCTGGAAGTTTGACTTTTCAAAACTCAGTGTGTCAGTTTTATTTAGACTATTTTAAATGCCTGTAATTTGGGAACTGCATTTCCAACTTGGCTTGCAGTGGCTGTTCAGAGACATTTAACAAGTAAAAATAGGACTGCTTAATGTTCCCTAATGGAGATGATGGGGTATAAAGCAGAAAAACTCCAGTGATCATATATTACTTGGGAGTTACAGTTATGAGTACCAGTTACATACTTGATAGATTTCTACAGGCTGAGGTAGGTGAGGGTGGTGCTCAGGTGAGTGTCACAACTGGATTTTTTGAATATGTTCTCATGTGGGTGTGGAGTTACTATTGTCTTTGATGAGAAAAATGTTTTTTCTTCCCTCGTCCCTGTACTCAGCCACTCCTTCTTATCTCTTCACTGCTGTTCAATGGCTTCTGAGTCACATTGATGCAGCTATTGTAAAACTGAGATCTAAAGCACAGTGGGGCAATGACCCAGACTGAAAAGCATCTCTGTTTTTCTTTTCCTAACCCACACCAGTTCACTGATCTGGCTGACAGCACAGCCCCACTCACAGCTGCATAGATGTTTTTTAGGAGGTGGGGAAGTGTGGCTCAAACATGGGAACAAACAGGTGACAGAGGTGGGCTCCTTCAGCAGCTTGCTTGCCAGGTGAAAAAGTATTTGTGAAATTTTGTTTGGGCTTTCTGTGAAGTCTTGAGTAATCCTGAAGTCAGGAGGACACTGCTGAAAGAACTGCAGTGGAGTGCCACTCCATCCTGAAACAAAACCAAAAGGAAAGAAAAAATTGTAAAATTAAAAGAAAAATGCCTTATAGATTCATCTGGGCTAATGAAACAGGTGTTAGAAAACAGGCAAATGAAGTATAATCTTAGTAGACTGTAGTGGATGGTATTCTAAATTTTACCCATTCAGTACTGCTACAGGTTAATGAACTTGGAAAACATATGACAGGGTGGGAATTTCTCTCAAGTCATGAGTAACAAGGAGAAAGTGAATAGGGAACATTTTGTTCTCTGTATCTTCCAATAGATACCTAGAAGGCAACAGGTGGAGAAGGTAAGAGCAATTTCAAAATAAATTATACAGCATAACTGAACTGTGGAGCACAGCACTGGTGGATGTTGTGAATACTGAAAACCCATGTGGGATCAAAAAATGTCTGGACAAATTCACAGAAGTACACTCCATTAAGAACTGTTAATCAGAAAGCCCTAAAGATTTTGCTGGCATGGTGTCATTGCTGGTTATCCTGGCCAATGCCGTTCTGTAGGTGTTGAACCTTGGCTGCTGCCAAAGACTGGACAGGTTTTTGTAAAAGCTTTTCACGCTTAATTGTACAGATTCCTAATGAAAAACAGCAGTGAAGTTTGTCAAAGAAGGGTGGATTGATTTTTGGGCAATTGACACTCACCCAGGGTATTTCAAATGTAAACTGATGACAGTTTGCAGATGGAGCTGTGGAAAAAAGCTCCGCAGTGGGACTGCAGAATTCTCATCCATTGACTGTATATCAAGGGATCAAATGAATCAATGGATTTATTGATTGCAGTCTGTGAGTGCTGTTACAGGTTTTAAAAGGCTTTTTAATCTAGTGGAGAAAGGCATAGTATGAACCAACTAATAGAAATTGAAACCAGATAAATTCTCTTTGGCATATATATGTCTTTTATCAATGAGGCTTTTAATCACTGGAACAAATGAAAAAAATGGGTGTTGGGACTTCTCTATTGCTTGATGTTTTCACATCAATAATGGTTGCCTTTTTAGAAGACGCATTATAATAATGCAGATTGCTGGAGTAGCTGAGTACTAGGGTAACCAAACCTGGGATAAAAGGTCAGCCTAAATAGTTCCTTCTGACATAAAACTCTTTGAAATGAAAGTTAAAATAGAGGAGAAAAAGAACAGTATATAATAATTAAAAATAAGCTGTGGGCTTTGGGGTCCAGAAAAATCTAGCTATTCTTGCAATGTTTATCCTGTGGGAAGAAAACAGCTCCAAGCCCCACCCATGTCTTTGGTTGGAAGAGACCATGCTCCATCACTTTCATGTCCTTCTTCTAATGAAGGGCCTAGAACTGAATGCAGCATTCAAGGTGTGGCCTCACCAGTGCCAAATACAGGGGGATGATCACCTCCGTATTCCTGCTAGCCACAGTGTTTCCAATACAAGCCAGGATGCCATTGGCCTTCTTGGCCACCTGCACACACTGCTGTTATTTAGTTGACCATCAATCAATAGCCCAGGTCCTTTTCCTGTCTGCAGCTTTCCAACCACACATCCCCAAGACTGTAGCTTACCATGGAGTTGTTATGACCCAAGTGCAGGACCTGGCAGTTGGCCTTGTCGAACTCCATGCAATTAACCTTGGCCCACTGATCTAACCTCTCCAGGTCCTGCTGTAAAGCTTCCCTACCCTCTAGCAGATTGACACCTAGTTTGGTGTCATCTGCAACGTAGCTGTTTACTTTTAGTCTCCTTTTCCTCCATTGTTCACATCTGCTCTGCTTTAATTTTGAAATTCTATGTTAAAAGGATATAATGACAAAGCAATATGCATTTCTGTAGCATGTGCCTACACAGCATTTTACACTGGATTAAGGCTATCATATGGAGGGTATGTTAAATAACTATTGCAGTATTCATGCTATTAGACTTGGTCTGTCTAGTGGGTTATCTCACAGAATTATTTTTCTAATAGCATGTCACACAACTGGATTAAGAAAACCTGCAAGAAACCTTGCAGAATAAAGGAAAAAAACTTTTCTGATGAGAAACTCTTTAATTCTCTTGGTTACAAGTGAATTTAGACCCTGAAATAGGTCATATGGGATAAGATTCAATTTGAGGTTTAAGACATGTGAATGTCCCTGTGCAGGTGATGTGATGGATATTTGGCTAGTGTTCAGTGAAAGCTAGTGAGTGATCCACCTGGATTACTCTGTGTGGATATACTTAACTATTGCCTGGATATTCCTCATTCTGCAGCTCTTCTGCTGTCCAACGGAGGTACAGGTTTTTTTCTGTGTCATGCATGAAGTTGTACAGATTCCCCAATCCCTTCCTGACGGCAGAAGTCACTGAGAACTTGGATCTACTGCTAAGGAACACTTAGTATCTGTCTGGCATTTTTAATAGGTATGCCCGCCTATACTTAACTAGGACTGCTGGATCCTCATGGCATCCAGCGCAGTTTATGGATCTACTCAGGGCTTTAGGAGAATCTTCAGATGGCAAACCTAGCCTGATCTCCACATGACTTAGCTATACTGATTCCATGACCTGAGCTTTCTCGTTAGTGAGATGTCCAGCCTTTCTGTCTCAGGTTTCCCTCTTGTCTTTAATAAGTATTGTTAAGTCAGTAAATAACATTTCTATTACAGTGGTTACAGATCAGTCACCAAGTGTACTGAGATTGGATTCCTGGAAGTACTGCCTCCAAATCCTGTTTTAAATCAGGTTCTGGCTGCTTGCGGCTGTTAAACATCCTGTAGTACTTTTTAATGAGAGTTCAGGTGTTAGTACAGCTGTACCAAGAAAACTAAAGGCAGAGTAATTACAGGCTGACTCCCAAGTCCCCACCTTCTATTTTAGTTGGATATCTTATATTTCCTGTTGTGGAGCCTGTTGCTGAAAGACTTTTAGTTACTGAGTTTTAGTAGTAGGCGTCTCTGACCAGAACTTTTTCCTAGTTATAAAGCATTTTGTAATCTAATTTATAGAAGTTGTTATTTGGAAAATTTTGATCAAATATTGAAGAGTAATCATCTTTCAGGTGCAATGAGGGCATTCTAAAATATTTCTGAAAAGTATTATATTTTCTTAAAAGCTTCAGCTATAAAGCAACTTTCAAAATCAAACGGGGTTGATTATATACCTTGCACTTCGAAATTGTGATTTCTGTTTTGTTTTGCTGCTAGGTCAATTACAGATTTCACACTTGTTCCATTGAGTTTGAGGTTATATATGTCATTTATTTAAAAAGTATTACCTTCCTTTAAAATCAGACTGTATGTAAAACCTTTGGAATTACCTGCATATTTTCAGATGAGCACTGATACTTAATCAGGATCTGATAGTGGGAATACTGGTGACATTGGTGGGACTCTGCTTTGTTTAGAGGCTGCACTGGTGTATTTGAACTGAAGTCTGGGAATTCGTACACAAGTTTATTTGGGGGTTTATTTCCTGCATGTGAAAATAAAGCATGAAAGTGATCATTCAATGCTTGTATTAATTCTGTCTAGATAAAAAAAAAATCTGTTTTGTTGAGCTGCAAAGCCGAATGGGAGGACTGTCTCTGGGCCAGGCTGTGAGAAGGCAATGTCACCATGGGAACGCAGCCGCTGCCAGCGCTGTGCTTTTTCAGGGCAGAGCCCTGAGACCACACCCAGAGCCTTTCCTGATGCTCTAACTTGTGAGGCATGTAAATGTCAGAAACAAATAAGAAAATGGACCTAGACCAGATTCATTTCAGGGACTTTCAATTGCCAAAGAAGAAGAAAAAATTGGGGTAGGGGGTTGGGAGGGAAACAACAATTCCTGTTGGATTAGACCCAAATGACTTCAAACAAGATGGGTTCATCACAGCGGAGCAAAATCTGGACTGTAGTTGTTAGTGATTCTTAGATGTCAGGATCCACAGCATCTAAAGCTCAATTGCAGAAAGGCTCCATCATCTTCACAATTTCAGAGTACTTACATGGATCTCTTTTTGACACTTTATTCTTAATACTCTGGGAAATGTGCACAGTATATAGTAGATGTTTTGCAGTTTTAAGAAATCCCAATTTCGAGTAAACTGCCGATAGTCTGCAAGGATATATTCAAGAAGCAGGAGAAAGTGTGGAAGACAAAAAATGTGCTAGAATAAAGCATCTCTGGAAACAAGGAACAGGCATGGTGTTGTTTTCCGATCTCAAAATAATTTATCTTGGGTTGTATATATAACTAATGTCTTGTCCCAGAAGCCACTACTCCTGGAAACTAGTTTAACAACTTCCACTTCAAATAATTTGTTTGCCAGAGAGACAGCCCTGCTGTAAGAAACTAAAATGACACGGAGTGGTTGAAATGCTGTTACTTGTCCTATTCCAAACAAGTCTGTCTGAAACGTGTGTGTTAGTGGGAAATCTGGCTTGGTTTTCAAATGATCAGGATGACCTTGTAGGGTCTTTTCCTGCACTGTGAAGCACAGCTTGCTTTCTGTCTTAAGAGTTGTCATCTTAGACAAGGTGCAGTCAAGAACACTAGTGTCTTAATCATAAAATCAATAGCAATCTGATTTTTCCTTTGATTGAAGTCTGCTAGGAAAAGCGTATAGAGGTATAAGGGGCTTGATCTAAGACATCTAATTTGCAAAGTCGTTGATCAGGAAAATTGTTTCCAGCTTGGCTCCTGGTGCTAGGGTTTTTCCCCACAGGAGTTCTTAGTTTATCCTCCCTTGCCACAGACACTCATTCCTATCTGACATATCCTGATGCTACCTGACAGCTGGTTATCCGTATTCAGTCTCTTTTCCCCACATTTCAAACCATGTTCACTGACATACTCCAGCACATATGATACCTTGTAGTGGTGTCTCTGTTTTCAGGAATAAAAAGTAATTGGACTTATGAGCTCCACTCAGCATAACCTTATCATGTAATTGAGCAGCAGCTGGTGATATGAGCCTTTCAAAATAGCCACTTGTAGTGACAGACTGATATTCTTATTGATATTTTCCCTATTTCTCTGAAGACTCTTAAGTGAAGAGGCAAAATGGGCTGTGAGAAGGAATCTCTACCTTCTTGTCCTTTTGGAAGTGGAGTCTTCTTCAGTTTCTCATCCCTTTCTTCTAGCCCAGCTGAGCTCTGATTTTCCACTTGAAAAATCACTACTCCAGTGTAATTAATCCCTGTGTCAAGCAGATCAGCTAAAATTTGAGTCTGTTTCTAGATGCTGCTGATAAACCCAGTTCTAACTGCTTTTGAAATAATCTTGTCCTCTGCATAGACCACTGTAGGAGTGTCTCTTTTATATAGAGATACTTAATTTTAAATGAGCTAGTAAAGATTGGTGTTAGGTCAGTCGTGGATCATCATGATGATTGTGAGTACTTAAGCTTGGCAGTTTTATGGTAGCTAGCTCAGATTTTTAAATTTTTTTTTAATTTATTTTTTTAAGAGAAACCAGCTATATGTCAGTGTTTGCATATTGGAAACTCCACAAGCTTTTAATTTTATATACTTATAGTCACCTGCATGTGAGCTTCTATGTCTTTCTGTGGTGCAAATACATTACTACTGGTTCCTACAGGTGCTCCATAACAGGAGCTGATAATGGTTGAGTAATGATTTAAAATCACATCATATCAGAAATTGTAATTTAGCTTGAATATGGGTGGGATTTGGCCTAGAAAGTGTGTTAAACTTGATAATCTAACCACAATTGTATGTATTTTCTCATATGATTTTTTAATAGGGTCAAGTTCATTATCAAAGATTTAAAGTGATGGAATATGGTAAGTGTTACTTAAGGGCATTTAGTAATGACCAAAATTGGTAGTTGATTCTCCATTAATTTAAACTAGCTTCCCTTGGCTACCATGAAGCTTTTAAAGATTCACAGAAAGTCTAATTTCCAAAGCTCTTGCTTCTCTGAGACTGACCCTGTGTAATGGAAAACCCATCTTTTTATCAACTGCCTCATTTGTCTTTGATGGTATTAATAACCTACTACTGTAGTGTCTGGATGTCATGCAATCTTTAAAATACTTATCCTAAGCCTATGAGATGCAGTGATTGCCCCTGTTTTTCCAGGATTGTGCAGGCAATGTGTTAATCCCAAAATATCTGTGTGATCTCTGATGATTCCATAAAGGCAGAATAAACTAAATGCTTTATATTTCAGTTTTATAAGCTTGTGGGAAGGCTGCTTTTATGATGCTTGTTGTTATTCCAACTAAAATTCTTAGTCTGGGGTATACATAGGATTAGGTTAATAATATGTCTTATATATTCCTCAGGAAACTGTAGTGGTTTTTATCATATTATATGGTCTACCCTTATTACTTAAAAAAAGAGAAAAATATATTTTTTTTTTGTGAACATAATGCTTTCTGTAATTATTTTATATTTTCAGTTTTACCAAAATTTGATGTTATGATAACAACACCACTGTACTACTCTTTGAGAGAGGAAGATGTAACTGGTGTTGTCACTGCAAAGTAAGTAAACCATTGATACAGTTGTTACCCTCACTTAAGAAAATTATTGTAAATCTCTAAATATCAAAGTTGAAACATATTTAGAATGCTAAAAACTGTCTTCTAGTCGAAAGTAGTTGACAGGCATCCATTTCTAGTTGCTGAATTTTGCAATAATAATGTTAGATAGATCTTACGACTTCTAGTTAGTTTTCTTGGTATGGTCAAGGTATTTCTAGATTATAGCCAGGATTTTTTGTGTGTGTTCTTATTGTTCTTTACTTACCATGTTAAAATCTGTAGCTAGAGTTACTATATTTTATTAGACCACTTGGAAAATTATGCAAACTTCTGTGCACATCCTTCAATTTATCCGCATTGTGGATTTGAAATATAAACCTCTCCTGCCTATCAAAATACCTATACCTGTAAATGGAAGAAGAATTAAAAACTCTTGAGAAATTCAGAAGAGACTTCACTGTAGACTATTGTATAAATAATATTTTATTTTTCTGCTGAACAGATATCTGGACAAAAAAAAAGGGTATACATTCATTTAAAATAAAAATTAACTTTATTTTGGGAAGGTGAGAGCCAGGTAGAGATTACCTGACAGATCCATTCAAGATCTGAAAAAAAAAAAAAAGGTCTTTTATGGCTTATTTAATGCCATAAAATGCATACATCCTAATAAAATGCATACATCCTACTTACAAGTTAAACGGAAACATGATTGTTTAACAATCTATTTAAATTAATAGTTTGGACTTTTAAGAAGAAGCTTCCTTTCTTAGAGTCAGTACCATAAACCATCTGATTTTCTCATAAGGGACATTTTTTTTTTAAAAAGGCTTTCCCAATTTTTTTTCCCATTCTGCTTTGCTTTTGGAATCCATTAAATGCCACTGTGAATTTGTTTTCCTAAGTTGTTTTGCTCTTCCGCAGGGTACTTGGCTCCTTCATTAGGAATACCCATAAGGTATTTTGAAAGTGTACCTGTCTGCTGAAATAAATCCAAATTTGGATGCCAGAGAATTGTCTGAAATTTAATTCCAGCAGTGCCTAAATTTTACTGATATGTCTATTTATAGAGAATTAATTCATTCCTGGTGACTGTTTTTATAGGCATAATGCCTCTGTATACAAATCATTTATATGTTATAAACCCCTTTTCCTTTCTTATCTCTGGAGTATTATTAGAGTAAGTTCAGGGATGCTGACCAATGGCAGTGTCATTTCAAGGTTAGTGGCAGTTTATTACTGTAATTAGGTCTGCTCAGAAAGACTGAGGTCAGGTGCAAGACAGCATTGTCAGAGTTCTTCCTGCAGCTACACTATTTGATTTTTTCTTTCCCTCTCCTTTTCAGCTTTGATGTTTCTTAAGTGTCTGCCATTCAAGTCCATAATGATTTAAAGTATTAGTATTTAAAGTTATCACATCCAAATATATTATTACTGATGGACTAGACTGATTTTAGCTTTCCTTCCTACTTTCTCTGTCTGAATCTGATAATGTCATGGTTTCTCTTATATAAGACTTGGAAACATTTACAATTTTTTCATTTTATTACTGCTCTCTGACTACAGGTTGCTAATGGAATTCTCAGAATTCAATGTTACAGTTTTCAGACTTGCCACAGCTGCAAACTGTGTTTGCCATGTGATAATGCCATGATTTCTTTGGACTGGGATTGCTAAGTCATTTGAGTACAAATATCTGGAGAACTCTGATTTTGTGTCAGCAGCATTTGGGAAACAAAACACTTTCACTTCCCACATCCCATTTTAACTCAACTAGTTATGATGCTACATTGGTGTTCTGTTCAATAATTTGCTTCCAGTTTAGCTTAATATAGTTAATTTTCATATATTGTACAACCCATAATAATAGTAATTACTTCATAGGACTTGTGTGCAGGAAAGAGCAGCACTGTGAATCTTCAGATTTTGGCTTCTGACTACAGTGCTGTTAAACTGGTCTCAGTATTGAAAAATGTTTCAGAGTAAAAAGTTAGCCATGTCTGAGACCAGGAAAAAAATATTTTGCTATAATCTTTTGCCTTGAGAGCTCTTCAGGATCCCAAAGCTTGGAGGCAGTATGTTGTTTGACTTTGACTGATGTGTTTCAGGTACACATATGGAAAGCCAGTAAAGGGAACTGTAACAGTCACTTGCCTTTCTGTTTCTTACTGGACAAACAAGAGAAATATAACAACAACAGTGGAAGTGAGTATCCTACTGGCAGTTTGTAGCACTGTTGACTTTAAGCCTGTGTCTCCTTTTGTAGTTTAAATATGCCTGGGACCAATCCCAATGCTCAGCTGGCATAGTCTATGGGTGACTTGTATGGATGGTGTTAAGCTCTCTTAATTTTCCAAAGTAAAGTGTTTAGACTGCTTGTTGGGACTGATAATAGGCTTCTGTGGTCCCTTGAACTGTGCCTTGGATGAAAGTTATTATGGGGAGTGTTAGTTGGCCCATGTAGAAAAACTCTACAGGAGCAGCTGTAGCAGCATAGGTGATGGAGGACCAGTGCCCTGGAACACTTCCTGGCCCCGTGTGTGCCCCTGCACACTCAGCCCTGCATTACAAAGCCAGAGGACACCACTGCAATTGTCTATGTGGAGCTCTAGCATGGTAGAAACTAAAGATCTAATTGCCTAGTAATTATATTGGAGTTTGTGGAGGTACTAGTTGTAACCTTGAGCAGGAAATTCAGAAAATCATGCACTTTTGATCTGAAGGCTTACAAGTGATGATAGATTCATGTCATCCTTTGGCAAAATCAAGCATTTTTACTTTTGAGCTGTGGACTATGTTCAAAGCAGCTTCAGTTTCTGCTAAACGGTGTGTCTGTTGTTTTCTGTTGGCTGACTTCAGTGGCTGCTAGTACTAAGACTGCAGAAACTCTGAGCTCAGGGATGCTGGGCAAGGTATACCCCTCTCCTCAGTCAGGGACCTGTTCCCTGTATGTTTCTGTAAAGCATAGGCACCACTGCTCTGGCCATGTACAAGTGGATAGTTCTAGATATTCAGAAAAAAAAAAGAAAAATAAATAACTTTATTTGTAAGGCATTGTTGACTCTAAAAATTCATGAACTTCTGATGGACTTAATAAAAATAGCTACTGAAAGCAAAACATAAAGGCCAGCATTCATAATTTTGTGGTGTTGACACTCCAGAACTTGTATGTGAGGAGAGGTACAAGACAACCAGAAATAAACTGTTGTAGATGGAAAAGTGTCCTTGGCTTTGCTGACTCAACAGTTTTTGTTTGGCTATTTGTTTTTGTTATTTTGTTTTTCTACATTGCAGATAAATGGATCTGTGAATGTAACCTGTAACAAACTTATGTTGCAAAACTTGAATGCTGATCAGTCATGGCACCAAGGTGATGGTGATTACACAGAGCCAATAGAAATAATAGCAGTGGTCACCGAGTCACTCACAGGTATGTGGCTGTATGATGTCTTCTGAGAGAAATCAGAAGAGTAGGTAATGCTGGAAGAGCTTATGGCTATGTGGAAAGGCTTGGAGTGCTAGAAAATCATCATGTGCTGATGGCAGTATTAACCATCTACATGCAAGTATATTATCTAAAAAAATGTGTTATCTGGATTCTTGCTTGCTTAGATATTAAACAGTTTAACCAGCTGTTAGCTCAGTAGAATAGTTTTACATTAAATGATTTATCAGATAATTAAGAAATATGTTCAGATGAGGGCTTAAGGTCAGTGATAGATCACTTTTGATGAGAAGAGCGGGAATAAAGAATTTCTAGCATTAGCCTGAGTCTTACAACCTTAAATTTAATCATAAACTTATCTTACTTGTTTGTAAATGACATCAGTAGAAAGAGTTCTCTGGACCCATGTTGTCCACTGTCTATCCTCTTCTACACTGGCTGTTTTGCAGACTGAGCTTTTATGTGAGTGCATATTCCACTGCACTATGCATATTAGAAAAAAATCATTTGTACAAAATTTCTGCCTGTCCCAGAAACTGGGCTTCATTACAGGCTTTCTGTAGAAACCTCAGTAAGGTAAAGGTGGCTGATCTGGGATTTGTAAGTTCCTTCCTTGCATCATTCTGACACAGTCTGCATGGGGTTGATCACTATGTGACATGGTTTATTTAGTGTTGTGGAAGACAGCACCAGTATGTATACAAATTTTGTATGGATCCTTAGCTGGAAGGATGAAGAGCAATAGGAGTGGAAATGGTGAAAAATATGATAGAATTATATAAAAATCATGGACAGTAAATAGTATTGCTTCTAAAGGAATATGTATTTTAAAAGCATTCTATCTAAACACACAACTGTTCAACAGGAATCTCCCAAAATTCAAGTACCATCATATTTCCAAAGCAAAGTGACTATTTTATTGAATTTATGGACTACTCTCGAGTTATAAAACCTTCTCTGAACTTCATAGCTACTGTAAGTTCTTTTGTTTTATTTTGATGTGTGCATAATAAAATGTGATATCTTCTGTATTTTTGCCTAGATGCCAAAGTTTTCCTCAGATTTTCAAGTATAATTTACAGATTTCTTTTAAAATTATCTCTTTTTGATGATACCTATCAGCAAATACTAAACTTAGAGGTGTTTGCTCTAGAAAAGGTTAAAGTGGTAGGGAATGCTGTAGTATTTACAGGGTATATTTGAGTTTAGTTTGTCAGCATTCTTTCTCTTCAGTTTCCAGCTGATTGTCTTCCATTAGGTGACTTTGCTTTAAAACAACAGTGTAGCTATTGAGTCCCAACCCTCTTAATAATATTTGTGTATGGAAGTGTGTATATATTTATCTCTACACAGATACATACTTTATAGATGCATATATATAATTAAGCAGCTGTTACAAAACTCAGTAAAACTCATTTGAGAGCAATTTGTTTTCCTGAAAGTGTTTTTTCTGTCTTGTCATTCTCATGTCAGCTGCAGTCCTCCCATAGAAGTATTTTATGTTCTCCATGCTGTCCATAGTCTGCATTCAGTATTTCTAAATTCAGCAGTGGTTCCATATTGGATCACTGCATTTTGGTTGAAAAGGGGAGTCGACTTTACGGTTCTTGAACCTTTATTACTGGGGACTTGGCAGTGCTGGGTTAATGGTTGGAATTGATCTTAAAGGTCTCTTCCAACCAAAATGATTCTATGAGTCTATGAAATCAGACCTAAATACCAATAAAATAGGCTGAATATACACTTTCAGAGTAGATTGGCTTAAGTTGTAGGTAGGCTGATCTTTTGGGTCTTTGATTTTTTGTCCTTTCCATCTTCCTTGCCAGTATCCCAGTTTGACTCCAGCTCTGACCTACTTCTTTCTCTTCCAAAGATGAGCTGAGTGAGAGGTAGCTGAGGCATTTAGCAATGCTTGCATCTGGCAGAGAAGGTATCATGCTCCCAGAGGAGTGTGAAGGAACAACTGCTTCTATTACTACTAAGTGGATATCTGCGTATACTGTACAGAGAAAGGATAGGAAAATAAAGGCAGAGGAGGAGAGCTAATGGAGTGTCAGACTGGACTGAAAAAGAAAAGGGAGTCATTAGTTCAGTGTTTTTAAATATAGAAGTTGAAGTTTTGGAGTGTGTAATGCAGAAGGGGAATAGTTTTACTGTGGATGAGAATCTTGAAAGTAAGAATAAAGGCTGATGTAAGTTGTAAGTTGATTGATGCATGCTGGAATGAAGAAGTTGCAGGCTGTCTATTTTTGGCCTGGTTTAAGTCTTCTCTTCAGCTCATTTGATGACATAAAGACATCTGACTTTGCACCATCTCTGCTCATCTAACATGTTTTCCTGCATGTGTTGTAATGTTAAGTTATCCTTTGTTGTGATGGTGAGATAGAAGTGATAAAACTAAATATTCAGGCTGTAGGTAGAATATGTATAATTTGTTTGGGAAACAAGCATTTTCATCAAGAAAAGTAATTGTGAGAATTGAAAGGCCAGCCATCTTTCAGTTCCATCTGCTTGGCTTTTGCTGTCTTTTTTAGTCTCTGGAGTTACAAATAATTTTGCTTGCTAACTTGCAGTGTTCACAAGGGATTAAATAAAAGTTACTGATATGTGAGAAATCTATTGTTTTGGTGTGATGTTAGTGCAAATATATTGTAACATGTTATGTGTTGTGCATTTTAGCTTTACCATGTTCATTGGGTGTTTTCTTTCTTTTTGTTTGTAGCTAAAGGTGACACGTTCTGATAGCATCCAGCTGACAGCTGAAGAGAGGCAGAATCTTGTCACAATTACTGCACAACAGTCAGACATGCTTTTCCATCACCCTTCATTTTCTCACCTTGAGAATGAGGCAACAGAGGAGAGAAATCTGACAGTCCATGTCCTGAATTACACAGTCCCAGAAAATGGAATAATTGATATTGAATTTCCAATCCTGTCTAATACAAAAACTCTGAGAGTTCAGGTATTGCTTTGTAGTATGTTGCTTTGGAGCAGCAACACACTGTATTTAGTGGGCTATGATCAATGATATGCTGTTCCTGCCATCTGCAACAGCTGATATGTCACCTGCTGTTATTTTCCTGTGAAGTGGTCCTGTACTGCCACTGAGGCTACTATGGCTCTTGTAAACAGTACCATGTATGTGAACATCACACAGATGTTGCTGTTTTGTTACAAGCTTTGTTTTGCACTGTCTTGCAGGCAGAGTTCCTCAGCAGTAAGACTGACATAGGCGTTTATGATGTGTTTAGCTCTCCCAGCCAGACTTATCTCCAGGTTAAAACAAAGAGCCAGGATATAAAGGTACAGTCTGAGAGAAAACTTGTCAAGATAAGAACCATTCAAGTTCCTCATTATATTTCCATACTCATTCATATGAATCATATACTTTTCCTAGGCTGGGAAGCCTTTTGAGCTGAGCATAGCAAGCAACAAGCCAGTGAGAGAGTTCCACTACCTGGTAAGTGACTGGTTTTATGTATGAGGACAATTCAAGATGACTTTTACCAACTTGATAAATACTGCAGTGAGAGGGTTGTGACTGAATGTTAGAAAGATTCAGCATTTACCACTGAGCTTTTTGAGAGAGGTTCCCCCAAAACTTTTCTACTAGGATGGCTCTTCTTAAAAGAGAGCTCCATTTTGCTACCTAGCAGAATTGCCCCTGACACAGTGAGGAGGTGCTTTCTGGAGGAAGCATGCCTCTGATTTGGTTTGGGTGCTGGGTTACCTCTGCTTGCAAATGTGTGAGGCAAGGCACAACTGTGAGAGCAACAGTCTCAGACCGTGCAGAGCAGCCACAGTGGGAGAAGGGCCAGCGATGTCTCAGGAGCTGCCCAAGGTGGGGCTTGTCAGGAGGTCTTGCAGATACAAGTAGAAGCAGAGTTCCAGTGGAGCTTGTGTGCAGGTTCAGGACTCGGGGTTGAGCCTGCAGGTACAGGGTGAGAAGACCTGCTTGTTGAGGAAACAGATGGTCCAGTGGGCAGGGTGACGGTGTTAAACAAGGGAATTTCATAGGAAGCAGTTTAAAATAAATGGTCTAGGTAATGGCTTGTTTAATGTCTCAGCTGCTGTACTGTATCTTACAGCATCTGGATTGAAGGGTTTATTATATATACCATCATCACTCAGCCATCATGTCCTTAACACATGCCTTCCTGTGCGGTCTACACCATGATGACCATGATAGCTATAATTCTTTTTCTTCCAGACTCTTTAATAGTAAACTGAGTAAGGAAGACATTAGGACAATATAAAATGTGGGTATTCATGTGTATTTTCTAAAATAGAAACGTTCTGTAGCAGATTTAGGTGCATTCAGTCCATGGCAGGGGACTGTAAGTAAGTAGTACAATCCAGTAGGAACAGATTTAGAGTGAAAAAGTTGATGCTGTGTACTCTAGGTATTTTGAGGTACCTTCAGACTGGGGTCTAATCTATTCTGGTAAAAGGAATACCTGATTTAACTGGAATACAGTGTGCTGCAGTTCACTCTCTCCATGGTGCAAACCAAAGTGTTGTAAGTAGGGGTGCTCAGGAGATTTGCTTTTAAAATTGTGTTTCTGATCCAAACTCAAATGCTATTATAGATGATCCACATGACCCAGAGGTATTATTGTTGTATTTTTATGTTCTCATAGCATATGTTGTGCTGTGCACTCATTGTTGTAATTCTTTACTTGAGCATAATGATAGAGGAATTAAAGAGGAGAAGAAATCTATTTTTAATATTTAAATATTACATGCTCAGTCTCATAGAGCTGAAAAATCACTAAGTAAAAAAATAAAAATAAATCACAGATATATGTCACTTCTGTTAACAGTTATTTGTAGAAGGAATTTTGGACCATATGATATATTGAGATACCAACAGATTGAGTGTTTCATTTTCCCTTTCAGGTATTATCTAAGGAACAAATTATGGATTTTGGCACAAAGGCTGCAAAGAAATTCACTTTAACAGCAAAAAATTCCTGGGCTCCTTTAGCATGCATACTTGTATTCTACATTGATGAGCTTGGAGTGGTTGTAAATGATGCTCTCACTGTCCCTATTCAGCCTGTTTTGGATGGCAAGGTAACTATACTGACCTTGACTCTGTGACTGTTTTTTTCTGTTGTGTGATAAAGTATACTTCAGGTCACAGAACTGAATGTAAAACTTCCTTGCTGGGGATCTTACCTGAGGTATATGTAAGTCCTTGGAAAGACTTTGCTAATACCCGTGCAGTTAAGATCCAGCTACTGCATATCTGAAAGAAGTTTCTGCTAGCTCTGTTTCCCAAAGAAACAGATGCGCAGCATTTTCTTGTGTTTTTAATAGATTTTTGACTCATGTAAGGAGGCTGATTGTCTTACTCTGTCATGAAAATTTTTTATGTTAGCTTCATGATTTCTCCAAACTAAGGATATGAGCATTTTTATCACAGGATAAGGCAGTGGAGAGGCAGGTCTGTTTTTGTTGATTACAGTTATTATGTACCAGTGTCTGAAGAATCTAAAGAAATAGAAAATAAATAAGATAATTTAGTTGAAACTTGGGGGCAGATACAGGAAGGTATTTCTAATGGGGAGGGCATAACAGTTTGGTTTAGCCTTCTGGAAACAAGTTGAAATTTTTCCACTGATTGTAACATCCACCAATAAGATTGCATTCTGTTTTGTAGCAATGATGCAATGCCTGATCTTGAAAATACCAGTTTGATTAAATGGTGTTTATGGATGAAAAACACAATCATAGTGTATATACAGAGAGACTAAAACAATGAGACAATAAATTATGAGAATTTAATATCCAGCTTACTGTATTTGTTGTATTTCACTGGATAGTAAAAAAAAAAAAGGGAAGATGAGGAAAGAACTGATCTCAAAGGCTTCAAAATTCCATTTTGCCATTTCAGTACTAGCCACTGAAATTAATTCACTACTGTGAAAAGCTACTTTCTCTGTAATTTGTAGCTTTGTCAAGGATTTAATTTCTGTAAATGAGTTGGTAAATTCAAATACACAGAGCTGCAGTGCCACAATGTACCTTTGAACATCTCAAATGACACTAAGTGCCAGTTTTTATGTAACTGAATCCCACCTGTGGTCAGTGGAGCCTGTAGGACTGTTTTCTTCACCATCACTTGGATTTACAATTCATGGAAGGCCAAGCTTCTGTCTAGTGTCTATTGTTTTGACTCTGGATGTCATGAGAGCTTCAACACTGAACTGAAATGTGTACGGTTTAAATGTAGGTAATAAGTGTGGAGCTGAATTCCACTTCAAGAATTTGTAGTAGTGGTGTTTTGGTGAGTGAAAGGAGTAAAATTGTTCATTTTAAACAGAAATTCTTCATTGTCATCTGATGCAGTGGCAATGGAATGCATTAGAAATACTTTACTCAGATGACCTTCTCCAGTACCCTGGTGAAGACATACTGATGCTATATGAGCCTATTCAGTTCCTTCTTCCTTACCCATGCACGTATTACATATATCCCTTTTCTCCATTGATCCCACTGTGGAACACTTAGTTGTAATCTTTGAGGGCTGATTTTTTTTCCCAAAACAATCTTTCCCTAAACATATTGCATGTTGTGTTGTGCATGAATATTCAGCAAATGGATTTCTTTTACTGCTCTCTGCTGTAGAAACTGGTGCATCCTTGAGGCTGAATAGATTGATGCTTGTATACGAAGAGCTGTTTGAAATGACAGTGACTACTGATGCTGACTTCCCACCAGTTCAAGAAATTGATGAGCTATGAGAGCAAGAGAGCAAAATGAATGCCATAGTGTTTTCCCAAAGGTCCTAGGAAAAGCAAATCCAGAGTCTTAATTATAGCCAATTAAGTTAAGAAAATGCTTCCTCAGAGTTGTTAGTGGGTGTAAACATCACTATATTATTTAAACCAGTGCTGATTATTTTTTTTTTTCTTTCTTTCTTTTCCCTAGATTAAAGTCTCTTGGAGCAAGGATAAGGTCAAGCCATCTGAGAAAGTCTCCCTCAAAATCAGCACAACAGAACCAGGATCAGTAATCGGACTTGCAGTTGTTGATAAAAGTACAAAACTTCTGGGAGAAAGTAGTGACATAACAGAAGATTCTGTAAGTAAATGGGAAAAATGTTTTCACTACTTTGTGTATGAAAGATACATGTTTATGGAAATGTTAAACAGACTATACTGAATGAATAATGTTCTTTGGGCAGGATTTTTAGTCCTTAATAATGCAAATATTTGTTACTTCTGGAAGTAGTTTATCAGCACAAGCTGAAAAGACTGTGAAGCTTACTAGGTAATAGGACCAGCATTTCTAATTCCAATTAATAGTTAATTGCTATTCTATTTGATAAACTGCCAGTTAACACTTGGCAGTTTCTTTTTTTCAGGGAAGACCAAAAAAAAATCAGAAAATCTCTCTGGTGGTTTGTGCTTTGTGGTCTTTAAAATTAGTAAGATAAGTTAGAGAGAGAAATTTATTTTTTGAAGGGTAGAATAAATTATTAATATTTTTGAATTCTCTTTACTTGCAGAAACTGTAGTGCATCAACAATTCTAAAGAGCTGACAATATCCCTCATTCCCCATCAGTGCTCAAATGACATAGCCTAAGTACCAAAGAGTATCAGTGCGTTGTAGGCTCCAATTTTAGGCTTACATGTTGTCTTGGTCACTATTCTATTAATGATGAAATCATTGCAACCTAATCCCCTCCATCCTGTCACAGATTCTTTTTGACATGAGAAGTAAATGAGCTGCTGCCTGAGGTGCAGCTCTGTGCTTTAGCATCTACAACAGTCAAAGTTCTGAGAAATGTGAGTTTAGATTCACTCTTTGGATGTTTTTCTTGTCTTAGGTCTTCCATGAGCTCAATTTATACAGCACAGTGCAGTATTTCCCCCTGGTCAGAGGTTCTTTTGGTGTCTTTCAGGTACTTTTGTTGTTTTGCTTGTGTTCTAAGTTGTGGTTTTTTACTGCTTAGTGATTTGCACATCACTTGCTAGAAGAAAATGCCCTTTTTAAAGTTCGGGACTGTTGAGAATGTACTGTTTTAATGGCTTATATGGGTTTTGAATGATGTAATATATCAATATGTAAATACTCTCAGTGCAAAGAAATATGTTTATACTTCCATAAATATGGATTATTTAATTGTCTTCCCTTTGAAACGTTTTCAGTCATTAAGGCAATATTCAGATTCAGATGATCTCAGTTTTGTTGGTACCTGTATATCCCTTGATTTAGTTCTGATTGCTTTATTTTGATGACTTTATTTTCTTAAAAAGAAAACAAAGAAAAAAAAAACAGATAAGCACCACTGATGTCCTGAATGTTCTGTATTGAAATATATTGTATAAATTTTATCCAGAAATGCAGCCTTTGGGTATCAACTGATGCAATTCTTGAGGAGGATAAGGAACATTTTCTTTGTAAGTAATAAAAATAAAGGTAGACATATCTAATTTATTGAGTGGGGAAGGAAGTCCATGGGTTAGGGCCCCTGTTAGGTCTTCTTACTGTACTGCATACTGGTTCCATCCAGCCTTGTAAACTATTGCCATTTCCAAGGTTTAAGACACATGAAAGGCATAGAACTAGTGTTTAAAAAACTACTACCTTTTTGCTGCTGTCCTGAGTGACACTCCCCTTAAAGGCCTGAGGGTGAATGGAGTTTTTATTTGCAGTTCCAGCTGATACACGATGCAGTGGTTTGTCTTGTGTAGCCATATTGTACCAGTTCCATAAGCACACCGGAGAAGCCACACAGAAATTTAAGTTTGTGTGAATTTTTTTTATTCTTAAAAACAAAATAATGTCATGGAGTAGTGTTACCATATATAACAAAGCTAGACATTATACTCCAAATGCTGTATTAATTTGGCTATTCTTAACTGTATAAATTTGATTTTTCTTAAACCTAGATATTTTTAGGTAGGACAATATTTTTTTTTTTATTTTGTAGATGGTGGAATGATACCCATAGAGGATGGTTTTGGTGATGATATGCCAATATCTAAAAATGGACCTCCTGATTTCAGCAGTCTCTATGTGAGGACACACTTTCCAGAGACTTGGCTTTGGATCGACACTAAAACTAGGTATAAGACTAGAAGCAAATGGAAACGGATTTACACTTGCTATTGTTATTTTGTGAGTTTTAGCAGCATTCTGCACTGGTGCTGAAAAAACCCTGCTGGAAAAACCCTGCTGGAAATGGAGTATTATTTATATTCTGCTACCACCTAGAGGCCACAAGTGAGACTGGAGACCCACCAAATGCAGCAGTGTACAACTTCACAAAATAGAACAAAGCCCGACTGAAGGCCTTGTAGTTTCAATGGAAACTAGATAAAAATCGTGGAGAGAAAAGAAACCTTCTTCCTTTTACAGATGGGAAGATAACAGATATGGTCACTCAGTCTTTTTCTCTATAGTACACAAGAAGATGGTGAATAGCTCAGAAAAGGCAATCTGTTCTTGTCTGCACCTAATTCAGTGAACAGCTGGAACTGTTAAATGATGGTGAAATCTGACCTGTGTCATGAAGCACAACTCTTGTATTCTTTCACAGCTGAGAAGTTCAGAGAACAACTGTCATTTGGGATTGCTTTGAAGGAGCTGTAGAAATTGATAACATGTAATATGATTCGGTGTAATTACCTTCAGTTCATGAAATGTAAATATTTTTTAACCATTTTAATGCAATCACAAATATTTCTAACTGATTAGAAAAACACATAGCCAGCAGCTCTTCCTGCTAAGAGTTTGGACTTAATTTTTGATGCATTTTAAGCATTCATGTGTAAATGTCTGTAAATGGATGTTTTTGAAGGTCTTCTCTCTCCTTATGCCGTCAGATCTGACACTGACACCACAATGGAAATCATTGTACCTGATACCATCACCTCCTGGGTAGCCAGTGCTTTTGTGATGTCTGAAAACAGCGGTCTTGGAGTGACGACTGCTCCAGTGGAGGTACCATGGCACTAGACATCTCTTTAAATGTTGGTAACGGTGTAGGTTATTACTGGAAGCTACATTAGTTGTAACAGCACTTGTCTCCCTGTACTAATAAAGGGATTGAGAGTCCATGTGCATTCAAACTGTAAAGAAAACATCATTACTGCTGACGTAGGGTATCCTATATCTACTTCCCCTCATCAAAATCTCTCCGACATTATGCAGATACTTGGGTGCCTGTTTCTGCTAGAGCAGTCTTTTTGTTAGAGCATTTTCAGGATGTCCCATTCAGGGGGAATGACTACCCGAGGACAGTGTTTCCATGGGGTTTTTTTGGTTCTGCCAAGAGGGCTTTCCATGAGTTGGTAGTGCATTCAGGGAGCACACACAGACTAGCTGGGAAGAGGTGGCTGGAATAGGAGAGGCACACTGTCTGCTGGAAAGATCATGCTATTGCACTGCTCTGTTGACACTTGCCCCAGGAGAGAGGATGGGAGAATTGCTTAAAGACTAAATTCTGACCTCACTTTCATTTATCTGTCAAAACCGCTCTTGGAATAAACATAGGTGCTACTCTTTGCATAACGTAGCTTGAGAAGCAGAGTGGACATTGAGAGACAGCAGTGGAATGACATGCTTCTTGCTGCCAAGTTCCTGTATCATGAGGCTCTTTTTGTGCTTCCAGGTGTTAGAAGAGTTTAGCAATTTAAGCTGAATTCATCACTGCTCAGGTTAGATTTCTAACCTGAGATTGCCAGTGTACAAGTGCAGTTGTCCTAGGCTCTCACTCTGTATTCATGGAAACAGCTGCTAACAGAGTTAGCTTGTTTAAAATAGGAATTACTTTTCGAAGCCTTATTGAGCTAGAATTTTATAAATGTTGGATAATCCTCTGAAGGTAGTTATCATCTTCCATTCATTATGTAAAGATCCTAGAGAAACTAGAGCCCTAATGGAGACAACTCCACTTAAGTGCCTAAGAGTAGAAAGGTTGAAGCTGTGCAGTACTAGGCCATAGATTTCCAATCTGATATCAGGACTAGTTGGAGACAGCCATTTACCCAAGTTCTCATGCTGTCAAATTCTTGGGGAGGGGCAATTTTTGGGATGCAAACTGAGATCTAGGTCCAGATTTCATAGCTGGCTTCTCTTCCAGACACAGGGCATGTGCTTTGAACATCCCGATTATAATTCCACCACAGAATTTGGAGCCCGACCTGGATTTTGTGGCTAAGGCTCCTTTGAGACTGGAATCATAATTCTCATTTCTCTCACTTGCCTTGGCAGAGATGGGACAGAAGGAGGAATAGTTTTTTATTCAAACTGCATGAAAATATATACTTGGCCCCTCATCCTCGAGTTTGAGAAGGCTGCAAGTAGAACAGATGTTGTGACTATTATTTAACTATAATCACCCACATGCACTGTTCAGTACTTCACCCTTGTTGTGATGTTTTGGTTGTGCTTACAGTTCCATATGACTAAAACATGTTAATCATTACCATACAGAGGGCCAAATAAAAGGAATGCATAAAAACTGTCATGGAGAAATAAATAAGTGGCATTTGTGTAATTGACTTCTACTCCACAATGTTGATAATTTTACTCTATTGTATTTTATTGTAACATACCAGCATATTCCCGAGTGTAAAATTTTGGTATTGTAAGAGCTTTAGAGAAAAGCAAAACAAAAAAAGACAAAGAAAATGGGTACATAGTGAAAACCTCAACAAAGAACTAACCAAAAATTATCCATCAAAACTTATCTAATGTCTAATATCAAAAGAAGTTTTTGACAGTGAAAGCTTTAGCAAACAACTTTTCAAAATTTTAAAGAGAAAATGTTGGATTATTTGCTAGTTAGAAAGAAAGCTGAGGAGTTTTTGATCTGAAACTCAAAACACTTGGAAAAAAAATTAAAATGAAAACCAAATTTAAACCATTTTTAGTTGACATTTCAATAAAAAAGGATAGCATGCTTCAGCCATTCTTATTGTACAGATGCTCATATAAAGTGAAATTTAAATCCTGTTCAACTTGGTGAGAGCTTACCACTGACTTTTTAGAGCCAAGACTTCATCCAAAAACCTCTGTTCACAGATAAAAGTAACTGCTTGCTGGTATATTTCTGCAAATTTTATTTTAATTAATAAAATATGTATTTTTATAAATGCAACTAAAGAGTTTATGCCAAGATTAATCTCACAAAATAACACATCTTTCTAAGATGGTTTATTATAGAACTTGGGAGAGTTAGTTATTTTGTATTCCAATGTGTTTCTCTATTGACATGAAGACAGGGCAATTGACAGATTTTTAATCATCCATTACTTATGCACACAGAACAGATCACAGTTACCTTCATGAAATCTCAGGACAGATTACAGCTTCCAAATTTGCCAAATGATAGACTCTCAGTCACAGTTCAGGTGCCTCTGTTGGAACTTGTCCCATTAAAGCTGTCAGCAACTCTCATCTGAATGGCACTGCTGAGTTCCCACAAAGGTGCTTACAGCCAGAAGCATCTTTGGCTTCTGATCAGCCTTGCAGTAACGTATTTTGTAAATTGTAGAGCACAAGGAAACATACTCTTCTGAATTGAAAAATGATCAGAAGACAACTTGTATAGTCCTTTTCTTGCTAGTTTCTGATTGTAAGGGTCAACTGCTGATTTTGTTTTGCAGCTGAAAGCTTTTCAACCTTTCTTCATTTTCCTGAACCTTCCATACTCTGTCATCAGAGGAGAGCAGTTCATTTTGGAAGTGAACATCTTTAATTATTTGAAAGAGGAAGCTGAGGTAAAATAGCAGTCTCTTTGCACTTGAATGTTAGTAGACACTGCAGGGTGTTTATTACTGATCTTTCTTTTGCAAGAACTTTAATATTTTCTTCGGTGGGGAAGCTAATAAATAAAGCTAGTTCTCTGTGTATAAAAAAAGATAGCTTATGAAAGCCTTTTTTTCCAAATTAATTCTTTGTATTGCAAATGTTACTGTATTTACAGGTTACTGTGACCCTGGATATGAGTGATGCTTTTGAAATTATTATAACATCCAATGAAATAAATGCTACAGGAAATCAACAGTCTATATCTGTGCCAAGTGAAGATGGGAAAACTGTTCAATTCCCAATCAAGCCAAAACAGCTGGGAGAGATTCCCATCAAAGTGACAGCAATATCATCTGCTGCTTCTGATGCTGTCATACAGAAAGTTTTAGTAAAGGTAAACAGTCTGCAGCCTGTCTTGTTCCTGAAATAAATTGTTCCCTGAAAAAGACAGAGTGCAGAAAAAAGACAAACGAATTTACTTGTCTGCCTCTTGCTCTGTAGAGCTGGTTTTGGGTCAGGTGGCTTTAAGTAGAAACTGCTTGTTTTATAATAATTTCTCCTTTAACATTGTTTAGATAACCTTCCAGGAATGAACATGTATATCTGTTCTACAACAGATAACATCAAATGCTTCTGAGAGTAAGGTGAAGCCTATCTGTGCATCACTGAAACCCTGTTGGAGGAGCTATCTTAATAATCTGGAAAGTGGACTAAATAGCTGTTATGGATAAGTGCAATCACTTTTGTCATACACCTGGCTTTATTTCAAAACCTATTTGATATGAGCATTTCTATGTTTTGCTAGTGGTTGAAATTTAGTCCGTAGGCTTTCTGATAAATCAAAAACTGATAAAACTTGCATAATTTGGGCCATCTAAGTCTGATTCATGTTAGACTCCATTTCAGTGGAAGGTGGTGGACAATTTTACAGCTCATCCTAAAATAAGTACTTAAGATTGAGGAATCAGAGAATGGTTGAGCTTGGAAGGGAGTAGTCCAACCTTCCTGCTCAGGGCAGGATTACCTACAGCAGGATGCTCAGAATGTACATGAGTACAGTCAGGTTTTAAATATCTCCAAGGACAAGGCCTTCACAGCCTCTCTGGGCAGCTTATTCCAGTGTTTAAATACTCTCACAGTTAAAAAAAAAAGTACTTTTTTGTTTAAAAGGAAATACCTTTATTTCCATTTTTGTGTGTTTCCTCCTATTCTGCTATTGGGCACCACTGAGAAGAGTTTAGCTTCATCTTCACACCCTCCTTTCAGGTATTTATACACGTTGATGAGATCCCCCTGACCCCGATCCTTCTATTTTCCAGGCTGAACAGGGCCAGCTCTCTCAGCCTTTCCTTAGATCACTTAAAACTACTGTCCTGTAGGGTTGTGAGATGTTTTCAGGTGGAACTATTTGTTGTCCTTTCTGTTGAAGTTCAGTTGTTGTGTAAAAGAGAATAAAAGCCTAAGGTTAGACTAAGGTGTAGACTGAGGAAAGAACCCCATTTATTTTCTCTGCTTCAAGGACAATTTTTCTCATGGATTTTGCATGCATGAGGAAACAAAACCTCTATGATCGTGCACCTAGATGCCCTTTTAAGTCCTCCTTGTATGACAGGCAGTAGGATTGCAGACATCATGAAAGGTACCACCTTCAGCCTTGGCACGTTCTTGGCCACCAAGCTCTGTGGTTGACACAGAGGTCATTTGAATCAGAGATACTCCAATGACTTTGCAAGTATATTTTTGTAATTGACATGTGATATTGAGAAGCAAATCATGGAAATAAAACATTTCTGTGTCAGTTTGGACTGACAAGTTCAGGTTCTTGATGTGTTAACAAGCAGCACAAAATACCCAACTGTTTTAGAATCCTCAGTGTGGCAAGCACAAAACTCCTCTCCTAATAACAACAAACTGTTGGAGATTACAATAATCCTGTTTTTATTTTGATAGGCTGAAGGATTGGAACAAACGTTTTCTCAGACGGTCCTTCTGGATTTGACTGGGAATAAACCACAAGCAGTGTCAAAAACCTTGGATTTCACTTTTCCTTCTGATGTTGTAAGTGGCAGTGAGAGAGTGCAGGTCACCACTGTTGGTAAGGATTATTTTATTCTGTTAAATCTTTATTATTTAATGGTGATATGTGTATATATATTTATACTTAAATATTTTTTTTCTGCTGGGCTTTTGTTGAACTCAGTATATGTGTCCATAATTGAGCTCCTGGAATCTTCTGCAATGCAGGTATATGTGTTTTTTTTAAAGAACAAAGCAGTTGCCAGTAGTAAATACAAGTAATAAGCTCTGTCAAGTAGAGCAGGAAGGCTGGCGTGTCAATAACCTGAGCTACCCTAGCAGGATTTGCCAGAGGTCCTCTCGGAGCACCTGCTAAAGGAGCCTTAGAAGATTTTTCCCAGTATGACTGTTGCTTTATAGGATTTTAGGGTACTGCATTAATTTTTATTTAGTTGCTGTATTAACAGGTTGAATCATTAATTAAAAATCTTTTACCATAATTCTTTAGACTAAACATGGGAAGACTTTATGGATAGATTGTGTTATTCCATTAATTTATTTAATTTACAACATATTTTTTAATTTACAATATATTACAGGATTGATTATCAGAGGTATTATATTATGGTATTATTTTCAGAGTTAGAGAGGCAGTTAAATTTTAATAAGAAAGGTCCTGCAAAGTTTTCTAGTATCCTGTTTTAATTCTACTTGCCTGCAGAATAAAACCTGAAACTCAATTGATTGTTGTTTTTTGTGACACCTTGGCTTTGATAACTGTGGGTAAGAGAAGAAATGGAGAGAGTTTCAAATATGCACCTTTACTGAAATATTTTCCAGAACTAAACATCTTTTGTATCTTTTGTTTTGTTTTGATTTGATTTGTTTTCTTCTAATGGTATCTGTTTGAAATTACTCTGTAGTTGAAAAAGTCTGTGGGAAGATGGGTCAGTGAGCACAGAGCTGATCAGAAGATGATATCTTTTCTGCCTAGCTCGTGGTGTTAGTAACAAATATTCCTAAGTATCACATTTTCTCCAAACTTATATGATACAACCCTTTATATGTGAGGTATGCATTTATTTGAATACCTTTAATTTTCCTTAAATTTTATCTTTCAGGTGATTTACTCGGCCCTTCTATCAATGGTTTGTCATCACTGATTAAGATGCCTTATGGCTGTGGTGAACAGAATATGATCAATTTTGCTCCAAATGTTTATGTTTTGCAATACCTGACTAAAACAAGGCAGCTGAGAGAGGATATTAAATCAAAAGCTGTATCATTTATGAGAAAAGGTCTGTATGCTGAAAAGAATTATGATAGATTTTTAAGAAATCTTATCAGTAAAAAGATATCTGCATTTGGTATTTGAAATACTGCTCTGTTGGAGTCAGGAGAACCGGAAGAAAAGTCCATCTTCTCTTTCTCTTCCTCTTTCTTCTGGGCTGACAGAATTAAAGAGCAAATGATTTTGTTTACAAGGGCAAATTCATCAGAAAAAAAACATGTTGTTCTTATATAGTTACTTCTTTTTTTTCCCGCCCAGATTAAAAAATACATTTTAGAAGGAAATTCATATGGATTTCCTATGTGGTTTTTATTTTTCCTTTGATAAAACCATGTGTGAGGAGACATTTCTGACTTCTGAGGCACAAAAGTTGAAAATTAGTCAGTGGGCAGAGTGAACCATATTCATGCCAATGTCGTCAGTGGCACAATCCCCATCCTGCCACATTCTTGTAGAGCTCGAGGAATGGCATTTGCTCTGGTGTTTGGGTTTTGCCCACACAAGCTTTAGAAATTAACTCTGTGCTGGAAACCAAAGCTGGAAAATTTTAGTTGGAAATTGTTGTATATTTTAATCATGAAATACTCCAAGGCATGACAAAGTGTGGAGAATGTAGTTGCACTGTACTTCTCTGTGCCTTTTGGATCAGACAGTGTCTAACTGCAGTGTCCCACACTTGCTGCATGTCACTCTGCATGCTGAGAGACTGGTTCACAGAGAGGAATGTTAAAATCCTCATGTGAGCTACACCCCTACTAAGACACCATGATGACATTTTCAAATTCTGTTTACTCTCTGTAGAATATTGTTTTTTCTTGTGTTTGATTTTTTTTTTTTAATTGTTGACAATTTCCTTGGAAAAGTCACAGCTCAAAATAAATATTCCTTTCATCAAGGAAAGTAGTTACATTTACGCTTCCTACATGGTTTAGATGAAAAGTAAGGTAGGGAAGAAGAGCTATGTCACATGAATAGCTACTCTGAAGTTTGTAACCAATCCACCACTTTGAAGCCTGAGTTTCATTACCATCATTTTCTGTTTTCCAGTAACAGATTTTATTAAAGTTATTTCAAAGCAAGCAGCTGTTATAAGATTGTCACTTATATACAAAGCATTGTGTTATTTGTTCTTGGGTCTTTGAATTTAGGTACATATTTTTAATACTACAGTAGCCAAAACAGTAAGTATACTGAAATATTTGTATCCTTAAGGTAAAAAAGAACAATATAATAGATATTTTTTTTTAATTTTAACTATTTATTTCAGTTGCACTGTTTTTTTGAAAGTGAAATCTTAAAAGTTTAAATTTATCTTCAGTTTGAGATGTAACTTTTATAAGCTCAGTTTTTGAAATGATTGTGATGAAGTTTAATTTAAAACAGACTTTATTTCACAAGTCAGAATTCACTAAATATTTGAAAAAGTGATCTCATAATCTGAAGTAAATCTATTTAATTTTAAGGCTAAATGCTTGTGAGAAGAAGGGATTGTATAGCCATAAGGGACTGCTATATGATCTTTCTTTTAGAAGTTATTTACCTAGAAAAAGAGTCAAAGCAAAAGGACAAATGCCTTTTAAATAAATTCCTTCAGTTGTGGGAATGACAGATCCCATCTTGAAATCCCTTCTTCAGAAAAAAAAAATAATCTTGGTTGGTCTGAAAACTTTGGTGCTAGACCCAAGGGAAACAGTGGGCTTGAGCAGTATTTCCAAGCTGTTAGAAATGTGAGACCCTTTAGTCTTTCACATATTTCTGAAGTGCTTTCCAATCTGATGCACGGCTCTTTCAGCCTTGCTCAGCAAGCCTCCTACATATCTTGGGTTCCAGCCAGTCCTCTGGGAGTACCAGTGTACATCTTCTTAATGGGATCCTTCTTTTCCTTGCCTTTCCACTTGTATGTGTTGACATTTGAAGTATCGTTTTTCATGTCTGATTGAGTGTATGTTGGAATGAACATGGTGGTTCACAGACCCCTGGTCTCCTGTTCCAGCATTTCTTCTGCAGGCTTCCCCATCATAGATACACTTGTGTTTGCAGACTTTTGCGTGACTCCAACGGGGTTGGCATTGAGAAGAAAGCAAACAGACTGTAGGAAATAGATGAGTGATCACTCTGTCCTCTCCCTGATTCTGCTTATCTTTCTGATTCCTCGCAAACGTAGCAATTTGAAGATAAATTTATCCCTATGTAAGGGCTGCTCATCAGTCTTTGTTAAGCAGGCTGTTGGTCTTAGTTTAGTGCTTTTACAGTACCAGCAGGGTGGTGATTATAAGACTTTTTGCTGTATATTGCCCATTCTGCAAAGAAGCAGAAGAGCTCAGTGTTCAGGCCTTGCAATCTTTTGAAGAGGAGGCAATCTATTTGCATATATACATATATTTGTGCTCTTTGTAGGACATTATTTTGAGGCTTTTACATTCTTTGGCAAGAAATGCCATTCATTTCTTCTTTTTTCCTCCCACTCAAGAGTTCTTTACTTATCAAGATCATTAACTAAGACGACAGCTTGTGGGGTTTTCTTTTGTATGGGAAAGATTCACCAGTTTCAACCATGTAATTAACCACTATCATTGTGCTAAATATATTATTAAACCCCTATATTTAAGTGGAAATAGTAATTTCAGACTGTTCTAAAGAGACAAAACCTAAAGCTGATACTACTGGGATGAGTTTATATGGGAAGATGCACTGGTATACTGTAGCAGTTCAGAGTCACAACACCAAATCTCTTCTTTTATAGAGAGACCCTGAGTAGGATTTCATTTTACTTTGCAACTTAGATTGAGGGCATTTATTCCTCAGTAATTAAGGCTGTGGTTAACTTGCTATGTATCTATATTCAGGACAGTATGTAAGTGGGTGATTAATCCCTTGTCAGTGAAAGCAAGTAACATCTTGCAAGGGAACAGTTGTAGCTAGATGGACCTCATGGCGTAGATTTGTAAATTTATTAATTTGTGTAGGACTTAATGATGGTTGCCTGAGGGTTTTCCTTCTGCCTGACTGATTCAGTATTGTGTCTGTGTCTGTCAGGTGTTAGACTAGTGAATATACTTTCATAATTATAATAATCAAAATAGTAAAGCTAAGGGAAAAGACAAGGGGAGGGATGGGGGAGAAGAAAAGATATCTTGTGAAATGATGTAAGTAGATATGATTATTGTTCTGGATACACAAATGGCAAGCAAAATGTAAGGGAGGAAGGCTTTAGAAAAGTACATTGAGTAGCATATCATAGGAAGCTCTTAATTTCTAACATTAATGTGCATTAATGCTGCCCTGAAGTCAGCTACTGAATAAGGATGCTGCTGGTGGTTGTGAGCAGCTAGTGAACCCATTGGGTCCTTTTATTAGAGATGTTCATCAGTTAGGGGAAAGCTGCACTTGTTCTTGATACTGAAAAAATATTTGGATACATTTTAAATTAATGCATCAGAAGAATTCAGGATCTTCAGGTCTTCTGAATGTTCAGAACAGCCTCTTCCAGCACACTTTTCTGATAACTGGCAAAAGCAAGCTGCTGAAAGGGTCTATTTTTCAGCAGCATTTGTAGCTTTGCTGTACCCTTGCCCTTACAGTTGGAAAATACTTCATTTTTACTTGTCCTTCCTTGTGCTGGAAAGGTAGAGCCTTTCTGTAGGTGCACAACACCAGCTCCCCAGAGGGATGAAGCACTGAACTATGTAACTGCTGCTGTGCTTCACATTTGTTGCTTTGCTTCTGTAGGCACTGAGTTATGTGGGAGTGTGTCTCTGTTTGGGTGCTGTTTGGGTGGTAGAAGAGTGGGAGCAGAAGTTTCTGGTTCTGCTTTTGTAGATGGATCCTTCATGATACTATTGCCTGCTTTCTCATTATCTTCTCTGTGGTTTTGTGTGTTCCTTCATACTAGGGAGTTTTTTTAATGAAATACAAGGTCAAATTCCATCCTCTACCTTAGAAAGTGCCTCTCTGTGGATTAGCAGACAGTTTGTGCTCGAACCTGCATGAGAGGAAAGTGCTCAATACCTGTCTCTGCTTTTCCCCCTCAGGGTACCAGAGAGAGCTGCTTTTCCAGAGGGATGATGGCTCTTTTAGTGCCTTTGGAAATGAAGATCCCTCTGGGAGCACATGGTAAGTAGTTCTGCCAGATTCACTGTGGAATTTGAGTACTTTAAATATTTCTCTGTGACTAAAAATTTTTTTTGAAGCTGGTAAAAATTTCCAGCTGTATTAGCTTTCTGCCTGGTTTTCATTAGATCTTTAGGTCAACTCTAAGGTCATTCTGCTGGATATTATGCTGTCAAGGCCATCATTAGGGCAAAACTTTTTAATTTTGCAAAACATGAAAGTAGTATTATTTAGCTTGGTCTGAAAGTTTTTCTGTTGCTTCCCTCAAAGGAATGAAGATTAATAATTAACTGGCTTATTCTTGCAGTTGACTGAAATCATTTAGGGCTATGGGATCATCATTGCTTCAAATAGGATTTCAGTTCTCTCCATACTGGAGGCTGAAGACTGACTGAAGCATTTCCTAGGGGGTCAACACTGGTGTTAAAAATTTGACCTACTTACCTCTCCTACAAGTTCTTTTGGTTTTTTTGAGAGTGTAAACAGAACTGAAAAATCCTTCTCTGTGCTGAATTTCACCCTGAGAAGCATAGTGAGCATAGTCATGGAGGGTAGCTGATAACAGGAGAAATTCCACCACTTTGTTCAATTAACCCATGTTCAAATAGTTTAAATAAACTTATGTATTTCAGTCGACACTGCTGACCTATAATAGAACCTTCCTAGTTATTGTGCCACTGATTGAGTCACTCCTGGAGTCAGTGAGCATAGCTCATTGACATCAACAGGATTTACATTAGACTCAGTGTTGATGGATTGGAAAACGAAGATAATTTATCTATACTGGCAACTCTGGTACTTAAATTGTGCAGTGACAGGTTACGTGGATGCACGTTTGGCAAAGAAGGGAGTCAAATCAGAACTTGGCATTATTAACATTAAAACAACAAAGGTTGCTTCAGGAATATTATTACAGGGATAATCGTGATAATTAATATCACACTCATAACTACTTTACTTCATGAATGATGTTTTTTTGCCTTTTTAGCCTAGCAGTAGCAGGCAGGAGAGCAACATTTGAATAAAGATAGACATGTACTGTCAGACTTGGAGTCTATACTCAGCATTTATTTTTGAAACATAACTGCTTCAGAAGGGGTGTTCTTTAGGAACAGGGACATAGCTTCATTTTTTGCTGTATTAATCTCAGTCTATTTGCTTGTCTGGGTGAAGCATGTATTTTCCTCTGTGCTTGGGAAGTGCGTGTGGAAAACCTTATGAATCACAATATTCTTATACCATCTTAAACAGAAGGAGGTGTAATACATTGCTAATTTTGTCATATCTCATTAACCTTTTCTCCAAGGTTATCAGCTTTTGTATTAAGATGTTTCCTTCAAGCTCGTCCATTCATAGATATTGACCAAGATGTACTCATGGACACAGCTAAATGGATCGTTCGGCATCAGAAATTAAATGGAGAATTTCATGAGCCTGGGAAAGTGTTACACAGTGATCTTCCAGGAGGCACCAATAATCCAGTAGCTCTTACAGCTTACATCATGTCATCCCTCCTAGGATTTCCAGATAAGGAGGTATAGGAATTCATAAATAGAATTCAGATTTCCTGGAACACTTAATAAATTATCATAATACATGGCAGACACTTGATAGTTTAAGGGAATAGAGGGATATTTGAACATACTTAATTTAACCCAATTTTGCTTAACTATCCTAGCTACCCAAGACGATACAAAGTTGTATAGTTAGGCCCTTAAATTTTATGTGCCTTTGCAAAATCTAAAGGCAGTTCACAGAATCACTGAATGGTAGGTGGTGGAAGGAACCTCTGGGAGTCATCTAGTCCAACACCCCTGCTAAAGCGGATTTACCCAGAGCAGTTGCAGAGGATTGCATCCAGGTGGGTTTTGAAAGTCTTCACAGCTGGCGACTCCAAAACCTCTCTGGGCAGCCTGTTCCAGTGCTCTGTCTCTCTCACAGGAAATAATTTTTTCCTCATGTTTGGATGGAACTTCTTGTGTTCCAGTTTGTGTGTGTTGCACCATGTCCTGTCACTGGGCATGGCTGAAAAGGATCTGGCCCCATCCTCTTGACACCCACCCTTTAGATATTGATAAGCACTGATAAGATCCCCTCTCAACATTTTCTTCTCCAGGCTAAACAGCCTCAGGTCTCTCAGCCTTTCGTTGTAAGAGAGGTGCTACAGTCCCCTAATCATCTTTTTACCCCTCAGCTGGACTCTCTCCAGTAGTTCAGTGTCTCTCTTGAACTGGAGAGTCCAGAACTGGACACAGTACTCCAGATGTGGCCTCACTAGGGCAGAGTAGAGGACACAATCTTCTTAATGCATGCCAGGATACCAATGGCCTTTCTGGCTACAAAAGCACATTGCTGGCTTATGGTTAACTTGAACACCAAGATTCCCAGGTCCTTCTCCATAGAGCTCCTTTCCATCAGGTCAGCCACTAGCCTCTGCTGGTGGATAGGATTCCTCTGTAGGTGCAGGACTCTACACTGGTCCTTGCTGAACTTCTTTAGTTCCCCTCTCTGCCCAACTCTCGATGCTGTCCAGGTCTTGCTGAATGGCAGCACAGTCTTCTGCTTTGTCAGCCACTCCTCACAGTTTTGCAACATCAGCAAACATGCTGAGGGTACACTCTATTCCTTCATCCAGGTCATTAATATGTGGAACAAGTCTGGACTCAATACTGACCCATGGGAAACACCACTAACCATAGGCCTCCAGCTAGACTCTGCACCACTGGTCATAACCCTCTGAGCTCGATTTTTAAGCCCGTTCTAAAATCCACCTACTGTCTGCTTATCTAACCCACACTTCCTGAGCTTACCCATGAGGATGTTATGAGAGACAGTGTCAAAAACCTTACTGAAGTCAAGGTAGACAATATCCACTACTCTCCACTCATCTATCCAGTTAGTCACACCATCATAGAATGCTATTAGACTGGTCAGTTTCCCCTTGGTGAATTCATGCTGACTACTCCTGATAATCTTCTTTTTCAGCTTTTAGCAAGAATATTGTCCTGGCTTTAGTCCAAGGGCTTTCAAAGAAATTTATGGGGGGAACTATCCTTAGAGATCTTAAGTCATTCCAATTGATTCCATTGAGATTACTCACATTCATAAAAGACAGTGCCAGATCAAAAGCCTTGCCTGTGACTCTGAAAGAGATTTTCAGTAATTCTTGGTTGCTGTTTGATGATAGTAATGTTTCTGTTTCTGTATACATTTTTAATTTAAATGGTAATATTTTGATATATATTTTATTCACTGTTCATTCTTCAATATGATCCCTATTTCCAGCATGCTTTTGTCATCAAGAGTGCTACAAACTTTCTAGAAGATAAATTAGAAGGCGGCATTTCAGATAATCACACTTTAGCACTTGTGACATATGCATTGTCCTGGGCAAAAAGTACAAAAGCAAAGGAAGCACTGAATATACTGAACCAGAGAGCAGAACACCAAGGTATTGTGTAACTATCTTATACAGTTGTATAGATGGACTTTTGTAAAGTTTACGAACAGCTGCCGTATGTCTACAGCTGCGTATAGAATTAGAGATTCATTCTTCTGAATTAAAATCTGAGTATGATATAGAGGATAAGCTAAGAACTTCCAGGGCAGCCTTACCAAAAAGTGTCCATAAATGAATGACAATTCACAACAAAGATGGGCCTTTTAGTCTCAGTTACCATGTTCCTGATGGAAATACCATGATGCCGTTGAAGTTGTCAATTTCCCTGTGTTATGATGTGCACTTGTACGATCAGCCTAGTTAAAGAGAGGCAGATGAGGTTAGCTATTCCAAACCATTTTGAATAGATCAGGAGTGTCTTGGGGAGCAATTAGTTAAAATCAGTATTGAAATGAAGAGTTGAACGATTGGACATCCTGTAAGACTATAGAGAGGTCTGTTGTATCTTCTGTAGAGACCTATCATCTTTTTACATTTAACGTCCTCCGGGTTCAGAACAACTGAATTTTGTTCCCTGTTTTGGGGGAAGAACAGACAATATGAAGTAAAAGAATTGGAAGATTTAGGCTCAAAATAGTAACACTTGATTAAAAAAGATTTCAAGATTCTCTTGAAAAATCTGAAGGAATTCAGCTTGAAACCTAGAAACAGATCTCTGTTTTTATGGAGTTAGGCCTTTCGGACAATCTACCTTGCTAGACACTATATGTAAGCATTAATTAAGAGGTTTCCTGAAGTTTCTCCCAGAAGACCAAATAAATCAGTCTGTGGATCTGTTGTTATTAATGGTTCCTTTTGCAGGAGAGTTTCGTTTCTGGATAACACCTGCTTCTGAAATTTCTAATTCATGGCAGCCACGGTCCATCGATATTGAACTTGCAGCATATGCTCTGCTCTCACACTTTTATCAAGACAGATTAGCGGAGGGGATCCCTGTTATGAAATGGTTAAGTCAGCAAAGAAATCACCTTGGGGGATTTTCATCTACTCAGGTAATATCTTGTCTCAAGGGACTTCGTTATGCTTTTTAAACTAGTATTGTATATTAAAAAAAAAACAACAAACCAACCAAAGAAAAAAACCCACACTTGTTTTTTTACATAATTACTAAATTTTGTTTTCCTGTAACAGCCTTGGTTACTTGCAAGCTTGCATTTTTTTCATCTTAAACCTGAACTGCCAGTTCTAGTATTTTGGAAAGTATAATATAAATAAGTATTAGAGGGTCATCTTGATTATAGAAAGTATAAATAACAAAAGATTTTTAATTAAGAAGTGATGCTCATGGAAAAAACAAATAATCAGATTTTCCAAGCAAATATGATAAATATCTATACTTTCTTTCTTTCCAGGGAGAGAAATATCTTTCTATTCTTTCCATATGTGGTTTCTCAAACTCCTGAAAGCTTATTAACTAAGATAAGAAAGGGGAGTAGGTTTTAGAGAAACATCCTAACCTCTGTTGGCAGTTGGTCTTAACTTAATAATGTACTTTGTGCTCATTGTTGTGTAGATTTTTGATGGGCCATGAAATTTGGAAGGTCTTCATTATCTCCAGGAGGTTTCCATGTTATTGAAACCACATCTTGTAAAATGTGCTGGCATCCACAAAAATTATATAGTACTTTGGATTGTATTAGTTTAAACTAGCTTTTAAATTAACTACAAATGCTTGTCACAGTAAAATGTCACATTTCATCATATTGCTTGATACCATGCTGTACAAGCTATCTTTCATTATTTCTAAATGTTTGTTGGTATTAATCTGAGAAAAATTAGTTCTACTAAATAAAATGCCATTTCCAGCCTGGTTCCGCTGAGGTTCTAGTATTTTTCTAATGTGTTAATTCTCAACTATTCTTGGAGGAGGCCGACTGAAGCACTAAATTGCTTGAAAAAGCTTTCCTCTGTTCTCCGGAAAACATTTTTACTTGAAAGTTTAAAAATCCAGCAGCGTACCATTTATCCCTGGGGGTGAAGTTGAGAAATGGATTTAATCCTTTTGTTCTTCCATAGTCTAAACTATTTTGAGTTCAAAATTACTCCAGTGTCTCTCTAGATGCCTTCTTTTAATGTGTGGAAATGACCCTATACTTTTTGTTAACTTCTAAGATTGCTTTTAAAAAAATATGTTTGGCGTGTTCCCTTCCATGATTTTATTATATTAGAAGCTTAATATATTGTTAAACAACAAGGAGGAAAATAATCAGTTGCAGGTGTGATGCTTTGTACTTCAGGGTATGATATCTCAGTGCAGTGTGTGTATGTGGTATAGCTTACCATGAATTTGCAATCAGTATATTTTGCTTTATAATGCTTCTAATGTTTGGGCATAAAATGTACATATTTCATATGTACATTCATATATGGGTATACAAATTGTAGAAAAATTAGCATATATATGAGGGTAGATTTAAATGGTAGGGAGGAGTAGCAAATTCTGGAAAGTCTCTGTTGCTGGACAAGAAGGGCCTATGAGTCTGGTTTGAGATCATATTCACTAACTTTTCAGGTTGTGTATGGGACACGGTCTTGCCATACTGAGCCATGCACCTCGTGCTTCAGTTGTGAATGTTTCCTCGTGCAAAGCCTTGGGTATGCTGACTGCTTTAGTGCATGACAAGGGGAATATTTATCTTCTTAGGTGGTTCTTTACCCTCTTGTTTTTCACCTGTGTTTCTGAGAGTCAGTGGAGCCTAGGATATGGAAGAACTCTGAAGTCACCTTCTGCAATGGCAGATAGCATTTCTAGACATCTTGAACTTTCTGAATTTAGGTCTAGAAATGTAATTGTGAGAAATGTAATTGTAAGGACTTGGAAAAGGCACTTCAAGATATTCCTTGGTTTTCATAACTTAGGTAAGGCCTGGCATATTCAGATTCTTTGACACAATCTTATAGCTCCTTAACTCTGTAGAATAGATTAGATACAGAGATGCAATAGGTTGCTGTGATTTTATTCTCTTTAGTGTGAAAGAAGCTTTATAAGCTTGGGCTTCAAAGCCCTAGATCTTCATCAGAAACTGACAAACACTGGAGATTTTAAAGATTCAATTGGATTATCTCATTGACACTCCCTTTTCCATGAAAGCTTGGATGATCTTTTGAGGTCCTTTCCAGCCTGGGCTATTCTATGATTCTATACAATTAGTCTGAATAAGGGCAGAGTCATTCAGATGCTTTGCCACTGTATTCTGCAAAAGAGTGATTGAAGACATTGTTTCAGGGTAAATGTTAATCTCCTACTGAAAAGGTCTACCACTTACTCCAGACTATTAAATCATTCTGTAGCCCATTAATTGCATCTATTCTGTCACACCACTTTAAGCACTGGAGTTGGGATCCCAGCCATAAGTGGTTCAGTGTACTGGCAACTTTGGCACTGTTGACAATCAGCTGATCTTTATGTACTTTAGGAAATAAGTGAAGGTTATCTCAGATGAAAGTGTGTCATGGGCAGGAGGGTGGCTTCTAATAATTTAGAGTGAATATGCAGTATCTGCTGGTACCGTAAGGTATGGCACAGTCACCATGTCATAGTTAATGAGCTTCTGTTATGTAAGAAATTTGTTACTAGAAGTGAACCTAAGAATGAGTAAACCACTTCTGTATGCTAAGGCTGCAAGGACCATTCTTTCACTGTTACTTGTTAAAAAAAGGTGCAAAATGAATTACATGGATAGCAAAAAACTTGAAGCATTAGAGACATATAATCGATGACTGTATTTTTTTTCCAGAAAAAAAAATCACTAAACTGTGCTGGACAAAATGTTCAAAAACTGCCTCTTGTGTTCAAAATCTAGAGAGCTAAGCCTACAGTCATACACAAGTGAGAATTGGAGATATATATATATGATAATGTGTTTATGAGCATATTCTGCAGTGGTTAAACAGTTGCACAAAATATTTTGACCAAATATAGGGTATAAAACTGGGCTGAACCTCTTTGAAATTGTTGCTTGGAGTCTGATTAAAAACTCATTTCAGGCTTTTTAAAAATAAATGTTAATAGTTTTTCAGAAGCTTTTGCTTCAGTGATCAAGGTACCCTGAGTTACTTCTGTGTAGTACTTGATATATAATGCATATTCACTAAATACATCTAGAAAGTAGGAGTATTATTACTTTCCTTATTGGCTTTCTCTTCAGTGTGTGGTGTGTGATCCTGACTGTTATGTCTACTGGTGTGTCAGGTCTTCCACATGCCTCGCAGAAGAGGAAAACTTCCTTAGCTGGCTCTCACCTTGTTCTCTATTACATGTCACAATAAATAACTTCTTGTCCTGTGTTGCCACCCCTCCTCTGTGCTGTGATTTTTCATGCCAGTGGAATCCTAATGGAGATGTGGAGGTGACGGCATGAAGACTCCAACATCATCAACAAATGAAACAATGGAAGGGCCATGCGCTCCCCAGGGTGTGGCCTAGACACAGATAGTTCACTGCTCAGGCTTCTTCTGCTTAATACAGAAGGTTTTGTTTCTCTCAACGGTTTTGTTTCTCTCAACAGGACACGGTGGTGGCTCTGCAAGCCTTGAGTCTATTCGCAGCTCTCACTTCTGCAAGTAAAACAGAAATAGATGTAACTGTGACAGCACCTTCTTTGAATATGCCAGAAACATTTTCTATTGATACTCAAAACCGTTTTCTTCTTCAGACCAAGGAGGTACTGTAGAAAGTGAGTCATACTTTTGCAAAGTCTGCTGATTGAAAGTACTCTGAAA
This sequence comes from Chloroceryle aenea, assembly GCA_013399075.1. Lineage (NCBI taxonomy): Eukaryota > Metazoa > Chordata > Aves > Coraciiformes > Cerylidae > Chloroceryle > Chloroceryle aenea. The sequence continues at coordinate 125,096 of VWZY01001642.1, forward strand.
ATACTGTTTTACTCATCTTTGTTTCAGATTGCCCCTGCACAACCAATAACAGTGACAGTGGCAGCGGAGGGAACAGGATTTGCTGTCTTTCAGGTACACAATGCAGTTACAGTTATTCTTGCTAAACATATGCTCTATATAAGGAACGTATATTTTGGAATCTTTGTAAAACATGTTAATAAGAACAATCTTCTGAATTGTTTTAAATTAGTAGCAAAGCACTTTACTAAATGAAGAATGCTGTGAACCAAATACTGTGTAAATGGACATATTCATATGATTATTTATGTCTGATGGCCTGGCCTTTTAAGTACTGCTTGATGACTGACAGTTTTGGGGCGCTTCCATGGACAGGAGACATAGTAAAGCAACCCTGTCCTCCTGCAAAATGCAGTGTTCCTTTACAAGACAAAGGATTTCAGTGGTACATTGGCAGGCACAAAAGTCAGAGTGAAAAAGGTATGTGGACCAGGCAGAAAAGCCTCACTCAGAATCTGTGGTAAACCATTGTTGCATTAGAGGTGGGAGCCAGAAGTTTACCTGCCAGAGCCCGGGGGCTTCACTGAGCAGTTTTGCAAAGTCAAAAGGGATGTCTGAGAATTCTGTCCTGGAACCTGGCTAAGGGGCTTGTACTGACACATGTGTGTCTGTCCCAGAGCCCAGCTATGGGGCTTATGGTGAGACAGTCATTACCTGTTTCAGAGCCTAGTTAAGGACTTGTGCTAAGACAGTTTAGGAGTTAAACCAGTAAGTTTGACTTATTAAAGCAACAGAGAGGTTCAGAATTGCTGTTGCTAAAGGCACTGACTGCAGAAAGATAACTGAGCTCAAATTACTAATTCCAGAGTAACTAACATCAGGCACATTCAGAGGTGCAGGCCTCAGTTACATCACTAGTAGATAATAGAAATAAAAGGAGTACTGGGTATGGAAGGCTCAGCTCTTACCAAGAAGCCATCCCTGTCTTGGATGGAGGAAGAGGAGCACAGTCTGTTCACCATCTCTGCTAGACTTCTCAGTCTTCTCCCTTCAAGAGATGTATTCCCTATGTGGTTTTTATATCCTAATTCTGTCTTTCCCTGCCTTCAAAGCAGCATTTAGCATGATTTGGGTGGAGAGTTGAGTAACATAGTCATGTATGTTTAGCATGTACTCTGTTAGGCTCATTGCCATACTCACAGGTGTAAACTTTAATATCAATTTTGCAGTTAATTAGTCAAAGGTCTCCTCTTGGACACTGTGTCCTTCAAGATTTATGTAAGAGTTGTTGACTCCTGTTGGTTTAGCAGAAACAGGACCATCTTATCTTCACAAGACTCCCTCCTTCAGTTGTTTGGCTGCCAGTTTAGCAGATCTCCAGCCCCGGAGAGAGCAGAAGAATCTCATGGTCATAAACATCTCAACCTTTCTCCCAAAGCGCACTAAAAGAGCTGTGTTTCTGTCTCATGGCAAGCTAGGTCGTTATCCCAGAACCATGATAAGGCACAGAGCAGTACAGCTGAAGATTACACTGATAGTTACTAGAGTTATTTTCCTTCTATTGAAGTAGAATACAACAATAGTATAAAAGCTAAAAACATAAGAGTATTGTGATCAGATTCTCCAGCACTTTTTACACTGTTAGGAAATAGCATGAAGGACAGAATCAAAGGATCCTCCAAACTGCCAACAGTAATAGATGCTTAGCATCATCAAAAAGTGGGGGAATGGCAGAATGGAAGAAGTTATAGGGATCTCCTCTCTGCCTGTCCTGAGGAGGACTGTGTTTTGGAGGTATAAATTCAACAACTTCTATTTAAACAGCTGGGTTCAGTGGATACTGAATTTAGAACTAGCAAATTGTAAATAGCCTTTTCAGCTGCTCCCTCTTCCTCCATAACAGAGATTATTTTTAGAAGAAATTCTGCCTCCATGATTTTCCCTAACCCTATGAGAAATACTATAAGAGAAGAAGACAGTAGTGGATCTTATTTGATATGGCGACTAATGGATCTGTCTTTCCTGTTGTCCCGTCCATGATAGTGGCTTAGAACCACACAGGTGAAAGATAAGATCTTTGAAAAGCTGGAGATAATACAGAAATACTAGTTTCTGAGCATGAAAGACTCATGTTATTTGAAGTGTATAGATAAACTCATAATTGCTGAGTGTTATCAATAAAACTGGTCAAGGGTCTAGAGCACAAGTCTTATAGGGAGTGGCTGAAATAACTGGGTTGGTTTAGCCTGAATAAAAAGGAGGCTCAGAGGGGATCTTACCACTCTCTACAACTACCTGAAAGGAGGTTGTAGCAAGGTGGGGGTTGGTCTGTTCCCTCAAGTAATACGCAGTAGGACAAGAGGAAATGACCTCGAGCTGTACCAGCCAGGGTAGGTTTTGATTGGACATTAGGAAATCTTTCTTCAGTGAAAAGCAGGCTGCCCATGCATGAGTCACCATCCCTGTAGGTATTTAAAAGATGTGTATATTGTGGTGCTCAGGGACATGGTTTAATGCTGGGCAATGCTGGGTTAAAGGTCAGACTCAATGATCTTAAAGGTTTTTTCCAAGCTAAATGATTCTATGATTCTTTTGCAAAACCAGACAGAGTTCTACTAGGTTCCTTCTAGTTGTGCTTGGGAAAACTGGACTTAGTCTGCCTTTAATTGTCTCAAAGTTTTATGCCACATAAGATTCCACCTCAGGTTCCATCCAACCAAAAAAGCACGGTATCCTTTTGGATAAAAGAAACCTTCACAGCTGCCTATCAGCAGTGAACAGCAGCTGAAGATGCACCTTGTTCATTCAGTACCAGTCTGCAGAAGACACAGTGCAAGAAAAACATGACCCATGTTTATTCATTCCCAGAAGTGCAAATGAAGTTCAAAAGTTTCAGAGGATAATTTAGATTCAGACCTGCAGGCCAAGATAGGAATGAACATCTCAGCAGGACTGTGTTCCCCCATCTGTGGTTTCACTGTTTGTGTGTGCATGTGGAATGTAACAAAGTGGGGCTCCAGAACAGTTAAGACTACTTAACTTTAATCATTGTTGAGAAATAATCCCTGATAGTGAGTCAATGAATTTGTCAGGAGAACTGATCAAAAACTTTTCAACAAATTGCTTCTTGATGGAAGACGCTGATTTGTTCAAATTAATGCCTTTTGTGGAAGTACATTTGTTCCAATTACATTTTTGCCAGCAGGAAAATTTCACATCCAAACCAGCATGTCCGCTGAAAACTTAGTAGAAGTCTTCCACCTAGAATAGCCAGTAGTTGACTCCATGGTTAGAGGGCTTCTTGGGTGTGTATAGCATGAAAATTTAAGTTTGTGATTTGTTATATGAACCTGCAAATGTTCTCCCAAATAACTGCTGTTTCAGTAACCAATGCCAGATAATCTTCTTCATTTAGGTCACCATGCTGTTGCCGTTCTTCCTGCAGCTCTGAGTCAGAGATACTGTGACTTGACTCAAAATGCCATACTTAGTGCACTGGAGTAGCTTCTACAAAACCTTTGCTTTTCTGGAATCAGTTCTGTCCTTCTGCTTCCTTTTGCAGATCTAGTATTCTACAAGAAAGAACACTGATGCCATTTGAATGAAATATCTCTTTTTCCCAGACACAAGCTAGATCTGGGTTGCATTTAATAAATCACCTAGTATATGACATTGTGATCACATTTCTTCAGCTGGATTTCATTGTCTTAAGCTTGCCAAATTGCAGTGGTAGGATTCACTGGTCTGGGATTTGGCTTTCTGACCAAATGTAACATGTCAAAACAGTAATTCATTTAAATATCACAAAACACAAGATTTAGTCCATTAATGGAGAAGGCTGCTTTTCCCAACAGAATTGATTCTTAGATAAAACCCCCTTTTTGTTGTTGTTGTCTCTGTTGGTGTTTTTTTTGTGTGTGAAAGCTCACTGCCTGTATGTGTGAGTTGGCAGTACATTCACTCTTGACCCTGCGGGATGTCATAAACTGTATTTATTATGGATTGTATGGTTGCAAAAGCAGACATTTCCTTGTAACTTTGTGGTCCAGCTATCAACAAAGTCTCCTACCTTATTCCTTCATTATGTGTGCACATACTATGGATGATCTATGACACTGACTATGCAAGAGGGAAGAGAGGATGATTGTAGATTCTAGAGAAAGAAGTTGAAGCAGCGATCTTCCCTAGGTGACCTGCTGAAAGTCTTGGAAGAAACATCTCTCTGATATCTGGAATCACTGTGAACTGGGTTTGGATGATGCCTCAAAGATTCGTCATGGCCTGTGGCTTCAGAAAGAAGGAGAATGACCATGGAATCCAGGGCTGGCAATAAGGGGAGGGTGGGTAGGCTCAAGGAGGATGTGTATGGGCAAAGTGGATAAGCGAACAAGATCTTATTCTAGTCATGTATAGAGAGGGAGTTGAAGAAAAAACTGGGAATCACCTGTTACTCTTTACTGAAAAGCACTGACTTTTTTTTTCCACTGAGTACATTTTTCCTAGACTTTGGTAAGCGATCGAGTATTATTCACTGTGATGGTACTGAAAAAGGTACACTGTGAAATGTGCACATAATTCTCCATCACAGTTTGAGTTGATACGAAGTAGACAAAAAGGAACAGAAAAATATTGGAGATGATTTCATTGAATTCATGTCCTCAATCAAGAACATTTGTGCTGCTAGTTAAAGAACAGAAAAGGATAGGGAAAGAGATGTTGGTCAGGACATTATAATTGAGTCATGATTTTTGACATGTAGTGCAGTTGATTGGGTCAGATACTGTTACAAGCACTTCTCTCGTGCAGATTAGCTTTTGTTTTTCTCTTCTTGGGCCTCTCACTAGAACTGGTTGCAGTATGGCAAGACTAGACCAGTTCTTCCTTTAGCTTTGGCAGCTGCTTCTTAAAGGGGTTCAGAAGAAATGCAGTTGCTTGTTTATCTGATGAAATGCTACTTTCTGTATAATAGCCTTCTGTCCTCAAAGTAAAAGTGTATAAAGGAGACTTAATTAAACTCTGTGTTGTGAAAGTTTTTCCTTCATTGTCATGAGAAATCAGGAAAGAAAAGTCAGACCATAACAGCAATAACTTATTCCATGAAAATACTAGCTGATTGACCTATTCAGTATGTGGTTTCAGACATCCTGCATTGGCAGTAAATTCCCATTCATTAGCTTTTTCTGGCAAAACTTAAAACAGCTTTGTTTCTGTGATGACAGATCATTGAGGCACTGCCAGCTTGTCTTTAGTGAACTTTCTGCATGCCTTTAACTGGCAGGCTTTCTAGATGGGCTCCACCCTTGGTATTGCCTTCTCCTGGGGAGCAGTTGTCTGTACATCTTCACTGTTGCACCATGGTTGTCCTGAGTGCCTGTACAGAATTGACTCTTTACTCACACCGTGTGCTATGTTCAGCAGGGCAGGGCAATGGGAATCATGTGTGTAGACCGAAAGAAAGAGCATAATTTTTGTATCAAAAAGTGAGAGACACAGCAGCAAAAATCAAAATTGAAGACGTATCTGTTTGCACAGAGTTGCTAGACTATAACTGACTTGCTAACCTACAACTTGGACTATCCTCTGTCATACCTTTAAATTTGAACAGACGGTTTTCTATTCACTGTGAATTTCCAGAAGCACTCTTCATTCCCTTTTTCCATAGCCAGGCAAAGTGCATGTTGAGGTCTTGCAAGGGGAGTTGAGCCTCTTTCTGAATATTTTTTCTACCAAAATAAAAAAGAAGGTTCCCCCCACCCTCGCCATGTGTTTTATCTTGATAACTAAGGGAACAGATAGTTTGTATGTGAAAACTGTATGTAAACTTACTATGCTGTTGTTGGTGAAAATCACTACTTTGCCAAATAATGTCAACTGTTCTTTGATAGCAGGTATATTCTTAGTTTCTTCTACTTGATTTTGTTCTAGAGTTTTGAAAGTTCAGCTTTCTGTTTTATCACATTGAAGTGCTGACTTAGCAGCTCATTCTTTTGTCTTCTGTCAGAAGCGATGTCCCATTTAAGCCACTATCAGTCTGAAGTATCTTAGAATGTTTTCTCAAAGTTAAATTTAATTTTTGCTGCCTTTTATTGGGTATAAATGCACGAGTATGCTACAGCAAATGTTCTGGGACAACTGATACTGTTCATTATCCTGTATCCTATAGTGGCCAGTAGAAATAGGATTACCGCTGAAGGCTGCTAGAATGGGGCAAGCATGAAATGATATCTCACTGGTATACCCTCTTGCCCTTCACTAATTTGCAACACAGGGCCTTCCCAATCCACAGGTGATCTTTCTGTGTTCTGTCTGGCTTGATTAATATTTTCTTAATAGATTTTTTTTCTTCCTTAAATATGCAACTTTAAAAATATTTCTAAACTTGTAATAACCACAACTGCTTGCAGCAAGTAATTCTGCAGCTAATGCTTCATTGCATGAAGAAGTACTACTACCTTCTCCTTTTGACTCTGCTCTGTGTTGGGTAAAAACAAAACTCAGTCTAGCCCAGTATTTTGTTTTTCACAACAGCTAGAGGTGGATGCTCAGAAGAGATTATAAGAAGATAAGTATATGTCATTTATTACCTGACTGTCTTCCACCTCTTATCATGTATTAATTATGACCTTCAGGTGGAGTTAGTTTCTGTGGGTTTTGAAAATTTTGTTTCCATGAAATTGTCTATTTTGCACCTGAACACTTGTGCAGTTTAATATCTGCAGCATCTTGTAGGAAGAAATTCCACTATTTAATCTTCTGTTGCACAAAAAACTGTTTCCTGTTCATCTTTACCATTAATGGAAGTCATTTTTCTGTAGACCTTTGCTTTGTCCTCCTTCCAGCTTACCTGTTTATGGCTGAATTTTCATCTATTTTACCATTTCGTAAGTGGTAAACAGATCTGGTAATAATTAATACAAAATCCATTATTGCATACATAAAATTTTTTTCATTCTGCAATTCTTTGCAGTAATCCTAGTCTTTGCTGCCTCAGATAAATTTGTATAATCAGCAGACTTTATCACATGATGTTTTCTACATTGTGTATAGATATGTTTAATGGTGGTCACTCAGCACGGATTCTTCTAGGACTCCAGTCCTTTTATGTGTGAACCTCTATTCATGTCTTTTAACCCTCTATTCATGTCTTTTAACAGCCCTGCATCCCTTGGCAACTTCTATTGTTCTGATACCTTTGGCTGGTAGTCTCCCCAACCGGGGACATGCCAATGTAACATCTAGGTAGCTTATACTGGACAGAGCTCCATTGTTCACATTTTTTCATTTGATTCAGGTAGCTGGTGGGTTTATAGCCACAGCCTGTTCCCTAAGATGTCATACTTACTCATTTTTCCACTAATTTGATAATTTATTACATTTTCTACCATGTTTTGTGGTGCAGATACCAAGTTTACTTGATATACACAGTTTTCTAGACTGCCAGTACTCTTACAAATTGCTGTCACATTTGTTATTCTCTAGTCTGGTACTAAAGTGGTTTTAAAGAAGCACTGCCAGTGTTTTCTTTACCTCATCAAGTTCAATTCTGTAGGCAGTACAGCCTGTTTTTTACTGCAGTACATCCTGTTTTTTACTGTACAGCCTGTTTTTTTCTGTCATGGCTAATAACTTGAGAGTACTCAATGGTTGCTCAATTACAGCTCCAGCATTTCTGCTTTGTCTGTTGGCACTGGTAATTTTATAAGATATTGAGATAATCAGGCTATCTCCTAATTATTCAGACCTTTATATGCACTTCTGGTTTTAACACTCTTCTACCACTGTTTCAAGCATCAAGCATGTATACTCTAGGAAAATTGAAAACTCTTCAAACTGTGCCAAAAAGATAAGATTTCTTTATATTGATATTGCTGTCCTATACTGGAAATCTTGTCATACTTCCTTACTTGGCTTGCTTAGCAGAGCTTGGCACTTGTTGAGCAGAAAGAGTGAGAGCTCAGTCCTGCATCAGGCTGAAGACTGTAGCTTTATCTTTGCACAGATGAACGAGATGATAAAACTACTTACTTAACTGCAAGAAAACAGTATTGTTCTGAGCTTGGAGTAGCATACAATTCCCTATCTGTTCTGAGGGTATGAATGCTGTGACATGAAGACTAAAGACAAATTCTGTACATACACTATGTATTTACTCTTGCTCTGATTTCAGATACACCCTATCTCCTTTAACCCAGTGGGTGTTGGTCTCTGAAGTTTGCCTTTATTCATCCCATTTCATGCTGCCAGGAAGTAGCTGCACACATTATAAACCAGCAGACAACTAGGGAGAAAAATACTCATTGTCCTAGAGCTCCCTTGTGTTTGCTATAGTTGTGTCCTGCTAATTTTATTGGTTCTGCTGCATTACAAAGTGTTCAGAAAGGATATTTCTTTCAGAGAATTCCTTTGAAACTCATGTGTGCAATTGCCCATATACAAAGCCATATATCCTGTCTTATGTGAGTGCTCTTCTGGTGTTATGCTGTTAGAAACTGAGTGTTTTAGCTACACAGATTTTCTTTGTATATGTCATCTAATGTCTCTGTTTGCAATCCACAGCTCAATGTTATTTACAACACAAAGCACACTGATCAGAGGATCAGATTGGTCCAAAAACAAGAAGCCTTTGACTTGAATGTTGATGTAAAGGATGACAAAGACGATAAAAACCATTTGACCTTGAATGTGTGCACAAGGTAAGCCATTCAACTGGATCATCTCATATACCTCTTTGTCTATATAGCTTTAAAATTATTTAAAATGAGCTGATGTATCCTTTTTTAATGTATGGGATATAAATGTAGCAGTAAAGAGAATAAAATAATTACTTTTTAAAACTGTCAGTAATTAAACTAAGAAGCAAATCATAAGTCACTAAACAGAGTGATAGACCTTATGTGCAAAACTGTTGCTGGACAGGTGATATTTTTCTACTGGTATGCATAAAGATGGTGCTGTCTTAATTTTTAGAGGTATATGGAAGAATTTGTGTGAAATACAAGAAAAAACTGAAAGCCTTTTTTGGTGCATGTGCTTCTTAGCTATATGGAGAACTGTGGACAGACTTGAAAATTGGACCAATGTCTTCCACATTCTAACCTCTAGTAGCAGACTGTGACAACTGACAGTTACTGTTACCTTCCATGAACAGAATGCTTTGCTTTTGATCTCAAGTAGATTTTTATTTTTATTTTTTTTAAAAGAGAGAAGGAAGGTCTGAAGTGCTGGAAACACGATGAGATAGAAATAATCATTCTTTGGTCATTTCTGTTAATAAACTTTGCTCAGAACAATTGTGGCAGGAGGCAAAATCCATATTTGTGAAATGATAAATTTGACTGTGGTTTTGTTTTATTGTGCAAATATCTTTATGGTCTTTAATTTACCAATATGTCTCATAATTATAAATTAATATAATATAAGCTTCATTCTAGAGTTGAAAAAGGTGATGAGTTTTCCATCCAGGATAATTCTATTCTTTCTGCTGAATAAGGGAGGGGGGATTTCATCTGGAATGATGTTTCTTATTCAGTAAACATCTACTAAGAATTAAGCTGAGACTACTGAAGTATCATCTCAGAGACCACAAAACACCCATGAGATGTTACCTGAATACAGTTTGGATCAGATGAGAACAGGTGACATTGAACAGTCATACTGATTATTACCAGGTCAGCCAGTCATTCAACTAAGCTGCTTTTTTGATTGCTTTGCTGCCTCATTTTACTTACTGTGGAAGTGTTTATACATATATTTAGAAGAAGTATATGAAGATGTTTGTTCTCTGGAAGTTTCTTCAGTATTCACTTCATACTGTAGTTAAAGAACACTCCATATTTCACAAGGAAACCCTACAGGAAATTCTATCTATATATATTTATGGTTTTTATATTCTGTCTTTTATTATCTACAAGGACCTTGAGATGACTACATTCTTTGTATTTTAGGATTTAATCTGTTTAAGAATACTTCTAGAAATACCATTTTCTTCTTGTGACATTATAATGGATTCTTTGTAAATGCAGCATTTGCAAAGTGCCACTTGATCCACCATAATTACTCTTGCATTCCTTTCCTCCACATCCTCTTTTTGTTATTTATTTATACCAAACACTTTATGCCTAGAATTACAGTTATGCTCTGCCTGCCACAGGGGAGCTGTGACTGGAGATGGAGCCTCTAGATGACACCATAATACAAATAATCAGCTGTAGTGAATATGATTTTAGTACAGAGAGGATTGATTTAATTTGGGAAATAGCCAGCAGGCACAAAGCCAGAGCCCTGTTTTTGTGTGTTTATGGTAACCAATTCAGTGATACAGATGGTGGGCAGAGACACTAGAATATATGAGAGTTCTTGAAATAGAATGGACTTGTTCTCTTTTAAAGTTGTCTATGAACTGTCAACAGAGTTCTAAACTCTAGCACAAACTCCTGACATGTAGAGGGCTTACATGATGGGTCTGGGATAAGTCTTGGCTGAGCTTTCTAATTTTCTAGCTAAGACCATTGGCTCAGAAAGACAGACAGGAAGGGCTCCATCTCTCTGGGAGGGCTCTAGGGCAATGATGTTTTAATTCCAAACTGTTCCTCTTCTTCTTTTCGTATATATTGTATATAATATATGCATTATCTATATTAAAGTCCTGATTTAGTTTAAAGTTGGTGGGCATATAGCCTTCCCAACATGATGTGGCTATATGATAAACTGAAGTAGGCAAATACAGAAAGACTGGTGAAATCTCAACCAATTTAGCTAGTTGTGAGTATGCATAGTCAGGTAATGGAAGCTTCAGCTTTGCTTTTTTTGCCTTTTTTCTTTTTCTTTCTTTCTTTTCTTTCTCCAATCTGCAGAATATTCCACTTTCTTTTAACTAGCTTGGTAGTGATTGGCCTTGATCATATCAACAGGGTATTATTTATGACACTGGCGTAGACTCTGTCTTATTCAGATTGTACAGATTTTTAGTAGGGCTGCCAGTTTCTTCTCTGGTCAGTCTTGTTGACTGAATACCATTTCCAGGCATAGGAAATTGATTGCTGGTGGTTCTACTCAGTTTCTTGTTTATGTTTTCTGCCTACATTAACTTGTTTTATCTCCTCTTTGCATCATCTATGAGAGGGTCTCACACAGTTCTCATATTGCTGAAGAACTGAAACAAAATTAAACTCAAAACATTCTCAGATGTCTTCAGGTAAAAGTTTCAAGACTTTCTTTCTCCTACTGGTCATTCTTCTTGCATGACAACTTTTTAATTTTTTTAATTTTTTTTTTAAGAGACCATGGATTTGAAGAGATTATACCAGGAGCCACCCCCAAAGCTGTCTCTCTTCTCTGAGAGATACAGACCCTCATAGCTTCTAGTGATATCTCTCATTCACTTCTTGACAATACCAAGCTGATTTGGTTACCTGTTGGCATTTTGGTGGCACCCAAACCAGGCTTGAAAGCTTGGGTATTTTCCTCCCCTTTTATTGGTAATTGTGCAGAAATAATTACATCCAGTTCCAATTCAGTTATTTGTTTTCAATAGCAGCTACTTTGGCACATCACATCGTCTAACAGATGGTTTCATTTGTTTCTGATTTCATGAGCCAACTAAAGTCAGCAGTTGTGCAGTATTTCTTTCAAAGTCATATCTGTGTTCAATCAGCCATGCTGCCACGCTTAACAGCACTGCTTTGAAAGCAAGTCTTCCCTTTCTTTAAACCATCCATCTCTACAAAGAAATAGTTTTATTCAGTTACTTTCAACTACTGTCCAGCCTTCAAAATGAGGATTGGAGACACTTCTAGTATAAAAAATAATCATTTAGTCTCATGCCAAGGAAGGGAAAATTTTTCTGCCACCTGCTTTCTTAAAGCAATACATTCTTTTGCATGTCATTCAAGTATCACTTGTAGGACAGAACACCATAAACTTATTTTGATAGTTCTGTTGTGCACCACAGTATGTAAGGCTTTCTCAACAGAGCACAGCTTTTTAGTCCAGCATCTGATTCTCACATTGGAAGTCACTACAGAGAGGGACTTGGGAGTGTTGGTGGATGAAAAGCTGAGCCAGCAATGTGCACTCACAGCCCAGAAAGCCCCTCACATCTTTGGCTGCATCAAAAGAAGTGTGATGTGCAGGCTGAGGGAGGTGATTCTTCCGCATCTTCTCTGCTCTTGTGACACTCCATCTGGAGTACTGTGTCCAGCTCTAGAGTCTTCAGCACAAGAAAAGTATGAACCTGTTAGAGTGGGTCCAGAGAAATGATCAGAGGGAACCCCTCTGCTATGAAGAAAGGCTGAGTGGGGTTGTTCAGTCTGGAGAAGAGAATGCTCTGAGGAGACATTATAGCAGTCTTTCAGTACTTAAAGGGGGCCTACTGGAAAGATGGGGAGGGACTTTTTATCAGGTAGTGTAGTGACAGGACAAGGGAAGATGGTTTCAAACTGAAGAGAGGGTAGATTTTGACTAGATGTAAGGAAGACATTCTTTTCTGTGAGGGTGGTGAGACACTGATAAGAGCAGTTGTGGATGCTCCCTCCCTGGAAGTGTTCAAGACTAGGTTGTAGGAACTCACTGATTTCTTTGTTACTTCTTTCAAAATGTGTTTAATTGCAGTATTTCCTGCATACTTGTGATGTAAGCTTGCACATATAGATGCCAATGGAAAGCTCCTAGTGGTGTCAGGGTGGTATCTCATATCATGTATGTACTGTTGTTTTCTCAGTGCTAAACCTGCTTTTGCATATGTGGTTGAAATTATAAGGCGGAATCATTTTGTTCCAATTTCTTCTTAAGTATCCTTAAGCATTATTAAGAACTGGAGCATCTCTCTTTCAAGGAAAGGCTGAAAGACCTGGGTCTGTTTAGACTTATCAATGCTTATAAATACCTGAAGGGTGGGTGTTAAGAGAATGAGGCCAGACTCTTTTCAGTGGTGCCCAGCAACAGGACAGGGGGCAGTGGGCACAAACTGGAACACAGGAAGTTCCACCTAAACATAAGGAAAGACTTCTTTACTGTGAGGGTGACAGAGCACTGGCTCAGGCTGCCCAGGGTCGTTGTGGAGTCTGTAGTCTGGAGCTATTCAAGCCCTCCCTGGTTATCACCCCCTGCAACCTGCTATAAGTGAACCTGCTTTTGTCAGGGGGGGTTGGACTATATAATCTCCAGAGGTCCCTCCCAACTGCTACCATTCTGTGATTATTGCTTCCATAGTTGGGTTTTAATGATCAGACAGTTTCTTTGGAGAGTGGACTAGTGTTATTTCTAGTAAAAGTTTCTTTGTCTCTGTCTTTTGAAAAGGTACTTGGGCTCTGGAACAGCTCCCAGTAGTGGTATGGTCCTCATGGAGGTTGGCTTACTCAGTGGTTTCTCTGTGTCACCAGATTTCATTCCATTAGACAATACAGTTAAGAAGATGGAAAAGGACAATGGAAAGGTCAACCTATACTTAGACTCTGTAAGTTGAAAATTGCAAAGAAATGTGTTTGTAGTGATGTTGATCTTGACTGTGTCATTGTTTTAAATTTGGAAAGACATTATGATTGTATTCTCTGGGTAAATCAATGTTTGCTATTCACACTGAATTAATAGTTTCACTGTTTTTTAGTGAAACTGGTTGGATAGGTACTACTCTGTTATATTTGTTTCTAGAGTAAGTCTCTTAAAAATCATATATAAGGCAGCAAACATTTCAAAAAGTCTGCAGTTTGGCCAAAATATCTACAAATGAGATAAACATCTTTATATGCATCCTCCTACTAATTAGAAATGGACTACTATTGAGCTAGAAGTCTTTACTTCTTCCATGAAATGAGCATCACCAGGGTTTTCAGGATGTTTCTCTTCTGTTGTTTTTTTTTTTTTTTTTCTAGCTAAATGAAACACAGGTTTGTGTTGATATTCCAGCTGTGAGAGACTTCAAAGTGGCAAATATTCAAGACGCTTCAGTGACTATAGTGGATTACTATGAACCTCGTAAGTGTTGATCATTCCAAATGGTTCTTAGTCATTCAAAAGTTTAAAAGAAAGTTTCTTTTTGTGGACAAAGGACAAATTTTAGTGAAGAGAAAGCCACAACAAACTGAACTTTCTTTCATTGGACTACAGTCTTTTTGGACATTATCATTACAGATTTTCTAACAGATAGAAGTGTTTTCCCAAATATATGTTTACTGTCCTTATAGTTTGGTTCTTCAGTTGGTGTGGATTGTCAGAACTTAATTGTCAGGTGGAATAAATTTGCTTCAGTCTGGCCCAATGTGTTCCCAAAACTACCAAAATGAAGCAGGAACTTCACTGTGGTTCACTTACGAAGTTAATGATTATCTTTCAAGTAGCTTTTCCATCTGTTTCTTGTTTAAACTAAGAGTCCTTCACTGGAGAAAATACCAGTGTTTTGATTTCTATAGTTATATAAAAAAGATGTACATGGGAGAAACAGTTTTAAAGGTTGGGTTGGTTTTGGTTTTTTTTTTGGGGGGGGGGGTGTTGCTTTTCCTTTGTCTAGCTTGTTTTGTTTTGTTTTGTTGTGGGGTTTGGTTTTCTTGTTTTGTTTTGTTCGTAGAGAGTGTTTTAGAGAAAGGCAGCAATGTACAAATCTCTTGTGCAAAATGAAAAGCAAAGAAAGATTACAAGCTGCTGGAAAAGATATTGGAGAAGTTTTCTTTACAACAGCCAGCTGAAACATTATTAAGGATTTGGGCTTGGCTTGAGATAAGGCATAAAAAAGTTGTATAAGCCATTTTCTTCATGTTGGTTTGATTTACCATGAGACAAAGGACAACCAAATATGCTGTGATGTGTACTACTTTAGCTAGATAAAGATCACATTTATTCTATGTAGCCTGAAATGTTTGTTCAATCACAGAGTTTTAAACTCAAATAGGAAATCAGCAGATGTAAATACACTGTCCATTAGCCTAGAAAATATTTTAAGGCCTAGTAGCTTAAGAAATTAGAGAGATTTTTATTTCAGATGAACACATAATGCTCAGAATCTATGGCCAAAATTAATTTTCACATGCTTCAGTTCCTAGGAGAAGAGCTCAGGACCTAGTCTTTTATATGAATGCTGTTAAATAGACTAATGAATATGTGTATTAAAAAGACACATATAAATGCACATGTGTAATTTTTTAAAAATCCTATTTAAATACTTTTAATATCCATAAATAATTGATTAATAAATCAATATTAATTTAAATATATGAGTTAATATCCTTAAGGACTAAAATTTGTATCACATAATCAGTGCTGCAACAGAAAGCTTTGACTTTAAAAAAAAAAGATTGCTTCAAGTGTTGTTTTACATGACACCATTCCTGTTATTCCATAGCCTCGACATACTATTAGTAAGCATGAAGACATGAACTATGATTCTGAGTTGTCCTGAGAGAACTCCTTCCTATCAAATACAGGAAGTTAAGTTAAAAAATACTAATGTTAAAAAAAGAATTTGCAGTGTCTATTGTTGGAATTAAAACCTTAAAACTGAAGAATGCAGTATTGAAATGAAAGTTGCAAAAGCTTGTTCTGCAAGCAATTGACACACATTGATGTTTTTTAAAATGAATACTATTTTCCAGGCTTCTAGTCTGCTTGGCTGTGTAACAACCCTTCAGGGAACAGAGCAGCAAAATACAGTAGCAGGAACTAGGTGAGGTGGGCAGTCCCAGATTCAGGAAGCTGAAGCTCCCAAACATAGCTGTGAGAGAGAAAACATCATTTATGAGACCTAGCTCTTAAATGTCGTAGCCAGTAACCTGCCAGGCAGAGCATCTGCATTCCTTTGTCATGGAGGTGGCTGTGTAGGTAGGGGCAAAATTTCATGGTTTTGGCTGAGGTTTGTGAATGGTTTGGCTCTACTGGTTGAGATTGAGTCTATGGAAGTGTGCCTTTCATCAAGTGTTTGTCTGAATATGTTTGGAACATTTTGATAATTTGGGAGAAGAACAGAGATCAATGCTTAGGCTTAAATACCCACCCTGGGCAGTATTTTGCAGAGTATGACAAGGTCTGCATCAGAGTTTAGTGCATCCTTTAAAAATGCTTTCCTTGTGAACCTAATTTGTTGGTCAGTTCTCAGAAGTTCATTAACTGATGTTAATTCACCTTTCTGAACAGGGAGAAGAGCAGTGAGAAGCTACAATTCACAAGTAATGCAAAGTATAACCCCTTGTGACTTCTGTGAAAGTGATTGCAGTCTTTGCCACCGAGATGGTTCTCCAACCTTGATTCACCACTCTTCATTGGCCTCCTGGTTCTGTGTGCTGTTTGCCCTTCATGTAAACTTACTGTTCAGTTGGGTGCTGTAAAAGGAAACAGATTATGTTTCACACCTAATGTTTCCATAAAGTATCCAAAGAAAACTTTATGTTCAGATACCAGCCTGTCTTCAGTGATTACAGTGACCAAAATCCTGCTGCGTTCAGGAAGAGATGGGCTGGCCCATATGGTAAATTTCTGGCTGTGCCAGAAAACTTTAAGTGTCTGCTGGAAAAACTTTGCAAGTTTTAGTTTCATACTGAAGTTATTTTCTGAAGAAGCACAGAGTTACCAAAAAGCAATCAGAAAATACAAACCTAGCTCTATGTTCTCACTCTCTTTTTACCCCAGCTTTAAATTGTGCTTGTTTTTTAGGGTTTATGTTAAGTTTACCATGCTTCTCAAAAACATGCTTCTCTGTTAGGGTGTTGGTAAATAGAGCTCTGGGAGACTAGTGTCAGAGTTCACTTTTTTTTTTTCTGTTCTGTTCTGTGTACATGACACTTAACATGAATATTGAAATTCACTGTATTCTCTCATGGGGAATAATATGTGAAATAAAAGGGAGCTGGCTTCAGAGCAGGTGCAAGAGACAAAAAGTGCTGCATTCATAAACTGCTGAATGCTCCAAAAAGTTGACAGTCTTTTTTTTATAATTACAGAGAAAATAGATGGATTTTTTTGCCGATTCATAATCCAATCGTGTTTGAAAATAAGGCCTCAGGCCATTTGCATGCATTTTACTCTGAAAGGCTTTTCCTGTAAACGTATCAAAGATGGAGGCTATGTTTCAGACTTCACTTTTCCAGGGTTATTCAGAAACAAACCTAATCTTCTTCACATGTGGTAATGCTGTTGTCCACTGGCATGTTTATGGCCGGTAGGATGAAGGTTGCTTTGAGCCTTTTCTGGTTTTTGGAAGTCTTCTAGAAATGCCACTCTGGGGCACTGTTTATGTCTTTGCAGTGTCATCTTGTCAATGATTTAAGTGGTGTAACACTAAACAACTGTTTACTGCTCTCTGTGTTATGTCAACTGGTTTGCCCTGAATGTCATCAGTGCATACAACTCCTGTTGTTGATTGGTGGGGGAGGCTTTTGGGAGATGTGGGCTGAACATGCTAATGTTCAGTTGAGCTTGCTTAACATTAAGCACATTCTTTTTTGCTTAAGTGTGTTGCTAAAGTGGGATGGAGGAGAGGGACAGTGAAAAGCAGCAGGCACTTTTACACCCAAACCTTTACACATGGAGAGAATTACAGGTCTCAATGAATGTGGAAATGTGTGAACTTGGTAGCTCTTCCCTGCTGAGTGAGTGGATGAATGTCTTCCCTATCTGACAGCCCATTTATCCTTCTTGAACACTGCCTGTGATATCTAATTCTTTACTTATTTTTGATAAGGAAGCCAAGCTGATAACATTCCTAGTTACTGAAATAAGTTAATAGCTGTCATGCCAACTAACAGAGGTAGAAATTATGTTAATTGATTCCCTTTTGTACCCTTTTGAGTTGGAGTGTCTACGTATGCACATGTAATATGACAGTCACTTCCCTTGAGCAATTTCTAATTTGTATTCAAATTTTGCTACTGCTTAAAATGTATACTTTTGTATTTTATGCTCATCTATACTTTTGTTCAAAAAGGAAATTAGGGGATGGTAGCATGGGAACAAGTCAGAACTTCCTGGACTGGGTATCTTCTAATACCAAGGTACAGATTTTTAATTGCAAAACTAGTTCAGGTAGGTTTATTTGTTTTACTTCAGCTGTATTTAGAATTTATAATGTTTTTAACAAACTTGGGGTTCTGTTCTGTCTCTCTGGCAGAGCTTAGTCCTCATTCTTTGTAGTCAGTTCATGCTTTTCGCTTGTCTTTGATGCACTTTGGAGGTAGCCCCTTGAATAGTTGATTAGTGCCTTAACATGAGTGCCTGTGCTGCTCTGACCCACATGAAGTAATACCATATTTATTGAAATCCATAGCACTACTTAAGTTAATAGGATGCAGGATCCAACCCTCTGTACATCATGCCCTTGGTTACATGGGTCCAAAGCTAATAGAAACCAAGATAAAAACGGAAACACATCTTTGCATCTCTGATCCATTACCCAGATATGGAAGCATAGATTGAATTGTGCCAAGTGTAAGAACTGGAAAGCATTCACACTCTAAAACGGGATATGTCTTGCTGTGAGTTTGATTTTTTTGGTGACATATGAAAGCAAGTCTTCTTTAGCCTCTGGGGACAGCAGTTTTGACATGTCATTTGCCTCCATTTAATATCATTTCAAGAACATAAGACTCACATATTTTCAGCTTTTACTGTATGTAGAGCTTCTAAGGGGGACATTAATACCTGATTAATCTAAATATAAAGAGGTTTATTTTCTAGACAAGATGTGCTAAACTACTCCTTTGCAGTAGATAATAGGAATAAATGAGTTTTATTTTGCAGGCAGTCCCAGCTTCCTGAATATCCTCCAGAAAATGAATTTAAACTGTTCAGCCTAATTTCATATAGTGTAGCTTTTATTAGTAATCCCTTACATTTGTTTTTGAGAAAGCACATGTTTTTAAGTGACTCTTGGCTGCCTTGCACACCCTACTGAGAAGCATCAGTCATAATGTACCATGTCATGGAAATTCTTGGAGTCAGTGAACAAACATCCACTTTTATTTAATTTTTTTCTATATAGTGGGCATATCATTACAGACATCTAAATCTGCCTCTGTACTAAGCTATTTTAAAGGAACAGTGTACATTGCATGCCTTTAAACAAGTGTTTACACCAGGTTTACAGGTAGAACAAGAGGAAATGGCCCCAAGATACAGCAGGAGAGGTTTAGGTTGGATAATAGGAAAAATTTCTTCACAGGAAGGGTTGTAAAGCACTGTAAAGTGGTGGAGTTGCCATCCCTGAAGGTATTTAAAGGACCTATAGGTGTGGTGCTGAAAGACATGGTTTAGTGGTTACCTGGCAGTGTTGGGTAAATGTTGGGTTGGACTTGATGATCTTAAAGGTCTTAAAATAATTCTACGATTCTACAATTATACGTTCAGTGACTTTGCAGTCAAGGCTAGAGCTGTGAATGAGTTGCAGAGGATAAATGTTGTATTGTGTGTTGGCAGTGAATGGAACAGAGGAAAGGGAATATTATTTGGCATATTGACTTCTCTTTTGTTTGCTTGTTTTCCTCCTGAAAGATTTCTGTAGGAATCTTTACACAAATGATTAGCATTTTTATTTTTCCATTGTTGTTATTAGAGGGTTCTTGCTCTCACTGGAGTTATTAAGAAATCTTTTAACAAGAAGTCTTCAGGAACTCTTTAGGAGCATTAAGGAGTGGTGCTAAAACAGTCTGGAAAAGGTATTTTGAGATGGAGTCTTCATGTTGCATTACGTGAACATTTTTGTGTGGTTGCTGTTTCTTTGAAATCTGAATATTCTCTAGTGCTTCCTGTGCCTTTTTCAGCCACATGATATCAATGGACATGGTCTGTGCAGGGCTGCTAATATGTTATTTAAGTTAGTAAGAAATAGTAATTTATTTAGGATTGAGTTTAAAACAGAAATGCAATGCATTTTAAAGTATCTTCCTCCACAAATTCTGCCTTTGCTGTCACTCATGAACTTAGCTGAGGTTTTCACTACAAGTTCCTCTGTGGCTGTCATCTAGAAATCTTTTATATGGAATGCTGTTGTACAGAATAGGGAACAATGTTGCCTGATGGGTTTGCAGCACCTTGGAGTCTGCATGCTAGGCCAGCTCAGTTTGGTTCCCAGCATGGCAGTGCCATGTTCACATTTACTTCATAAGCAGGAGCTTGTGGCTTGTGCACATCAATGGTAGACTGGTGCAGGAGAAAAAAAAGAGCCAAGGTCCAATGTTATGTACCTCTCTTTCGCTATGAAAGTCACTGTTGAAAATCAAACCTAAGATTCAAAAAATTGTTTTATTTAGTTTTCAAAATATTATCCTAGCAATATTTCTCCAAATATGTTGTTCAAGGTGGTATGAATATTGATCGTATTTGCTTTAAGCAGATTCCAGTAGAAAGTATATGTATGTATACATGTAGCCATTCTATAGACTCCAGCATACTACAGTATGCAGTGTATGTGCCATTAAAAACATACAAGATCTTCACAAAGTGCCCAAACCAACAACATTGTGTGACATTCTGTTTTTCAAAATATACAGTTAGGTTTTTAGGGAAGATTATATACAAAAAGCAAGTAATAGCATATTTTTTTTATCCCAAATATTAAGAAAAAACATTCAATTTTAATGGCCAGTAACATTTCTGTTACAGCCTTTCTTCTTCTATCATAAATCTTTATTCAATGAACCATGTTTAGTGAACCATGTTTATGTGTTTAGTCTCCTAAATGCATAGATTTTGAAATTAGATGTTCTCACTAGTAATTTATCCATAAAATATAACAGCAGTTACGTAATCAGGTCTTTTGAGTTAATATGAGATTGTCCTTTTCCCCCTGTCAAAATATTTGACTTCAGCGTTGTTTCTTTTTCACTTTATTGTATTTTTTGTGCCACTTGGAAATATCATTGCACTAATGCTATTCTATGCAATAAAGTCTGACAAAGTGCTTTATTAGATCAACCCAGTAAATGTTTTTCCTAATGGATAGCTCATTATTTTCAGATGTCTGAGCATTAATTACGTACGTGCTACATTTGAATCACCAGAACTCCAGTGTTAAGATTTGTCTTTAATTTCATATCATACATTTTATATCTGTATTTCTTAGTGGTTACCCCAAAGCTTTATCAATCTTGCTCAGATTTTATGATGTTCTATTATGAATTGATTTTTCTGTTATGGTATTTAGTATAGTTAAGTTGAGTAGGATAGTAATAGGAAGAATAAAATAAAAAAAAGCTCTGGCTCAAAGGATGTATTGTATAAGCAGGTATAATGTACCATACATTAGCTGTCTTACTGGCTGTTGCATCTCTCCTTTTTCCATATCATGACTTAAGCAATTTGAACTAAAATTCTTTAGATGCAGTCAGATACCCACTTTGATCTAGTTTAGGATCAAATCATATGCATTTCCACTTTTGATCAAACCAGAAATGTTAGAAAAAGAATGCTTTTATGAGCTGTTTTGAGCAAAAAGAGATGAACTAACATGCCAGCTGTGCCAAGTGTTTCTGTCTTTTACAATAATAAAACAAATGTTAAGGAACTAGACTGTTTCACGGGATTTTGGAAAATTGTCATTGATTTATTTTTCTTCAAATAAAGTTTGCGATAGCTATTTTTAAATTCTATTAAAGATGACTTTTAATAATATGTGTAGTGTTTGCTTAACAATACAGCTACCTGTAGTATATCACAGTTTCTATACACTGTCACCCACTATCCATCATCAGCACATCTTAGAGTCTGTCTTACCTGTGTTTTAAAGCTCATAATCATAGAATCATAGAATCATAGAATAGGCTGGGTTGGAAGGGACCTCAGAGATCATCGAGTCCAACCCTTGATCAATTACCGCCACAGTCACTAGACCATGGCACTGAGTGCCACATCAAGTCTCTTTTTAAATGTCTCCAGAGACGAAGAGTCCACCACCTCCCCAGGCAGCTCGTTCCAATGTCTGATCACCCTTTCTGTGAAAAATTTCTTTCTAATATCCAATCTGAACTTCCCCCGGCACAATTTAAGACCATGCCCTCTTGTCTTACTGAGAGTTGCCTGGGAAAAGAGACCAACCCCCGCCTGGCTCCATCCTCCTTTCAGGTAGTTGTAGAGGGCAATGAGGTCTCCCCTGAGCCTCCTCTTCTCCAGGCTGAACAGCCCCAGCTCCCTCAGCCTCTCCTCATAGGATCTGTGTTCGAGTCCCTTCACCAGCTTGGTTGCCCTCCTCTGGACCTGTTCGAGGACCTCAATATCCTTCTTGAACTGAGGAGCCCAGAACTGAACACAGTACTCGAGGTGTGGCCTTACCAGGGCTGAGTATAGGGGCAGAATCACCTCCTTGGACCTGCTGGTGACGCTGTTTCTGATACAGGGCAGGATACCATTGGCCTTCTTGGCCACCTGGGCACACTGAAGTGGTGTGGTGAAGTGGTGGTTTCCATGGTCAGGCTGCTAACCATGACCCTGCAGATCATTGTTCGGGACTTTTCTGACTAGGGGAACTTAATTTTAAAAGCATATTATTTTATTCAGCATGAAGTTATCTGAAGCTTTAACAGTTTTATATGATGAACTCCATTCAGGTAGGACCCTTGTGGTCATGGAGAGTCTCAGGAACGGTACTGTTTCTGTGAACAGGAGAAAAATTTTCAGATATAGAGCTTATTCCTGTCCAGGCCCTGAACTGGTGGTAAAAGAACTCCAAGAAATCTTTAAGCCAATGTGTTTTAAAAAAGCTGATTGAATATATAAGCAGATTTTTTTTCTTTTTTTTTTCTTTTTTGTTTTTTTCAGGTGAACTGTTATTTTAACTGTCATTTTTCATGCTTTAGAAGTTTGGCTTCCATAACACTACCTTTCCCTAACTGTCCTCATAATTTTCTTGTGGTTCCTCTTGTCTGCCCTTGGAAGATCTTCCTGGCCTGATCTTACAGGTAAGATCTGCTTAGCCTTGCTCACCTCAGTGATCTCACCCATGAGCAACCATCCCTGTGCTACTTTGGAAAGTATCTCCAGTTTTGCTGCTGAGCATGACATTACATGGTGTAGAACATCTCTCTGGTCAATTCGGGTCAACTATCCTAGCTGTGTCCCTTCCCAACCTTTTGATCACCCCCAGCCTACTTGTTGGAAGGACAGCATGAGGAGTGGAGAAGGCCTTGACACAATCATAAACAGCAGTTTGTTATCAACACTGTTTTGGACACAAATCTGAAACATGCACCATATGGGCTACTATGAAGAAAAATAACTCCATTGCAGCAGGATGAGTTGATCTGCAAATCCATCTGGCAGGTTTCCTTTGCTATGATTTTTCATGTGGTGGGTGTGTTTGAGCACTGACACGCATTGTGCTCCCATGGAGCTGAGAAATATTGCCATGACCAACACCTTGCAGTTTTTTGTGTCCCCTGCTTGTGTATATCTGCTGCTGTCTCTTCCCTTCTACTGTGATGTCAAGCTTCTTGCCATCTAGGTAAAGCCTGCCTTTTCCTGTCTTAGTACAAGTCTCTCGCTGTATGTTTCCCCTTTTATGGGGAAAAGCCTAGCGGTATAAATTTGGAAATATATTATTTTGTCAGAACTTAAAATACCTCAGATGTACAGATCAAGAATCCACTGAAGTAAAATTTATTGTATTAGTTAGCTTTGAAAAAATCCCATTCTATCATTTGTTTTGCTCACCTATGGCTCTCCCTGCAGTCCCCATACCTTGTAGAAAATGCACCTATTTCCAGATGGCAGCAGATAATAAAAGATGCAGAATAACTCAGTCTTGTTTTTTGCTTTTTTTTTCCTCCCATATGTGTTACTGTGTTAAGAGCTGCAGGTTTGTGGGTTGATATTTTTTTTTTGCCCAGTTTGAGAAGATAATAAAAAAAAATATATATTCTACTTAATATTATTGCCATATGTTTTAGTTGTGTGTTCTTAACACATAACTTATGTTGATGTTCCTTTATCAGAAAAGCACTTCCTAAAGTGGAAGGTGGATTTGTGTTTTGGGGTTTTTTTTTGTTTGTTTGGTTGGATTTGTTTTGTTTTGTTTGTTTTGCTTTGTTTTTTCTAAAAATATTTTCCTTTATCTTCAAGACAACATTTGCCTAATGTCTATCATTTGTTCCTGCTTCCTTACTGCCTTCTTTCCTCTTATTATTAACCCACTGGGGACTGAGGAGTGGTGATCTATAATGGCAATGAGAACTGCAGCAGGCTGTGACTGCTGAATGTGAAGAATATAAATTTCTAATATTATAAAATGGTGGATGCTTTTTGCAGGATTTGCATGCTCTACAAATTATCCTTTTCCTGTTCTCCCTTTGATTCCTTTCTAGTTCACTCCTTTGTTGTTATCACGTTGCTGCAGTCCCAGTAAACACAACACAGTCTAGAGGGGTGACAGTACTGAGAACTTAGGGGAGTAACTGAGGAGGTCAGTCTTCCTATACTGTCTTAAATAATTGATGGAAGGAAGTAGGTTTCTGAAAAGTATAAGTCAGAGCACCTGAATTGTCTCATTATTTATTTATTGATTAATTTAATGTGCTTTTGCTATAGAGGGAGCCTGAGACATATCTGAGTGAAAGTATTGTAAAGAGTCATTAAGCTCAGTAAGTTTGCAGTATACATGAACCACCAGTGCACCCTTTGGCTTGTTTTGAGAACAAACCAAGTCCC
The DNA here is from genome assembly GCA_013399075.1 of Chloroceryle aenea. Taxonomy (NCBI): domain Eukaryota; kingdom Metazoa; phylum Chordata; class Aves; order Coraciiformes; family Cerylidae; genus Chloroceryle; species Chloroceryle aenea. The sequence continues at coordinate 149,687 of VWZY01001642.1, forward strand.
CAGAATGTTAAAGTCCTTGGGACTCTGCCAGAGGTGGAGAAGCCCCTGAGTGAGATATGCTCTGTGAGGTATGGAGCTGCTTCATACAGTGACCACCTTTGTGGTAATATTTATTTTCTATGTGAAAAACAATGCAACCTAACACAGCCATGACGTCCAGGGTTGATTTTACCTCCAAGCATAGTGACCAAGTACAGCTGTACTTACCTGGGCAAAGGAGAAGTCAAAACCTCATTCATCAGAGTTCAAGCTACCCTTGAGAATAAATTCCATGTAATAAAGATTATTGTGCAGCTAAATTTTCCTACTTTTTTTTTTTTTTT
>VWZY01001642.1:150125-326376 GCA_013399075.1 Chloroceryle aenea
TTTGTGAGCATCCTCAGCTGGATTCATGACTGGACTGTATCTGTTTCTGCTGTTAGCCACTATAATGCAATCCCTAAGTCATTCTAGTACAAAGATCCCAGGATGGAGCTGCCACTTGCTTATCATGAACTTGCTCTTCTGAACTTTGAAAGCCTTAAAATAACTGTTTGTTGCAGTGGAGGAATAATTTTCTTCTGAAGCCCCACAAGGAAAGTTTCATTGAGTCAAGTTTCTTAAGGGTGTGTGGGGCTCCTATTTGGAAAGCTAGAAAAGAGCCGAAGAGATGTATTAAATTTGCAGGCAGCAAACTGTGGGACTTCCAGCACTAGAGAGACCATAATTCAGGCTGATCTTAACAAAATGTAGAAATACTCTGCAAACATCAGTTCCCCTTTCTTAGAAAGAAGATCAAAGCTGTGTGTTCAGAAAGACAGTGCTGAGCTGAACAGATGCAGATGGAGGAATGACTAGCAAATGGGATGCAAATGGATCATTCACTGAATGCAGGTCAAGCTATTGCATCTGACAACATTTGTCAAGGTGTTGCAAAAGAAGCAAACATGCTGGGTGGTGTAAATGGGAGTGTTGTCTGAAAAACAGTGCTCTCTCCATCCATCACTGCTGCAGTCTCATCTGGAGTAGCTGCTTCTGCATGGGCACAGCACTCCAGTGACAGGGGGATCCAAATGGAAATGGTGTTATTATGAGACTAGTAAGAGTAGTAAAGATATTGTAGATATCAATAAAAAGAGTCAAAAGATATTGAATACTTAAATTTCTGAGTATTTAGCTTATAGGCCAAGTAACGTCATGGAAGCCTGAGATCTGAAATCCAGCTGTTGTATCTAGATAACTGGAAGAGTGCGAAGCTTGATAGTATGGCTTTTAAGCAGTTAGGTACAAGTGAGCTAGAAACTCCTGTACTGCACTGAGAAACTAACAAAGGCCCATGTAAAACAATGTGCGTGTTCAGGGAGGAGCTGTTGTAAATCCTGCCTGGGGCATGAACATGATTTCTCAGTGTCCCTGACAGTCTTATTTATCTGGGTCCAGAAACCTGTCATTGGCTCTACTTCCACAAGACCGTAGCAAACACTTAAATAAACAGTTGCATAGCAGAATAGGCTTATTTAGATGCAAAACTTGCTTTGCATTTATATTCCTACCAGCAATTTACATTTAGTTTTTGTCTTGTATTTTAGGTACTGTTTGTTATGTTTGGTATCCTGTTTTATTTTCTTCATTTGTCTTCAATATTAAGTTTCTTATGAAAACCATACCACTGATTCCTTCCAAGCTGACTACAAGGATTGCTTTGTAGTTTTATCCTATAATATATTTTCTGTAGTTTATGCACTATTATGTGCCATAGTTTCCCAGCTGATATATGAACAGATTAGTAGAGCTAGAAGTGTATCTTCTAAGCCAACACTTTTATAGTGGTCATTGAGGATGCAATATAACTGATTCACTGTTCATGAAAGCATGTAAGAAAAGGGAAACCTACTGAGTTTATTACAATGCCATTCAATATGTTTTATTATTAGAAGAAATTCATATACAGATGCATTTTCAGACAGTTTAAAGTTTGTCAAGTCTCAGATAACAAGAAGTTAGTTTTGCAGTTTGATGGCAGGTGCTTGCTATTGTGGTCTCCATACCAAGTCACTTATATGTAAATTTAAATTTCAGTTTTGTCAATAATTGTTTCATTTCAAAATATTTCTATATTACAAATGAACAAAAAAGAGAGATTGTATAAATGTAACTTGGAGCAACATCTTAAATCAACATTGGCTGACAATCGAAGCATTATATTTAAATTTGGTTTATTTTTTGTTTCAATTTTGATATTAGCCCTAAATAAAGCAAATTGGAAAGATGTGACCTTTAGACTACAAACAAGTTCCTAGAAAGGTGGTTTTGGTGTAGGCTACTACATAAAATGTAGAAACTTGAACTGTAGAAGAATCAGAACTTGAGTTTAAGTGTAAATATGGGTGTAACCATACCGTCTTATCCAACCCAAGCAGTCCTGGAAGTGTCAGGCAGTGCATGTATAATTGGTGCAGAAGTGTTGACTCCTTTCTCTTTTTCTGACCCATGGACATCTTTAAAATACCTGTTACCACTTGCAGAGGAAATGCAAGTTGGTGGTGCTTGCTTTCAGAGCTCAGGATCCCATTCCCTGTGTTGTGGTAGCACATGTCTGTCTGGCACTAGCAGCATGTTCATGTCTTGAAAACTGCAGAGAACTTCAGTGCTGTTTCTTACACAAGAGAAGATTTTAATGTGTCTGGAGCAAAGAATGAGAAATTTTATCTCTAATAAAGTGGAATAAAATTATATAAAAAAGAACCCCTTGATATGATTCAAAACAGCTGCCTACCAGAGAGACTCTATGGATTTCTCTTGGGGATTCTTCTGGCTCACACTGATGGAAAGGGAGGACTGGGCTGAGGGATACTTTAGGTAAGTGGATAGACATTGCTTTATTTTATTTTTTTTTAGAGATGAATGCTTATTAAAATGCTGGATCAAGGGATAGAGATAGTAATATAAGCACATGTGGAAATAATGTACTGAGAAATCTCTGTGGTCTCATATGGAGAAAAAAGATATCAGCCAACTTTAGCTCAGTAGGCAACTAATTAAACCAGAGATCTCTCTGTACATTGTATTCTAAGTTCAGTACAAGTACATGTATCTGCAAGGTACCATATGACTTTTCCTTTTTAGTTTGCAGTTTGATTTCAGGAATGAACCATGCATCATTACCATAGTGATCATTAAAAGATGAATCGATTGGCCTGATGTTAGATGAGAGTCAATATGATTAATGTGTCTTGTTCCTGTGCAGCATCATTTTCCTTGGTCAGTTGCCTATATGCAGCTTAAGTCTGTTGTTTCTCCCCCCCTGGTTATAATAGGATCTTACTTAGAATAATACAAATATGAACAATTTAAATGTTTAACTATATTAAATTATATTGAGGCAGTTGTAAGGCATGAATTTGCTACATATTCTTCTTGCTTCACTTAAAATGGGATGCTACAATTTTCCTGGTTCCTTCCCTGAATTCATCCAGCTTTTTTCCAGTACACAGAGCCCAACCACAATCTACAAGACTTTTATGATAGGATACAAGAGAAGCAAAGCCAAAATAAAAAAAAAAAGTGAGAATTCTTTGTGAGAAAGCACAGTGTGTGGTCTCAAAGTGATACTTCTCATCAAAGGTGTATTGGACATTTAACAGTGCATTGTACAGAAAACAAAGCCTAGTGTGACCTATTCAGCTCTGCCTCAGCTGCTTCTCTAGCTTCATTCTTTTTTCACGTATTCATAATGACTTTATTCTTCTACATTTGCAATAAGTACAGCTGGGATAATGCCGCACAAGACGAAATACAGGAACACTTTCAATCACAAACCTAAATCCCTCTAGATTAGCACATTTCACCTGGCAACTGGTAGAGCACATCTGGCTTGCGGGAGATTTGTACATAGCCCTTTTCTCCAAAGGTCATTCCAAACAAGTTCTGTGAGCTGCAAGTAAAGCCAAGTGCCACCCTGTGCTCCCCAAGCCCAGGTAGCTGCAGGCACGTGCTGACAAGGAGAAGGGCAGTGAACAAAGGTGGCTGTGTGAAGCAATGGCAGCCTAGCAGGCAACACTTGCTCTTTTCACTGTTCTGCCCCTATGCCCAGGTATGAGAGTGTCCATCTTCTCTTTGGGGCAATGTCAGCCTCTATGACTGTTCATTGGCCAAAACAAACCTTTGGCAAGGGTATGTAAGTCTGTCTGAGACACACAAGGAATGCTATCTGTGTAGAAGAATGAAAGCAAGAGAGGAAGAAGGAGCAAAACTTGAATCAGGCTGAGGTTGGATTGTTGGTGCTAAATCAGATTATAGATCAGTATTTATTCTGTGCTAGTGACAACAAAACTGACTTTCCAGGCTGATATTACATGGCTGGTTTTACAGGTCTCAAAACACATAACTATATTTATTCAAGATGCATTTTATTGGCCTGAACATGAATATCTTGCTCTACATCACGTTCAGTGCATGTGTACTGTAGATGCCTCTGTGAAGGCTGTCAAGGAAGAGGACATGCTAGCATAAACAAGCCCAGCAAGAGTCAACAACATCAAGCTGCACTGGAGAAAGTCAGCAGCAGAGTCTGATGTATAAACAAGAGTACACTGGGGAGACATGGAACACCCTTCCACTTCTCACCTACTGGGAATGCCATGGATGTGCTTTGTTGAGGTCCGCGACAGGAAACCAGTGGTCTGGCTAGGGAGCTCCCAGAGGCAGACAACAAGGGCTGTCTAGAAAGCACTGCCACCACAGGAAGGTTAAATGAATTAGGGTTGCTTGAAGCCCCAGGAGATAGGAGTGTTGGATAAGATGTTTCTCTGTCAACTACGTCTTACTATATCAAAAACTCTTGATGAGTTGAGGATCATTATTTGTTTGCTGTGACTGTGAGAGGTATGATAAGCAGCAGGTGATTAAATTACAGATGGAAAGTTTCAGTTTCCTAATAAGACCAACAAACTGTGGGTTAGGCTGCTGTGGGAGGCAGCCTGCTTCTTCAGCAAGACGCTCCATAAGAGCAAGTTAGACAAACATCTGCTACTAATGACCTGGGTCTGTCTAGGTGGTGGAGATGGAATAAGTAATGTTTTAATATCCTTTGCAGTGCTGTTTTGTTATAAGCTGATGTCTGCAATCTCAGCTGCAATGACACAGCATTGGGCAGCTTTTATAAGAGAGCTACTGAGAAGTGCAAGGTCTAGCTTTTTGCTGATGCTAAGGAAAATGCTGAAAAACTGCTTTGAATTCACTGGAGTTACAGTGCAGTTATGTGGTGTAAATTAAAATCTAGCCCATAATGCCCCCATAAGTCATTGCTGATTGTTTAAAACAGAGTGGGACCACCAGGACATCAGGTTTATAATCTGTAACAGGATTCACAGTATTTGCAGAATGAAACAGTCATTCTTGAAAATGTCTTCTTGGAAAGTTTAGGATCAGGCACCCTGTAAGAAGGGGTACAAGGTGATACGAATTTCTGAGTCTTTCAGAGGTTGTCTATGCCTAATAAATGTCAGCAGGCAACCTAACTACAGATCTGACTTGCATAAACATATACCTTTCTTCCAGGCTGTTTGTAAGGTGAGGCCAAATCATATCATATGTTTTATAGCTTTCAAACCCCAGCACCTCATTATTATAAAGAGATTTAAATGATGTCTTTGTGACTGTGCTGGTTACAGATGTTTTCACTGGTGGCTATGATTTTGTGCCAAGCTTTGTCCTCTACACCATATTTCTGCTGAACTTTCCCTCTTCATCACCATTTTCATCCCCAAGGAGAAAATCAAAATGCTATAGGTTACAAAACCAGAAAAAATGGTACTGAGTATACCTTGGGCACATAATAACACTCGGAGAAAACAAGATTATGATAACAAGATAACAAGAACAGTTTTAATTTTTAGTTACACTTTACCATTAAACCAGAGCTCATGTTTTCTTGTCCAAACAGATGTTGAACAAATGATCTATTTGTCACTGAATTAACTGTGTGCTGAAGGCAGGCTGTTAGGCAGAAGTGCAGCTCTATGCCCAGTACCTTTAAAATATATTTATAGATGAGGCTGGCATGGTCCTGATGCTTCCTTTTATGATATTTCTTGCTGTACTTATTTTTGTCACATTTTAAGTGCTGTGACTGACTATTCAAGGGCCTTGGGAATCCAGGACTGCACATGACCTCAAGAGTCAGAGCTCTTCTAGGGAATTTTAGGCTTAGAAGTTCTTGTGAATTTCTTAGCACTTAGCCCTGCTCTTGCTGTTCCTTGGCACTGGGGTGGTGAGGGAAAAGGTCCCTGATTTAAGTGACTAAATAACTATCACAAGTAGTAAATTCACTGGTTTTCTGGAAGGTGCAGTATCATGGGTGGTTTTTCATATTTATCAACTGTCTCCCCAGGAAAGATAGTGTTGAGGATTGAACTTTGAAGGGGTCAACCATGTAACAAACTTTTGTAGGGCATCAACTGAGGTAGGAGACACTGGCTGTGGGATGTGGCTGTTGGCAATGACAGCTGACAACTGTCGCCCTGATTTTTCAAACCAGAAACAACTCCTGTTCCTTGGGAGGCAACACAATTGCAAAATCGAGGTTGATGATGTGTAATAAAATAAAGAGGGAATATTTTTTTTCCTGGTGAGAGTACTCACTACCTCCATATAGGCAACTTGGAGAGAGAATGAGCAGGGATATAGAGACATTCTGACATCTTTAAACTTTTGGCTCTTGAAAAATTCTTTGGCTCCACTCTGTGTCTTTTCCAATATCCCATCAACATTTACAGAAGGAATTCTATCCTGGCTGTTCAGCAACACTGTTTGCTAGAGCTGCTAGTCATCATTACAAGTGACTGAGAGAGTGACAGACAATGTAGCTGGTAGCATGCACTTGTTGAGCAGAAATCAATGAAACTCAACCTGCAGGATTATGTGGGAGCAGTGATAACTGCAGGGAAAGATTTTTAACTAGTTTTGCATATGGCTTGAATAGAAGCACAGCACTTTGTTATTTTCTGTTCTACATCTTTCAGCTGCATATATAAATACTTAAAAATTGAAAACCTCCCAAATCTGTGAAATCCCCAGTGATGTAGGCCTTATATCCTGGCAGGAGTTCAACTCAACATTTCCAAAGGAGTGTTGGTGAGGTATTCAGGCTCATCAGATACTTTTTGTATTTCCAGTCTTCTGGGGTGCAGATGCCCATGAAAGAAGCCACAATGTTGGGCCAGAGCAAATACCAGAATTACTGCCCTTGAGCCATCGTGTAGCTTTACCATCTGGGAAACAACTGATTGCATCCATTTTAAAAACAACTGCTGTGTTATTAACTTTTTAAAAATTATAATTTCTTGGTGGAGCAGTAATCTAAACATTAGCACAAACTGGTGCACGCCTTGCAGCACTTAGAGCACAGACACAGCCAGGCGTGGAATTTTCTTTGGACACCACCAATAAGTCTCAGCTGAGAAACCTTCTTGAAGTGCAGATGTAATGCTCAGCTGCCAGCTGCATGTGTTTTGATTTTTTAGACCATCTTCAAGTAGTTATATTGAATATTTCAGAATCAGAAATGGAGATGAATTTCAGTTCCTGGTTTCTAAAAATGCCAGAGTCCCAGGGAGCTGTAAGGGATCTGCTCCCTCAAAAATGAGCTCAGTGCTGTCTGGTAATCTAACTATGACTGTAAGAGCTTACTGGTTGGTTCACATTGAAAAAAAACAACATTGCACATAGTTCAAAATGAAACAATCTGCACATAGAGTATTGGCATAGCTTGGGTAGTGCCTAGTGAGGGAGCCTGGCAGGGTCTGAGAACCAGATGACAATATTTCTTTTAATCCTTTTTCTCCTGATACAAGCAAACAGCCCAGTGTAACACTAGTTCTACTACTCAGCATACTGTATTGGATTTTATCCGGTTTTATTAGTCAGTTTTTGTGCAAGTCTTTCCATACCTTAAATTAAGCAGAGAAAATTAAAGAGGAAGAAAGATCAAATGACTATGATTTTTAGATATTTTATTTTTCCTCTTATTACTTACAACAAAGCTTATGTACCTTCATGGTTTATGAAGGAGGCTGATGCTCAAGCAGAATAGGCTCACATATAATTTGTAACTGAAAATCACAGTGTTTTAGCTTGCTAGTTTAGAGAAAATGCAAATTTCAGCAACTGTCCATTTTCACTGAACCCTATGACCAAACCATCCTGTTAGAGTACCAAAACCACAGGAACTTAGCAAGTTTCCTTTCAAGCTTCCAGGTGATCTACAAGTATTTCAGTAAGTCTTGTGCAGATTCCTAATATGAAATTAGGTCCCTTAATAAAAGAAGGAATGTGCAGTTCAGTACCCACAGATTTTTTCAACAGGATTTTCTTCTAAATGTAATTATGGAAAGAATTTATAACTGATTTTATAAAAGCACATCAGATTAAGCATTTCAGATCTATTTACTAAAAGATTTTGCAAACAAACAGAAGATTTTCAAAAGCTCAAGAGGCAGTTTAGTCCTCAGCTGTCATGGGAAGCAAATTCCCATTTCGAAAAAGCTCCTGTAACTGATTGTAAATGATGCACTAAGTTCCTAAACAGATTTTCTGAAAACAGATTCTACTTCAGATCAACCTCTAGGCCACCTTTCAGGTGCTAAAATAATGAAGTGTGGTGTTGAGCCTCTGTTGTACGTGACTTAATTGAAAATATGTCAACCAAAAATGTCCTAGTCAAATCATTAAACAGCCAGTTCATATTATTTTTTTTTGGTGGGGCATGTGAAATGGTAGGCATGCACACACAATATCCACTTTTCTAAGGTGCAGCAGAGGAGCAGTTGTTACTTCAGCATGCTCAGGTTGGTCAGGATGTAATGCACATTTAGTTGTCACTGAGTGTATCATTACTGTTAGCTGGCCCTGATGCACCTATGCCAGGCATTGTGGGTGATTGCCTCTTGGTTTATATGTTAAAAGAAAAAGAAAATGGCCTTCCTTTGTTTTTATTACGCTTCTGTGTAACTAAATAGTTGTTCTGGAAATATCATAAAAATGTATTAAAAAGAAATGGTACCCATCAGAGAAGTTTCATCATTGCATTCAATTCTCTCCATGGAAAACAGTAAGTTTTTAATGAAGTTGAATGTCAAAACTCTGCAGATCTAATTGTTGAGCTTTATAAAAGCAAAAGTTAATTAAATAGAAATGACACTTCCCTGATTAGCTTTTGTATGACTGCTGCTCCACCTCTGTGTGCAGAACTGGTGAGTGAAAAATCATAGAAGAAACTGAGAAATGAAGAAATTAAAAGCACCCTAAAATTGCTGTCTCCATCTCCTGTTCATCAAATGCCAGCTTCATAAATAAAAAGGATGATCATGGTATTTTCAAACTGCCTTGGCATGTAGAAGGTGATTCAGATATGGAAGAGGTCCAGAAGAACAATGAGGCTAGTGAGGAGAGGGAGAATTCCAGATTTTTATAATGTTGGAAAATTTGAATAAAACCTGAACTTCATTAAAGTTTCTGAGTTTCTGTCCTAAAATTTGGAAATATCATAACTGTACAATTTCTCCAGTGTTTTAATACTTGACTTTTTTCAGCTTGAAGAGAGATGATGAAGCATTTCAATTCAGAGTTAGCTCCAGAGAGCTCCTGCAACTTAGGCACACATGCTGCTGAGTACTGTAATATAGCCAACAGTTTAATGCCTCCAAGAGATTGACCTCATTGCAAGGGCTTAGGAAGCAAAGTATTTTAGGACTGGGAAAATCTTTATCAGCCAGCTATACTGGGAAATATTTGGGTCTGAGTGAAGGGTAACATACATTCTTATATAGTTAAAAAAGATCTGTGCTCATCTGGCTGTACTTCAGAACACTGTATATACTGCTCAGTATGTGATGTGTATGAACATCTGGAACTAGCAGATAGCATTTTCAGTAAATAGTTGGTGCTATGATCATTTTGCACTTTTCCACAAGCCCGGATGTCTAGTAGAATATGTTACAAAAGCTGAATATTTGTTTGTAACTAGTGAATTTTGAACCAACAGGAGAATAAACAAGAAATGGATACAGATCTCCAAACATACATATGAAGACATTTTTTACCTGCCAGACTGAGGCACAAACAAAAGGGGCCTCCTGAGTGCCCAGTTTTGAGAGTTCAAGATAGCTCAGATGGCTGATTTGGTCTGAGGTTTATTACTGCCAGTGCATTGAGATAAAAGGAGGAATATTGTCATGTTGATATAATTCCAGGAGATACTTGCAGAAATTTCTCAGAATTTCCTGGTTTTCTCTTTCTCTTCTTTTCAGTTTGATGCTGAATGTGAATTTTCAAACTGAGATATTCTTGAGAGATTTCTATATTGAGAGTGTTTCACGATGAGTGCACTACATATCTTTGAAATATCATCATTCAGCTCTTTATGGCAGTGATTTCATTCTGTAAAAGTTTTATTTCACCATAAAGTTAGGGAAAAGACCATAAAACTTTGCTGGAATTGTAGAAATATTGTCAAGTCTAACTGACTTAGCAGAAGCTTGGAAATTTCAGTAAGCTGAGCTTCATATTTGATTCAAATATTCCAGATTTCATCGAGTTGTGATAATTTTCCTTAAATGGTCTTCCTGACCTCATTTAATAAAAATACCTTAAACTCAATACTGATTCAATCTTTTCTATTTCAGAAACTTGGCAATGGGTGGGGGGATATTTGCACTTCCCTGAACCCAATTTGATAATATTAGAAAAGATAACAGTTTCTCTTAAAGTATTGTCTAGAAGAGTCCAGTTGTGGTGTTGCCTATTTCTCTTCTTATGAATTAGACAATGTCTGATATGATGGAGCCGCAGATAAACCTATTATGTAAAAGTCTGAGTTTTAAGCCCTACATTTTGAAAGTTGCATCTTCAAATAAATACCTGAATATTCAGCTTGTTGTTATCCTCTTAGGACTGAGTTTCTTTGGACCAAAGGTTATAACTGAGGATTGAAGAAATACTTCTCCAAAAATGTTCTTTAAATTTGTAAGCTGCCGCTTACAATTCCAGAGCAATGAAATACAAAGTCTTTTAGTATATTAAAATAATAATAATAATAACAATAAAGGTGTTTTCAACTTGCAAAGTCGGTGATTTTTTCTTCACTGAACAGGTCAGGTTCCAGCTTCCTGGAGAAAATGCTGACCTGAGAGTCTGGTATGGAACCAGAGGAGGTGACTCTTTTGTCTCATAGCAGCCCTTTGTTCATTAAGTGTTGCTAGGGATAACCTGAACATTTTTCAAAAATGAAAATTCACAAATTCTGTACTATGGGCCACAAGGTGGGTGACAACATTTTGTCCTGCCTTCTTCATCGCTATGAAAATCTCATTTAGTTCAAATGAAGCAAATCTAATCTAAACAAAAGTAAGCCAGCCTTCTCTACCTCTTTAACCTGAGGTGATCTCTAAGAAGCACATTCCTGTTTTCTACTCCCTTTCCTTGTAGACATTTCCCCACCCAGAGCTTTACCTACTCCAAGTCTATTCTCTGCCAGGTTTTTCCATATCTCTTCCCTTCCAGTAGCAGGTCACTCTTGGGACTGCCCTGAGGACTTCTATGCAGATTTCCTTCTCCTTTTCCTCTGCCTAGCTTTTGTTGACTTCATTGCTGGTACTTCTGCTTCCCCTGAGAGAGTTTATAACCATCCAGAAATTACCTCTACTAGGAAATTATTCTTTTCCTTAAAGGAATGTGTTCTTAAAAATAACACTAACCTTTCAGGGTACACTCAAGGGATGACTAATATTTTGGCGTACTTTCAGCAGCTCATATTCTGTCCTTCTCTCTTTTTCCTTTTCAGTTCCATTGTGTGGGTTTTCTAACTCTCTTTAGAACATAATTGGAAAGCATATCTTCTTTTATGTCTTTCACCACACTTCTTTTTTTCTCTATATCTCGTTTTGCTATGCTAGAAATACAAAGGATTCTGAATAAATAGCACTGTGTACCAGTGCTTTGCTAACCACTGTCCTTATTTTCTCTAGGTTCTTTCATATGCAGCATGGTCTTCCTCAGTTTTTTGCCTTTTGTGGTCAAGACAATGCAAACCTTTGCAGTTTGCAGTAGACATCTATAACAATTCTCCACTTAATTTTTTTTTGCAGCAATTGAGCTCAGTCAATCCCCTTCAGATTTAAAGGTTTTGGAAAGTATAGACAAATCTCTTTTCCTTTTTCCTTGTCCTGCTAAGGTGGTGGTGATTATACTTTTTCCTTTATTTTTTTTTTTATTGAAGAAGGGCAGATGTTACTGTGCTGTCACCAGCATCCTCTTAGTTGCATAATTGCCAGCTTTCAAGGCTCCTGGATGCTTCTCTTTCCCATCACATGCTGTTCTACCGTTCACTTATTCAAGTACTTGTCAGCTGTGCAGTGCTTTTTCTTTTTATAAAACTAATCAGACTGAAGATCACACAAGTGTTACTCCATTTTCAAATAAGTCATAATCAGAACTATTAATTTCAGAGGGAATAAAGGGTGAAAGCCATTGCAGCTGCTTGCTTCCAGGACAGTTAAAGACACAGAAGTGACTTAAAGGCCAGGTTTCCAGCAGTGTCAAACCACCGTAGCTTCTACTGCCCTTGGATGGGGTGGGAGAAGATGATGACCTGGTCCATGTCTGCCTGGGGGATGAGCACATGGAGGTTTGCAGGAGCAGAAGGCATCCCCGTGATCATGATGAGACCAAGAGGGTGCTGGGGATGCAGCCCTGGAGAAGGTTTTCCAGATCATTAACCTGGGGCCAGCTACATTAGATAACCTTTTCTAGCAGCTGACTGGGCTTCTCCAATCTAGGAGCCCACTCCATTTAGTCCCTGTACTGGGAATCCCATTTGCATCCACATTGGTCTGCTCATTAGAAACCTTCTAACATTCAGCCTAAATTTATCATTTATGATTACAGTCTGGGCTGCAGAAAGGAGCCAGAAGAGATAACTCCAGGAAAGGTGATTAGTAATGGTGTGGTGTTGTACTGGGGTTTTTTATGGGTCTTCAGTGCTTAGTATTTTCTAATCAATTAAACAATACTGTCTGTCATGACCACATTTTTCTTTGATTTCCACCCAGAGGTGAGTCTTCTCTTAGGATGAATGCAGTGCAACACAAATTCTGTGGGACAGATGCCCTTGGGAACATGAAGTGTGCCTGCTAGAGAAAGTGACTCAGAGATGAGACATGCTTATAACATAGTGACTCCATCAACTGCACTTTGGACATAGCAGTGGGGTAACAAATGAGTTCCAGAAAAGTTCAGGTAATTTGTCAGTCCTTCAGTGATCCCACCTGAAATACCTTTTCCCCATTTATTGCTCTACTGTTGGAGATATAAGAAATGAAGGCAGGTGGACAGGAGCCTCATGGAAATAAAAAGGAAAGGTATTTTCCATCAGGGCACTTTGACAGTGCCATTCCTCTCAGTGGTCCAAAATCGTCAAGGACAGATCTTCAGGGCACACTACAGTGTGTCCTGTAACTGATCAGAGGATCAGTAATGTTATGCTCTGTTTATTCTTCACCTGTTGTTCATTCCTTTCTGTTTGGCTCATTTTCCCTTTCCTCAGTCTGATGTAATTTTTACAGATGAAGCATAAATGGAGAGATTCCAACAGACTTCTAATAGCTTTTTCCATTGACATAATGCTTTATGCTTTTAAAACTGTTTCAAATAAATATGATAATTAATAGAGATAGTCAACAAATTAGGAACATAAGGCATTTTTTGAGGATGAGCAAAGACCACCCGGTTTATCACATTATTTCCCTTGCACACATATCTTCCCAGACCTATTCTATCCAATTGCTACACAAACAGTTCTAATATTACAATCCTAACTTTTAATGGTTATGTCTAGTTTGGCCACAGCCATAATTAAAAAGTGTATTATATATGCTTGATCAAAGAATCACAGAGCATCCCAGAAATGATGGAAAACAGGGCTGCTAGGAATTTTAGCTGATCATTATTTCCATTGCTTCCATGACCACTTGTCATGCCTGGCAGATGTTTGTCTAACCTGTTCTTAAAAGTTTCACATCAGCCATTGTGTTGCTTTGATCTCACAGCTAAATCAATGTTGCACTTCAATAATCACCACTCTACCACTCCTGCTCCCTAACAACAGGAGTTCTTACCCCCTAAAATTCCCATCCTGTGCCCCTGGTGAAAGTGATACTGAGACAACAGTTGAAACTGGGTATATATTTTAACGTTCCTGGGTAAGAAATATCTCCTGATATTTTCATTCCATAAAGCCCACTGGCACAAATTAGAGCTGCAGTTTCTCACCAGGGCATTCAGAAGCAGGCTGTGTTTATCCATTGCAGTAGCAACAAGGGTAGAAATCTGTTTTTCAAAAGCCTTGAGAACCCGATTCTCCTTTCTCTTCATGTATGACTTTTTATTTACATAGTTGCTCATAATAGAAAGCACTCACAATACTCTGGCACCTTTGGCAGATTTTGAAGTGCATTAAAATGATCAATTTACATTTCTTTGAGCATAGCCCCAAAACACAGCTACATTAGAAGGAAGGAAATTAGTTCACCCCTCTGCCATCTGCAGAGCTTTATGTCCCTCAGCTCCCCACCCACCTCCTCTCAGGCAAGGAATATGATTCTCTCTCAGAGGCTAATGACTGCATGTGACTCTGGTGGTGGGGAAATAATTTCCAAGACACTGAGCCCTAATAGAGAATTTCCTTCTGTGCTTCTATTCCCACAACAGTAGGGCTCAGCAATAGTACATTGCTAAGGCAGTTCTGACCAGCCACCATGGGGCAAAGAGGACATCCGTTTAAAAAGATCTGACTTCCTAAGACTGGTTTTAAAAACCCAGTCTGGCAGACAGCCTGTTGCCAGTGCAAGTCTGTGGAGAGACACATTTGGAATCTTCATGGAGGGGAATGCCTCATCAGAAGCGTGAGGTTGAGCTGACTAGCTGCTATCTTCAAACAGAGCCAAGCCATTGCCCTGTGCAGAGCACAGCACTGTCGTCTCATCTCCAGCTGACACAGGCTCAAAAGACAGTTAAAAAATTCATATTAAAAAAAAAAAAAAGTAAGGGTGCAATCCTTTAGCCATCTGGTAAACGGAAAAAAGCAAACTTTGCTCTAACAGTTGCTAATCTTTCTCTGTTGCCTGGGATGATGACTGCAAAACTAAACAGCAGAAGGCAGACACACACCTGTCAGAAAACAATCACAAAGTGTGGCTCTTCTGACTGCTTGGCACAAGTAGCCAGTATCATCTACCCAGAGCCAACCTTGTGGTGTCCCAAAAGGCTACAGAATGCAACTGAGAACTCTGGTTAGCGGAGACAGTGAATTTAAAGCAGATTGTCACTGGTATATTGCCCTTGTCCAATCCCATGGTTGTCCATTAATGCAGCCTGGAGACCTTCAGTGTTGTGTATGCTCCACATATCTGAGAATGAAAGGTATTGCTGGAAAGGCAACAATTCAGTCTCTCTTTTATGAGTGTCCTGTCCTCAGTGAAAGGACATTGTGGTGGGAGGAAGCAGAGGAGGCAACGAGGCTTCCTTTTTTTTCTGTCTATGGAAGGGGTAGGAATGAGAAGTACAAGTAAAGGGAGTGAGCAAGTGAACCGTTGCTCCTTTTTTGAAAACAAAGTTTAGGTTCCTGTCTTCAGGGTTATGACTTCTGAGTAGATAGGCAAAAGTCCTAAAAATCAAGGTGGAGTACCAGAAGAAATGGGGGAAGAGCAGAAAGCCCTGTCTGAAAGCACTGGTGACATTTGTTGGCTTTCTACTCAGTGCTGGATTTTTCTTGAAACTCCAGTCCTGAGGTGCCTAGCTCACTTTGTGCACTGAGTGGTGAACTAAAGCCAGATGCCTAAATCTTAGATCTTGTGAGGTGCAGAGCACCCAAGACCTTATCTACACTTGATCCTAATGCATATCCAGTTCATATCTGATGAGGGGTGGATAGACTGACCTGGCTGAGAGCCGTCTGCAGTCTGTGCCATTGATAAGAAACCAGTGTTAGGCTCATTCCAGTCAAGAATAACAACAACCTGACCTATTTCAAAGACATCTGAGTGAGATAGGTCTGCCTTATGAGCCGAGCTGGCAAGTGATTGTATCCATCGGTTTTTCTGCAACTCATGGTGCAAACCATGATGATAGCAGAGCTTTGCCAAAAACCCTGAGGATGAGTCTAGGCAGATCCCGGGGGCAGCTACTGCCTGTTGGGCAGGAAAGGATGGAGCTGGCTGTCCCAGAACTGTACATGAGGGGCTGGTGCTGTCCTTGGCTGGGGACTCTGCCCTACAGAGCTGCATCCACATGGAAGCATAGCCCAGGGAAGAGCTGTGCAGCAAATGAGATTCATCTGCTTATCCTGGATATTTGATCAGCAGGACGTAATTTTCTGTGCAGGGCTGTGTGTCCACAAGCAAAGAAGATGTCAGACTGGGTTGTCAGAATGAGATGCCTGATTTAAGCACAGCTCATATGGGATTTAAAAAAAAAAAAGAGTAGTTAAATGCACTGGAGGCAAAAAAATGAGGCAAATTCTGTTTATAGACTTTCATTTTAACAATAAAGATTAAAATTGCTTTTTTTCTGCTTTTTGCTTGTTAGATATCTCTCTACACTGGGATCCTATCTGTAGCATTTCACAGTTATGGAGGACAGAGTAACAGTGCTTTCCCTTGATTTCCCATCCCATTCCCATGGGGATTTAGGGTGGAAGTGCACCAGACACAACATTTGGCAGGGCTTTGGTCTTAATTTTTTTCTTAATCCAGAAACCCCTATTTTTGTTTGATCCTGATGAGACTGCTGTTGAGGAATTTGCCACCAATGAAAGGGCTGCTGAACTTTAGGGGAGGATGAAACCGCAAACATTTATTGTTACTCCTGGATGACAAAGGAAAACGGCATGTACAGTAGCCTTATTTAACCTGTGTGCTGCCCTTCAGACAGCCTGACATCAGGCCTGCTGTGATGGCAAAACAGCCCTGCTCTGAGTCTGCAAAAATAATTAGGATAATCTGCTGCTGCAGGGACTGGGGCCAAGCAGCGAAGACACTCTGCCTTTGAATGCAGTCAAGTGTGAGTTTCTGCTCTGAAGGTTTGGGAGTGGAAATGCCATGAGGACAATCTGAGTGCTAGCAGAATGTCTGGTCCTGGGGCTAGGCATTGATCCAGTTTGGGCCGAGACACTCAGACACTGCCAGCTGCCTCTGCCTAAGAAAATGATGAGAGTTTAGGAAGGAAGGTCTGTCAACCAAGACTTTTGATCTTTCATTATTTATAAGGTACCCAAGCCGTCATCATGGTTACTAATGCTAATGATAAGAATCACAGCAAATTCTAATGATTACAATAGTTTACCTTGAATTATCAGGGCCAAGGAATAATGGGAAAATGGCAATGTTCCAGTACTATCACATTTTTTTATGGTTTAAAGTACAATCAGGTCAGATTCAGTTTCTTTTTTGGGCTGAAGAAAAGAGGGTTTACAAATAGTGTGACCGAACACCTCTTAGACATCTTGCCTGTTAAACCTCTGTCCAAGCTTGGATCTAACCCTTTTCCACCATCAAGATGCATTGCTGCTGGAAATTTGCTCCTCATTAATTTTTTTTCTAGTTCCAGGAATAAAATAGTACTATTAATAAATGCATCAAAACAAGTCTGAAAAAATGTTTGCTGCTCTACAGAAAGAAGACAACAAGACTTGTGAGCCACAGCAATTTCTGTACATATGTACTCAAATCAAATAAAAAATGACTGGAAATTTATATATTATTTTTTCCAGACCCATTCTTCTGCAACAGTTGAACTACAAGTCATTTGGTATAATACCAATGTGCTTTTTTTTCTGAGACAGGTCTTGTTTTGTACTGTCGTGGTTTAGGGTCAGGGCAGCCCCTAAGACCCAACAGACGCTCTCTGTTAACCCCTCTCCCTCCCCAAAGGGGAAGAGGANCACCCCAAAAGCAGGGAACAATAACTCTCATATATGATATGACATTGTCCCAGTTGCTCTTAAACAACACAGCCTTATAGTCAAATCAGTCTAGTGAATCAAATTATTAGCTGAATAAATCTGAGTAGTGACAGAAACTCTGTGAAAATTCTCACTGATATTTCACAGTCTCTTATCTTAGTAAAGCTCTTTTCTTCAGACTTTGTGAACAGCAGAGTCCACAGACTGTATATTCTACAACCTCAGTATTAAATATTTCTTTCTAGCAGAGATCCCAATGAAGTAAAGGCAATTGAATACTGGCTTGCTGTCATTTGCAGTGGGAAAAGAGTAAAGTGGCTGGTAAAAGCCACACATGAGTTTGTTTCTCAATGAGCCCTGCAGCCCTCACTGTAGCTGTGCCTGGGGCTAGCCGCCTCCAAGGGGTGTCAGGCAGTTCTCAGTCCCACCAGCATTCCATCTTCTGGTTCATGGCCTGTTCTGCCAGAAACTCAGTTGCGGAGCCAGCACAACAGATGGATGTCATTGCTGGTGTCATTTCCCTGGTACGGAGAGGGACTTGCTGCCTTTTCAGTCATTCAGGGATGACTGTAACTAGCCTGTTCTGTCAGGCACAAAGATATCGCACCAGCCCAGCAGATTAAACCAATAGACAGCTGGCAGTCAGTTATAGTCCTCATTTTAGAACTGATGATGGAGGTGAAGAGGGCTTTCCTGCTGTCCCATATCAAATACCCTCCTGTGCCTGGTCGCAGACCTCCCAGACCCTTAACTTGTAGCCTTGCTGATCCTCTCCTTTTCCCTTGCCTAGTCTCTGCCATGGTTTAACACAGCAAAATGCTCACTGGAAGCTCATGGAAGCTGGGCTTAGCCCCGCCAGTGCTCACTGGGCTCCTATCCAGGGGCGGCTATGGGGGTGGTCTAACCTTGTTGCAGTGATATGTCTGGGGGGTTCAGCCAAGCCCCCCACCATGTCACAGAAGAGAGTTTTGAGAGGCAAAACCCTTTAGAAAACAATTTGATTAATCACTCCTGGTGGTGGGGATAGAAGATGAGAAGCGCAGAGAAAAGGGAAAAGATGGTTTTGATTATAAGAGGATTCATAAAGTTGTTACTCAGAGATAAACCCAGCACCTGAGGAAGGAACCTGTCACTGGGAGGGGGAAAGCAACAAAAGCTGTAGTTTTCATGTGTTTGTCTTGGGCCACAAAGCAGAGATCACACATGGGATGCTGTGCCCTGGCATTGCTTTGCCACACACCAGCTGCTAAGACATGAGCTTTGTAGTACTGCTCTGTCCATTAACATTTCACTGGGGCATAAATCTTCACCCTTTTCACACGCTCCCTGTCTGGGAGTTGTGTCCTCAGTCCAAACCAAAAGGATATTAACCAAGATTGCTTGTGAGTGTGAGCAAAGGCAAATGATCAGAACTTTGAGTCCTCTGTGAGGAGGACTTTGTTCTGTTTCTCCGAACCATTAGAATAATGAAGGTGATTTACATAGTAGAGCAGCAGTAATGGATCTCACAGGGACAGAGACTGGGGACGTGGCTGCTTGGAAAATTTCAATGTGAAACTGAAAAAAATTAAAATTTAATTAAAAAAAAATAAAAAGAAAACTGCGGGTTAGATTTTAGCTAAAATGTCAGATGTTGAGGTGAAATGCTTCAAAATGGCACATGATGAAAGAATTGTGTCTGCTTATGAAAAAGCAAGAAAAAAATTTCCAGGAAAGTATTTGCCTTGTCAAAAATGTACTTTTCCATCAGACAATTTCGCCCCATTTCTGGTTAGGCCCAGCGTTCCTGAAAGGACTTTGTCCACTAGATGTCAGTCTATTGCCATGCAATAAAAACATATGAGCCAGAAATGTCATCAAGAGTTTTTCAGGATGAGGATATTTCCAATGAGCTGTATTCTGTCAAAAATGTTGCCAGTAACTCCTTAACTTCTATAAAATTTCTCATATTTTGACTTCCAGAGCCTTTTAAAGTGATTGCAACACATTCCATGGACTATGCCAGCCAGATATTTTTCCACTACCACATCTAACCCCTGACTGACCTTTGATTCAACAAATCTTAAAAACTTTGAAGCAATGTCTGAATAGTACATAAAAAGAATTTAATCCTCCCATACTCCTCCACCTCTCATACCTCCCCCTCAAGTTCATGGTGTTACTGATTTTCTAGAGACAGAGAAACAAGAATCTTGTTTAGTTGAGGTACCTGTACACAGAAAATAAAATATTTCTGTAATATTTTATATAGCTGAAGTAAATGCCTTTCTCCTTGATACCAACATGCAAAGACAAAAGAGGTGTATTCCATGAAACATGGCCTTTAAAAAAATGTCTATGATTGTCTTGTTCACAGCAATCTTTCATTTTGGGCTGCAGGTGTTCCAAGAAAAGGCCTAAAAAGTAATTGGAAATAATGATTGCAGAAAAATATGTTCTTCTCACACCACATGTGACAAATGCTCTGATATTGCAAATTGTGCTGAGTTTCAATCCTGAATTGACTTCTTTGAAATTTATAGCAGCTGTCTCACAATAAAATGTGGCCATCAGTTTCTAAATGTTATGGTCTGGTTGGTGTGATGTTTTAGTATATTCTGCCTTCTTTATTATTGCTTCTGTTCCAAGAAAAATATGTAGGTTTTATCTCTGGCGTGGAATGCAAGAGGAGAAATTATTTAAGCCTATTTAAACTAAAAAAGGGTAGATTTAGACTAGGATCTAGACATCTAAGGAAGATGTTTTTTACAATGCAGATGGTGAAACACTGGAACAGGTTGCTCATAGAGGTAGTAGATGGTCTAACCCTGGAAACATTCAGGTTGGATGGGGCTCTGAGCAACCTGTTCTTGTTGAAGATGCCACTGATAACTGCAGGGTGGTTGGACTGGAAGACCTTTAAAGGTCCTTTCCAACCCAAAACATTCTATGATTCCCTGGGAAATATTTCAAGTATAAAATCTACTAGAGCATCTGGGTTAAAGACTTTTCTTCATGATCAGTTGCAATTATTTCATGCTCAGAATAAATACTGTAATTTAAGAAAAGTTATATATTTTTTCCTGAAGGTCTTTTTTTTTTTCAGGTACAATTAATTTGCACCCAGTACTTACTGCTGAATATCATGGGAATGCATAGCTCCTACACTTTTTAATACTGGATTCTTGGGAGACAGATAGTCACATGCCAAAAGAAAAACCATGTGTATCAGATTTGTGTTTGCAAAACTGGACAAAATAAGAAATAAAAAAGGAGCCCTCTCAGTCATAAAACTTCAAAGACACACTTTCCTTACAGAATACATGAGTGAAAACTGAGAAATGTACCACCTGATATTAAATACCTTCCTGTTCTGCTGTGTGGTGGGCATTAAGCCATGTCTCATAGTAATGGTCTTGGGATAGACCAAGGGGCAGTTTTGTATGAACATCAGCCTTATGCTGGTAATAAGATGAACATATTTGATTATAAATACTGAAGCCTCATCTTCTTCCCACAAGAAGCTGCTGTGACTGAGCTGTAAAAAGGTGTAAATAGGTAGTTAATAAGTAGAGTTTCTTGGCAATGACTGGAGTTTAGTGCTGAGAAAATTTTCACTAATGAGACCTAAGAAGCCATGCACACATATCTTGCTCAAAAGGAGCCTAAAGAAATCATCAGCAAAAGTTTGTGAGAAAGCACTAGCTAGCTAAATACATGTTCTGACTTGCAAGCACTAATCCAGCCACATTTGGCTTTCATTTTCAAGTCTAACTTTGCACATGCAGTCTGTCTCACAGGTGTAGTGTGTTCCAGACAGAAGAGATCAAACAAAATTGTTTAAAACTGCCTATTGAGATTTAACACATGATGTATGCTGGAAGATATGATACAACACCTTTTTTCCTCTGTAGTTATTCATGAATTGGAACATACTTGTATTTAAAGAGCTTCACTGGAAAACTGTTTAATTTGTTCTAGCCTAACACTTACCTTCAGACCAGCAGTAGGATTTTCGCTGTAACTGCAACAGTTTATATGAGCTGTGACCTCTCAGGTGGGTCTTCTTTGTTTTTCAGCTTGTCCAGGACCATTAGAATTAGAATTGGTGAAAATTAATTCTCCTAGGTCTTTGGGAACACACGGTAATCAAGCAGTTAAAACAACAAGGGAGACAACCCAAACCCTATCCTTGTGCAGTTTACAGTTGCATGAGGCCTATCTTAGAGGGTCATCAGAAAGCTTTAACTCTTCTCAAATAACAGTCTAGGTTCCTCTAGCAGATGGGAAACAATAATGTGTTTTTTCAACACACTGCGTTTCTTTTTTAACTAGACTGCAAGGTTGGGATTTGCATCTAAAATCATCTGACTTTCCCAAGACAATCACTCCAACCACTTACTTTGACAAAAAATATATAGCTTCCTTTTACATCATTTTCTCAGAGTTTTGGCTCTGGGGCTAGGAAGTACAAAAAAAAGTTTATTTTATTCAGAAAAAGACTCCTTAATAACAACAACAGAATTTTTGAACACCCACATGGAAAGAGTGTTAGAGCTAGAAAATGTTGCTAATTACGTCTCTATGTAAGCAATCTTTAGGATTCATTCTGATACCCCTTTCCCTGCAGAGTGTCCTTGAAATAATGGAAAGGCTTATATGTTCACAGAGTCTTAGAAAGCATGGTGTAAGTTATTCCTCATGCCATAAGGTCACCTCAGCTTGGGTAGTTGAAGTATAAGGGTCAGCCAAAAATCCTTCTTTGAAGGTCCTAGTGGTCCTTCAAACTGTGAATAGAAAATGAACAACCGTCATGTTCTTGCAAGTGTTTCAGCCTAGGGACGTAGTGTCCCCAGGCAGCAATTTATTTTAAAATGACTACTGCAGAAGTATTCTTTGGAACAGGTACCGGGAAGCAGAGGAAAGATTGAGAAGTCTAAGAGAAAGCCAACTGTTGCAAAGGATAGCAATAGGTCTCCAAAATGGTAGTACAAAGCCTGTAATCACAAAAATGGTCCAGAAGGAGAAACCAAGATATAGTACTGCCCCTGCACCGAGGAAAAGTGACTAGCTGGAAGGGGATAAAAAGTGACTAAAAACAAAGGAAGAAGTTTCACTCAATCTAGGGAGGCATCCATAAAGAGGACCACTAATTATGTCTCCTAAAAGAAAAATGCCACTTCTGCAGTGGAAGCCAATTAGCAACTAATAGATTCTATCCTTTCTTGAAACCATTCTTAAAAATGGCAGTTAGGATATTTTATGCACAGGCAGAGAGTGTCAATGCAGAGACCAGGTCAGCAGAACAGCCACCTTGGACTTTTGGAGGGCAGACTTTGGCCTTTTTAGGACACCAGTTGACAGAGTCCCTTGGGAGGTAAAGGAGTCCAGGAAAGCTGGACATTCTTCAGGAAGGATGCCTTAAAGGCTCAGGAACAGGCTGTCCCCTTGTGCCAAGACGCGCTGGAGGGGAAGAATGCCAACCTGGCTAAAGAGAGAGCTTTGGCTGGAACTCAGGAAGAACAGGAAGGTCTATGTCCTATGGAAGAAGGGGCAGGCTACTCAGGAGGACTACAAAGATATCTTGAGGTTATGCAGGGAGAAAATTAGACAGGCCAAAGCACAACTAGAACTGAATCTTGCTTCTGCCATAAAAAAAAAAAAAAATTCTATAAATACATTAACAAGATAAGAACTAAGGAGAATCTCCACCCTCTATTCGAAGTGGAGGGAAATATAGTGACCAATGATGAGGAAAAATAAGAGGTGCTGAACGTATTCTTTGCCTCAGTCCTTAAAAGTAAGACCAGTTGTCCTCTGAGTGCCCAATATTCAAATGTGATTTCTTCTACAAGAAGGGCTGGAAGGAGCATCCAGGGAACTACAGGCCTGTCACCCTGACCTCAGTGTTGGGAAAGGTTATGGAGCGGATCATCTTGAGTACCATCACACAGTCCGTACTGAACAACCAGCTGATCAAGCCCAGTCAGCATGGGTTTATGAAAGCCAGGTCTTGCTTAACTAACAATCTGCTTCTATGACAAGGTGACCTGCTTAATGGTTGTGGATCTTGTCCGCTTGGACTTCAGTAAACCCTTTGATACCATTTCCCACAGCATCGTCCTGGAGAAACTGTCTGCTCATAGCTTGGCTGGGCATGCTATTCACTGCATTAAAAAATGTCTGGATAGCCAGGCCCAAAAAGTGATGGTAAATGGAGTTAAATCCACCACTTGTGGCCAGTCACAAGTGGTATTCCCCAGGGCTCAGTACTGGGGATGGTTCTATTTAATGTCTTTATCAATGATCTGGATGACGGTTTCAAGGGCACGTTCAGNGTTCAGTAAGTTTGTGGATAACACCTAGTTAGGCATCAGCATTGACCTTCTTGAAGGTAGGAACGGTCTACAGAGGGATCTAGACAGGCTGGCTGGATGGGCCAGGTTCAGTGGAATGAGGCTCAACAAGGCCAAGTGCTGGGTCCTGCACTTGGGTCGCAAAAACCTCCTACAATGCTATGGACTTGGGAAAAAATGGCTGGAAAGCTGCCTGGTGGAAATGGATCTGGGAGTGTTAGTTGACAGGTGGCTGAATATGACCCAGCAGTGTATCCATGTGACCAAGGCAGCCAACAGCATGCTGGCCTGTATCAGAAATATCTGTCCAGCGTGACTCAGGAAGTTATTGTCCACCTGTACTCGGCACTGGTGAGGCTGCACTTGAATACTGTGTTCAGTTTTGGCCCCCTCACTATAAGAAGGACCTTGAGGTGCTGGAACCCATCTGAAGAAAGGCAACAAAGATGGTGATGGGTCTAGAGCACAAGTATTATGAGAAGAGACTGAGGGAATTGGGGTTGTTTAATCTAGACTAAAGGAGTCTGAGGGGAGACCTGAAAGGAGATTGTAGCAAGGTGGGGTTCAGTCTCTTCTCACAGGTAACAAATGATTGGACAAGAGGAACGGCCTCTAGTTGTGCCATGGGTGGTTTAGGTTCAATATTAGGAAAAATTTCTTCACCAAAAAGAGTTGTCAAGCATTGGAACAGGCTGCCCAGGGAAGTGGTTGAGTCACATCCTTAGAGATATTTAAAAGATTCATAGATGTGGTGCTGAGGGACATGGTTTAGTGGTGGTGTGACAGTGCTAGGTTAATGGTTCGACTTGATGATCTTAAAGACATTTTCCAACCAAAATGATTCTATGATTCTATTTTTACTTTGTATGATGAACAGGGAGACCAAGAGGATTTAAGATGTCTCCTAAAGGAGAAACTGCTGCCCATCAGAGCATCTTTTTGAGGCTAGGAAAGCCTGAGTCAGAGCTCTTCCCAAAGTACACACAGATGACTGGATCCCATCCTTAACCAGGACACATAATCTTCACTTTGCTGCATTATGTATTTTTGAGGAATGGTGAAACCTGTTTGGTCACTCTAGAAGGTCCTGCCACAGTGTCAAGCCCCCATCTCTAAGCTTTGTGAAATGTCATGATGGGCCCTCTGGGGACAGTAAATATAATGGCCAGACCCCCACGGTCTGGATGGATGTTGTTATACTGCCACAATATATGTTGCCAGAACTAAGATGATCTAATCTAGAGTCTGAATAAGCAAAGTAATACATAGGTACGTGGGAGAGGAAAGCAGCCACAACAAGCAGCAGTTCCTCAGATCAGCTCCAGAAAGAAAACCAGTAAGAAGGTTGCATAAAATAAAGTACATAGCAAAATGATGAGAGATTAATGGAAACACAGAGACGATACTGCTGGAGAGCTGGAGCAGCTGCTGAATGAGACGATAGTAAACCACCTGATCAGCTCAAGAAGGTCCTAAGTGCTGTTGCTTGCACTGCTTGGCTCACTCATGTTAACAAAGGGAGAGTGCAGGAAACAGGGAAGATGGGTGAGCACACAGGCAGAGCACTCTCCAGAGGTGCTGGTCAGACTAATACCACAAATTGGTGCTGCCTGAGGTTAGGGAAAAGCCATATACCTACAGACAGACATTATGATACTGCAGATTGTGGAGACAGAAAGGAGATATGAGGGAGAAAGGAGTAGAACAGTTTATGTAAAAGCAGTAATACACTGCTAAGATATTAACTACAAAACCATTTTGAATCAATTTACTGAGAAAAGAATGTAAAAATATGTGGATAGGAGTTTAAGAATGAAACACAGGATAATCTACCTTTAGACAGCTGGAAAGAAACATGACAGGGACCAACTAGCAATACACTTCTGTTGAAGTCAGACTGAGAGGGAAAGCTTTCGTGTCTGAACATCAAAGATGCCTAAGACTCGGCAGCAGACAGGAGCTGGATTCTGGAACACACAGATTGGGATTGAAGGCAGAATGGACAGAGTCCTCTTTGAATGCCACCCCTTGAAGAAGAGAGCTTGACTCTCCTGATCCCTCAGCTTTATACTGAATATGCCATATATGGGCTGCAATCCCTTGTTGGTCAGTTTAGGGTCACCTGATCTGTCTGCTCCTCCCTGCAGGTGCAGCCTTTTACTACCTGCACCCCCCAATGTGACACAAAAGATCCAGCAGTGGCCTTGGTCTGCACACCAATCCTGGGTACTAGCTCTAACCATGGGGTGTTATCCCTGTTACCAGCAGACCCTGCCTGTGCAAACAGGCCGCTCACTTCAGACAGTGCAGTTAGAATAACTCAGCTGAAAAGTAAAATC
Organism: Chloroceryle aenea; assembly: GCA_013399075.1. Lineage (NCBI taxonomy): Eukaryota > Metazoa > Chordata > Aves > Coraciiformes > Cerylidae > Chloroceryle > Chloroceryle aenea. Next base: position 176,426 of record VWZY01001642.1, read on the forward strand.
AGTTCTGTTCTCACTCAAACCAGGACAGGGATGTAAGACAAAGCTAAGAATTTTTTCAAACAGTATTCTTGACCTGAGCAATTCTTGGCAGGCTAAATATGATTCTTCAGGGTGTGAATTTTAGTTAGCATTCAGGTCTGACATATGGCCTGAAATGAGATGTGTAATACCCCTATTACTGATTATCCATATTAGTTATATTTAATAAGAATTTATTATCATTGATAACAGTAGTCTGGGGTAATAGAGAGTTTAAGGATGAGTTTTCCACTGCTGAGCAATGTTTAGCAAGGTTATCTTTCAGGAACAATACTGCAGGATTAAACTGGATTAAACTGTGCCTTCTGAAATTTTTCAAAATGGGAGATTGTGACACAAGCTCTGAGAAGGTCACAAAAAGAAATGAATGGGATTGTTTTCCCTACATAAAAATAACAGAGGAATGCCAAAATTCATCATTATTGGCAGCCTCAGGACATGTTACTGCAAGTCAGTGTTGCTGGGACAGTGCAGTGAGTTTTGGACAATGTCTGCTCGCACTTTGCTGAGTTCTCATTGTTTGTTCATTTCTCACTTTCCAACATAGTAATGCCAACATTTTTCATATTTGGATGGCAAAATCCAGCCGAATTAATTAAATCAGAAGTGAACACTATACCAAGCAATATCATAGATTATGACTTTTGTGTTTTTCATGCAGAAATTTTTCTCAGTGTGCTCTGTTTGAAACATGTAAGAAAAATCAAAACATTATATTTCCCCCCCATTTTTAGCATGTATGTTGAGTAATGCCTTCTAACTATGCCATTTTTGTCAGGATAGGTATGACAGCTCCTCAAAAGCTCTGTGCCTGACTAGCAAGTCACAGCTGAGCAGCCTTAGGGTTCAGATGAGCAACCAAACTGCTGGCGTTTAACAAGTAATTTCTTACAAGTCAGCTGAGTCACAGCAATTCTGTGGATGTTCTAAAGTATGTGGCAAATCTAAGTTACTCTATTAAAGTGTCAGCACCTTTCACTGCAGTCTAGGAGACCTGCAGCATCCAAATTAGGAGTTATCTTCTGTACTTATGTTTCTGGGAGAGTTACAATATAAAGACAATGGGAAATTTGCATCAGGGCTGTATGTACAATATGGCTGTGCAAAGGTTATAAAACATGCCCTCTACTGTTCAAGACTAAATAGGAGCCCAAAATTTGACATCATCCTGTTTTGACCTTTCCAGAGAGATGAATAGCCCAGGTTTTACCTCTAAGCAGTCCCCCTTTTCACCTCCACCTGTTGTGGCTTTTTTCCCACCTCACACCTGTGACTACCCTTGCTTAGACTTGAGATTTCATTATGGGACAACTGACTTAGACTTGAGATTTCATTATGGGAGGTAAATATGATAAAGGTTTTTGTACCAAGGATGATGCCATTCCCAGTACTCCTGCAAAGGTGGTATGGTTTCACAAAGGCTATTAGCAGAAGTAAGGAAAGATGAGTTTGCTTTCTACAGCGATTTGTAGGGGTCAGTATCTTCTCCCAAGTAACAAGAGAGAGGACAAGAAGAAATAGCCTCAAGCTGCACCAGGGGAGAGTTAGGCTGGACATTAGGAAAAACTTCTTCACTGAAAAGGTTGTTAAGCAGTGTAGCGGGCTGCCCAGTGAGGTGGTGGCGTCACCATCTCTGGAGATACTTAAAGGGCATGTAGATGAGGTGCTTAGGGACATGGTTTAATGGTGGGCTTGGCAGTGTTAGGTTAATGGCTGGACTTAATCTTAAAGGTCTTTTCCAATGGAAATGATTCTATTTTTCTATGACAGCAGGTTCTGAACCCTACAAACTTAGATTTGCTCTACCTTTGTTTTTGCTAAGGGCTTTTTCTTGCCAAGTACCTACAGTTTCAAAGTGACATTCTTTAGTGAATCTTACTGTATAAGAAATGAAAAATACATTAGGCTTTTATCTGAGATAGTGACATACACAACTTGGCAAAAATGAATTTTGTTTTTCTTTCATTAGAGACGTTATTTCATAGCTCTGTAATATCATTAATTTTTTGCATGCAGTCATTCACGAACAAATGTATAGTACAAGTCGTTCCCATAAAGACCAATGTTAAAGTCTGAGAGTCTCACTGCATGACTGCATGAGAATCCAATGAAGTCAAAGCATAGTAAGCAGCTAACTGACTCCCTTGGGTAGCATTAATGGAGAGGAAACTGTACTGCCCACATGAATAAGACAGCTTTCCACAGATTTTCCATTAAATATTCTGTCCATTTGATCCAGTTTTCTTTATTTGTTGAAAGCAGCCAAACTAATGTTACAGAAAAGAAGAATTAGTTAGAAGAGAGAGAATAATACTCTGGGAGTATTATTCACTGGTGTGAATACCAGGCATCAAAAAGAGAGTGAGAATGGGTGGGGATGCCTGAAAATACCCAAAGGGAAATCTTTGAATGTTCAGTCCAATTATGTTTAAAATGCACTTTTAATCTGCAGTCACTTGGTGATGCTCTTGAGTTATGTTTCAGCTTTGTAACAGATAATTGACAGAAGGGGATATATTACTTAATTGTTCTTCCATCTTCATGCCTCTTTCTTAGTTGAATCTTGAATTTAGTATTGGGTCCCAGTGTACACTCCTGAACTCTTTCCTATGTCTCTCCTGCATAGACATGATGAGTGAGGCTAGGCTCATTGCGAGTTCTTCTGTGCGAGAAACGATCAGCCCATGAGGTGGATTTATTCTCGCTGTTTCTAGTCATCTGAAAAATATCCACTGAGAATTAGTTGTTCAGACTCTCTTGTTGCTAAAGACATAGAGTTCCTTCCAGAGAGTACTTCACCTCAACTCACCCAAAGCCAGACAGACAATTCTTCTTTGACCACAGAAGAAGCTTACATGAGTGTTATTTGGTCTTCCTTCCTAAATTCCTTTTCTCCTTTTTCACCCCTGGGGGTCTAATCCAGTCCCATGTTGCATTCACTGTACAGCACAGCTGGGATCTACCTGGGTTACAACAGAGAACGTGTCATGCTACAGAAACCAGCATAAGGCATATGACCAAATGATCAGAGAATTCTCAGTATCTCATCTGTAATGAGAATCTAAGGATCTAAACCATATCTTGACATGATGCAAAAATATCTGCATCAGATATTCTGTTCATGCGAGCCTTCTGTGGATGCACTGGGGATCTAAGTCTTCTGAAACTGCAGTTGCCGAATATCTTGTCCTAGAACTATTGTGACACATTGCTCCTCATCTGAAGCACTCTAAAATGGTTGTTAGAGTGATAAAATGACCCTGAGTGGCAAAATTTTGACTTTATACAGGGCCTGAGAAAGCAGTCACATTTTACTTTTCAGCATATATATCTTTCTGTAACACCTTTTCTCTCAGATGGCTATAATCTTTAACATGTTGACTCTTTGGATAAAAAAGTTATTGTAAAGCATAAATGCTTACATGTGCACTTTATGTTTTGTGTTTTAACAGTGTGTAACAAAGGAAGCTACCTTTGTGCTGCCAGAAAATATGCCTTAAATAACTGGTGTTTGTGAGAAAATAGCTTCAAGTAACAGAACAGATGATTTTGTATTTGTAGGAACTCAATGGGAAATGATGAGTTTTAAACCAGACTGAAATATGGAAGTCTTTTCATTGGCAGTGTTCTGTCCTTGCAAAGTGTATGCTTGAAAGCTGTGAGTTAGATATTATTGTTCTTTGACCTCACGGTCTGAGTAACCAGACAGTTTGAATTTGTGGATGTTGAATCAGCATGAGTTTTGCTTAAATTCTGGGTATGTTGATCTGCCATTTGGCTAGGCATGATTCTTCTGAGTTTGTTCTTGATCAACAGCAATTTGAATGTGATGTAGCAGATCCCTTCTGGACTAAATGCTGCATTTATGTTGCTGTGAGATCTCAAGTAAATGCTACTGGCAGGTTTTATTACCTGTTGTGAACCAGTGGAAATACCAACAAGGAAAGTTAATAAATGACAAATATTATTTCCACACTGTCACATCCTGAGGGCTGCTTAGACCTGGTCAACTGTATGGCAATGCATTGGAAATACGGTGCAGTAAAAAAGTTGAAAAAACTACCAAAGAACGGCTGACACTCCTTCACTTGTATCTGAGGAATTTTGGCATAAAGGTGCTCTAAGGCCACCTTGGATACCAAATAGCCAAATGGAGAATACAGTCTCCTGTGGCTCGGTGTTGATGGCTGAGACAGTTCTACCACTGAGGTGTCAGTGAGGCTAACTTGAAGTTGGACTTCTTTCTTCTCTTTTTTCTTTTTTCTTTTTTTTCTTTTTTCTTTTATCCTTTTTTTTTTTTTTTAAGTCTGGAGTGCCTTGACTGATGTCAGTTGCTGGCAGATTTGCCACTGTAGTATTTTCCAATCCCATCATCTAGAGGCCCCCCTCTGCTCTTGTAGAACAGATTGTCCTGATGCTGCAATGAGAAGGCCGTGGCAGCTTTATCCCTCACTCTAGGAACAAAAAGCAAGATGAGGAATCCAACAGAAATGCTCCCAAACTTTAAAAACCAAAACACACACGGCTCCGAATCCTCAGCCTGTATGCTCCATCTATGGAAAAAAATAATTAACTGCTGAATCAGTGAATTCTTCTCCATCAGATTTCTCAAGCACTATAATAGGGTCTGATACACTGAATGAGAGATCTGAGTTGAAGAATTAAAGAAATACACACTCCTATTTTTTCTCAGTCTGTTGGTTTTTTTTGCTTTCTATTTGTTCTTCAAGAAAAGAAAACATTTACAGTAGTCATCAGCCTGATATCTGTAAAATATTCTGCTTTTTCTGAATGAGCACAGGAAAAAGTTTAAAGTTGTATATTTACTGGAAATTGTATGAATTATATGAGTAATAAAAATATATTATTTTTATAAACCAAGGAAGAGCATATGTTTCCAATTTGATCTAAAATGCAGTTGTCTTACAAAGAGACAGAAAACATTGTATTCCATACAACAGAAGCAATAGTAATCCAGACTAGTTTTAAAGTATATTGCCACAGCCTGTGGAAGTCCTAGAAGATGTTTTCCACTTCTCCTCTTGTTTTCTGTTTGTGTTTTTGTTTGTTTGTTTGTTTTGTTTGTTTTTTGTTTGTTTTCATATAAACCCACATTTTACAAGAGGGGTTTTATATCAGGACTTGATTGGTAATTGAATATAAGTGGCTTTTTTCAACTAACATGTTTGAATATTCAGTATTAGCCATTTCTAGAAGAATGGCTAATAAAAAGATGCCTTTAAAACGTGGATGGTTGTTCTTGCAATAGTTACTCATTTTACTCACAGGATTCTCCATTTTAAATATAGCTTATGATGCAAATGACATAGTGAAACCAATTAATTTAGCAACCTCACATGTAAGACTATTTGTGCAACTTATTTTATTTCTAGGCTAAAAGCTATAAACAGACATCTTTTTACTGCATTCTAAACTGTATATATGTGATGTCTGAATATGATTTAACTGATGCATTCAGGTAAGACAGAGCATGTTAAAAGATGGTTGAATGATACTTCTTAGGTTGGACTTTCCTAAATTTGAATGATAGCCAGTGAATACCATGGAAGGTTCTGTAAATTTCTACTGCAGAAAACTTAATTGTTTGAGTCAAGTTTAGGATAGGTAGAATGGAATTGAACTGGTAAAATAATTTTCTACAAAAAACTTATAGCTTATCACTATTTTCTGGAGATTCATACATCACATAAAAGCATTGATTTATGCTTAATGATCTGAAGAGCTTGTGAATTGAATCTAGGTACATCTGAAAGCGTTCTTTAGTGATCTGGGAATCAAACTGTGGGTTTCATTCCTGATTTAGTGAGCCTAGACATATTCCCTATCTGCAGAAATGAGGGGTCACTTGGTCTACAGCTAAACTGTGGAGGTCAGGGTACTTCATAGCTCCCAGCATCATTTAGACATCACTTGTGGTTCAATCCCCTTTAGAAAAAGATCTGCATGAATGGTGTTGCTCCTTTACCTTGCTTTTCAGTAATGTTGGTGGCTTGGTAGGGAACTATGGATGACCAGGGACTAGGACTGTAAGGCACTGAGGTGAGCTAAACACATTAGGACTGGAGCCCAGTTAACCCAATTCTCTACCCAAATACATCAATTAAACTGCATGCTTTGAGTGTTGAGCGGTTATTTAATAATTGTTAATGAGAGATCTGCTAAATAGCTTGGAATATTCTGTGTAATCACTAAAATGTGTAATTTTGTGTCAAGCCAGGAGCTAACAGTGCCTCTGCCAGCAGCTGTTGGTGCAAAAGACCAGACACAGCTTGTAGTTGCCTATGCTTCTGCTTCTATCTCTTTTGCTCGTATGCTGTGGTGTCCTAGAGACACCTGGGTCTAGTGGAATCACAAATATGCTGGATATTGAGGATGGCCTGGGAAAGGGACATGAGTTACTGGCTCAAAAGCACAGATACCTGAAAGGTATTAAAGAGTTCAAAGAACAGTAGGTAGGCAGTAAGGAAATTAGCTATGTTGGCAACAAATGTGACACAGGGCATTTCTACCCAGCTGAGAGAGACCTGATCTGAGGGCCTTGACCAATCTGGCAGTATCACTCCATGTTGTACTGGGTCATTCTGCCCAAAGATCCCTCACAATGGAGCATCAGGACACAGTGACCTAGCTGCAGTGGTGTGAAATTGGAGATATTTCAATGAGACAGACCCGACTTGTAAAATTACTGAGTGGATCACCTTGAACAAAAATTTGCATAATTAAGGGATCTTTATAACCTTCTTTTTCATTTCTGTGTGGTGGATCATGCCTAGGCAAGTGCATAGCAGTATTCTTACTGAGGTACAATGTATTTTTTTTAAGGTTGGCTCTTAATTTTATGAAGATCAGTCAGAATTCCCATTCTGCTCATACCAAACTTGACTCCGTTATTCTTGTGCCTTTCTAGCTATTCCCTTCTCCACTATCACCTGCAGCTTCAGTGGCAATACTCTTTGTCATTGAGATCATAGAGGCAATAACTGTAGATCAATCAGAGATTCCTTCAGATCCTCCTTGAGATTACCAGTTTGGCAGTTAATGTCTGATAATTAATCTCTAGGTACATTTATGTGAGATAATTGAGCAGGCCAGGGAATGATTCTGGGATTGAGATTTTATCAATATTTTGTTGTATTTATGAATTGTTAGAACAGTCAGGGTTATAATTTTGGTCCAAGCCAGCTAACACTTTCTCAAGCAACATTTGGGCATGGGTGAGGTTCAGAGATCACTTAGGCTGAGCAATAGGAGCCTTAGATGTGGTCACCATGTTACAGAGTAGAAGGAAGTTAAGCAGAGTGGACATAGGATGTCCTGTCCCAGAAAATGGGTCTAAGCATAGTTTAGTTCATTTGTAGATTTGTATTGTCTGGATCTAAGTTTTTTATAGTGGTTGCATAAATTTACGATTTATGCATTTTTTATTTATTTCTAAGTTATTTATGAAAATGTGATGCAGGACAGTGCCAGAATGTGTGTGAATGTCAAAGTACACAGCACTGACTGCATTTCCCTTATCTTTAAGGTGCAACATCCTTTTGCAGGAGGAAATTAGATGGATTAGATGGATATGTCAGAACTATATTGACTGTGACTCATCTCCTTGCTATTTTCTGTTTTCAGATAATATTGCTTTTTATTCCAGTACTGACCTCTAATCCTCTGACTCCCATCCTCCTCATTTTCCAAAAGGAAATCCTTGATTTACCTTTTACCAGCCTTCTGGAACCTCAACTATCCTCCATGAATGTGATGGTTTTGAAAAGATATCAGAGAATTTAACCAAACCAACTTTTATCACCGATCTTTCATCTACTATTCCCCTGCTTTAGACTGGATTCTTGTTTTCTTTTTACTTGCAATAATATTATCTCCTTCAGATTTTTTAATGCTGCGTAAGCTTTCTTTTTCTACCAAGCAAGGAACCATTTGTTGAAAGGTCTTCAGATATTACCTTGAAATGAGATACAATTTATTATAAATTTGAGTATTCCGTTGAGTGTAGGAAAGTAAGGCATTCACAGGTCTATGATCCCAGAATAAAATCTGCATTTTGTTAGTTGTTAAACATATTTGTGTGAGATGCTTGAGAAAATGTGAGAATGAATTGTGTCAAAAGTTTAAAGTCTGTTTTGTTTGCCACAATGATTCCTTCATCTTTAGCAGTCATTACACTGTTTAACTTAGGAAAAAAATAGCTTATGCATGCACACGTGGCAAAGCATGCAGAAAATAATTTTATCATTTCTCAAAACCTGTGCTGAACAATTTGAGACAGTGTTACGTAGACTTTCTTTTTTTGGGGAGTGATACGAGTGACTAACCTGGTAATGGAATTGGCAGAGACAATGTTGGCTAAGTGTTTGGACTAAGCTTTGAAGTAATAAAGCTGCACTTTCAAGGCCTTTTCTGCAGTGTTTTGGACAGTCAGGAGATACAGTAATTACCGTTCCGTTATATCAGTACCAGTGGGTATTGCATGTTGATCCCCACCAAGCTGCATAAGTGCACTAACTTCCAAGAACTTATAATTTAACTAATATTTTATTTATTTTTTTTTTTTTTCATTCTGGATTATATTTATTAATTAGTCTTGCATGGATTTAGGAATTTCCTGTATTTCATGTTTATTTCTGGTAGGAATGTGAGTATGCTTAAGAGTCTTAATGTAAGTGGAAAAGACAGTTTAATCTCTTCTGTATCAATTTCATTTCGATTGAAACCTTTTGCTTTCATATGGACTCTACTTTAGGAGCATTCTTAATAGCCTGGTTACTGGTAGAATCGTTACAGAATTTTATCTCTGTTGCAGGCAAGTCTGCCCATGGAGACACGATGTATTCATCATCTGTTCTCATGTGTAGAACATATTTAATTATAGTCTGACATTTCATAAGTTTTCCGACCTGATATTCTGAAATACCGTATTTTGGTAGAATAGGAATACTATAATTACAAAATAAGTATCACATTCTTTTTCTATCAAGGTCCAGCAGTTCCTTCTAGACATTGAATACTTAAAAGATGTTGTTATGATGCTGATGCTTCCACTCTACCAGTGGAGTATTTTGCAATTTACTGACTTCTGCTATTAACATATGGTAAAAAAAGGTAAAAGATTTTATCAAAAGGTTGGTCTGTGTTTTTTAAGAGACTGATCAGTCTCTCAGGGTAGAATTAATTTGAGACTGAGATACTCATGTTTAGATCCATAAATATAGGTGCTTGGGAATTCCCGTTAAAGAGTCAGTGGTGCTTGAAGACTAGCCGCTAACAATCTGATTGCCTTCACTTAAGATGTCTACCATTACTTGAGGTGCCTTAGGATGTACGAGACATTCACACAGCACATCACAGGATAACACCCCTTAGGAAGAACTGGGTCCTTCTGGAGTAGCAGCATTGACATTACACAAAAGGCAGTGATTTTTTAATTTCAGGTAAATGAATCAATTCCTTGACATTTATTTTGGGGCATAATGAACGGCTTTTCAGGCTCCACTGACTGGGTTGACCAGAATGATGGTGTCTGTGGAAAGCTCACACAGCTGGCTCAGACGTGGATGCCTACACATAGACATCTGAATTTAGGTATTGGCATCTGGAGCCAAGTTCCACTGTGGTGTAAGAACTGACAGCGTACAAACAACTTGGAATATTATGCATATTAAATCCTTGTACATGGAACAAAGAAAAATAATTTGATGCTTAGAAAAAATAATTTATATGAAGTTTATGGAATATTATTAGGGGAAAATGTAATAATATATATTTAATTCTTTATCTTACATATTCTATACCATTCTTATTTTCTCCAGTGGTTAGAAACATACTCTCTTACCTACAAGAACCACTTTTTGGCTTTTGTAAATTTATGGTCTGCTGCACATAGTATTTAGTTTCCCACATATCAGTCAAACCTGTGTTTTAACATAAGTGGGTGAAATAAAAAATGACATGATGTCTTCAGTCACTTAAGATGCACTCTTGAGAAGGAATTAATCCTACTCTTTGCATGGAAAGGCACATATTCTTTAGCCTACTTATGACCAAAATAGCCCTTTTAAAGATGTCCACAAAAATTCTTTGACAGTTTGATGTCGTCAGCTTTCTCTGTGTGTTCATGAAACTCCAGAGAAAATCCTAACAGGTAAAGACAGAATTAAGGAATGACAGTATAATAGAAAGGCTCAGAGTTTTCCATTCCAGATGCATAAAAGCTTTGAGGGGCACATACATTCTTTCGGGTACATTGGAAAACTGATCTAGATTTTTCAGCAGTGATAACAAAGTTGTCAGGAGGCAGTATCATGCTATTCCTTGTCATGCAGAATGTAAGAAAATGAACCCTCATGTATGGTAAAGACTTTAATCATACATTTATGCCAGTCACATGTACTTTAAAGGTTTGGAACCTAATTCTCAAATCCATGCAAGGCAATTTTTATGAGTGAGAAGAAAATGCAATCTTTTAACAACATTAAGAGTGATTATTTCTCATTACACGGGGGAGCTTAGCTGCTAGAAAGACTGCAGGATTACTCTTTGATCTCCAGTGCCAGCTCCCTTGTTGCACATAGTAATGGAAAGTAATTGTCCTTGTTCTGGAGCATCATCACAGAATGGTGACAGGTACTTTCTTGCTTGCTTTTCTACTTGGGCAGGATTTGACTGCAACTGAGATGAAGAAAAAACATGCAGCCTGAGGCAATCCCTTTGTTAGCAGCAGGACAATGTTGAATGAAGCCTCTGAAGAAATTTCAGTCTCAGGGAACTTTACACTGTGATATGCACTCATATTAGACATTTCTGTATTGTTGATTCAACTTTGCTACAAACTGATTACAAATCCCATCTAGCTTGACATTAATTACAGACTAGTAATCCTGTTTGAAGCTTTCAACTGACGTCATGACACATAGCTGGACTGAAGAAAGTAGAAAATTTTCAGTAATGCTCGGCTTGTTTTCTGACATGAGCTTGGTTTAAAAAGCTTTCCAGATCTGTCACATTTTAATAAAATGGAAGTTGGGAAATCTTTCAAAGAGAGATGGTTGGTAACATTAGCCACAACAAAAACTGGTATTGCCAAGAGAAGAAAGTGCTAACAGGCATTTTGCTCTTAGTTGTAAAGTAGGTACTACATGTAAGGCAGCCCAGTATGTAAGTCAAGGTTTTGCTCTAAGGAATCCTCTGCCTGACATACCTTACAGAACTGGTGTTCAGTTTCAGAAGCAGCTTTTACTCCTTGATTTGTGGAGAAGGACTGTTTGTTCATTCTAACATCTAGCATGACCAAATTAATGAGGTTATGAATTGGGGCAATTTTAGAGATAAGCTGGGGTATGGCTGAAACAAAATTCTCTGCAAAGCAAAGTGGAGAGTGTGTTTCTAATGGCACCAGGCATCTTCAGGTGACATTGGTGACAGGATGTCTAGGTTCTTCCTGGAGAGGAAGGGCTATGTCTTTGGGCTGCCCTAAGAGTGATGGAGTTCCATTGCGATGTGTCACCTGTGAGATGTCCTGGTTGTAGTGTAGTTTTTAAGTTTCTGTACTAGTGGTGGTGTATACTTTCTCTTTCTTTTCTTTCTTCTTCTTTCTTCTTCTTCTTCTTCTTCTTCTTCATCTTCATCTTCTTCTCTTCTCTTCTTTTCTCTTCTCTTTCTTTTCTCCCTTTCCTTTCCTTTCCTTTCCTTTCCTTTCCTTTCCTTTCCTTTCCTTTCCTTTCCTTTCCTTTCCTTTCTTCTCTTCCTTTCTTTTCCCTAGGGCCATTCTTATATTGAATTCAATGGCAAAACTGTCATTACATCACAAATATTTCTCGGGTATTCACGATACCCTGCAAAGAATTTACAAAAATCTTCTTCAGGGTAACTATCCTGACTTATCACACCATTTCATGTCAGTGAAAATTGGCTCAGATTGCCTTGATTTCTTCCTGAAAAGGTCATTCTCTCTTCACTGACAGATGAAATCCAAATAGGTCGGTTTCGTGTACATGGCCAAGATCATGCCATTATTGGATAAAATGACTTTTCATGCTGATTACCATTGTCAGTCTGCTTAGCTGATATTCTTATTCAAACTGACACATTTCAGTGTTGATGCAGTCTCATCACCACTATGAAGAATGGCAATACTGCCAAGATCATGCTAGGAGGCAATATAGCATATTTTGCAAAACATAAAAGAGTCATAGTATTTATTAATATTTTGCTCTTTCAATTTCTTTGATAAACTGGTAGATTTACCATCCATATATATATAGCCAGATATGAAAGAGTTCATAGAAGTATAGAATGCATTGTGTTGTTTAATTCTAGAAAATATTGCAATTTATATGGCATTTATGACAGAATCAGCAATTAATAACTATGCAGACCAACTGAAACTGCAATTTCAGAAGGAAGCTGGTACCCTGTCTCTGATGAACACAAAATCCAAATTTAAATTTCATGTTACATTTCTAAAGATCTGTAAGGTTTCTGGTTTAAAAATAATTTTATTGAACCATTATTATTTAAGTCTTAAAAGGTTGTGAAATTTGTCCTTGAAAAACAGAGCACTGTAAACAGTTCTCTGGAGATTTAATGGTAATTCCAGTATGATTACAACTCATTAAGCTTCATTCTTGTACTTTAAAACTGCTTGCATCAGATTGCTGTGTGAGTACGTGTGTGAGTTCAGAAAATGTACATGGATTGGAGGACACTAAGTACATCTGAGTTATCTTGGATGCTGTTTCTACGCCACAGTTATAATCAAATGAAAATATGTAGAAGTTTATTTTCGAAACACTATTAAATTGTAAAACATTATAGTGCTAGGACACAAGCTGTGTAACAAAACACACAGCAAAGTGATGATTACAAACTTGCATTTCTTCTTGTGGGCTCTGTTGCATTCATATGACAGGCACTATCAAAATATGTCTGTTCTCCTTTCCTTTCCTGAGGTAAACAGAAGTCTCATAATTGCTGATTTCCTCTGCTTTTACCATGGTGTGTTATTTTGCTCTGTGGACATGCCATCAGTCCTGGCATTTAATTTTGTTTCAGTGCAATGTTTAGCTTCATGGGGTGTCTCCATCAAGACAAGCAGGACTTTTCTCCAGCCTCTGCTGGGTACCATGCTGGCTGGCAAAGGTGACACAGCAGTTCTCAATAGGTTCATTATGTGTATCAGCTAAAAGCACTTCCTCACATTTATAGATAACTGGTAGAGGCTGGACTGTGCAATGGAGTAGATTACTTGGTCTCTTATAAACAGTATCCTATTTCTTAAGGGAAGGCATTGAAGAAATGTTGGTTGTAACCCTGTAAATTGGCACCATCTCAGCAGTTTTGATCAGCTCATAAAGTTGACAGCTTCCAGGGGCAGTGCAAGCAGCACCTTCTAATTTTCATCTTTCCCCCCAGCCTGCAACAACTATAAAGAAAGGCTATGATTGGTTTTATTATAAAGTCATGGGTTTATTATAAAGTCAGTGAGCTGATGCCAAGTAAAGATAGGCCAGATTTCTTCACCAAAGATCCTAAAGACTTGTTCAGGACCCTATAATTCTGGCCCCTAACAGATCTGGCAACTGTCAGATAGAGCTGTCTTACTGGTAAAGGGTGGGAAAGTCATGGGTTATATAAAATGAGATCCTCCACCACCCAATTACCTCATCTGACAAATTGAATTAAGCTCTTTTGGGGGTTATCTGAAGCCATTATTAGAGTGGCTCACAGCAGTTCTCCTGGGTGAGCTCCAGAGTGAATCGAGGTCTAAATCCTGAATGGCAGAGAAGGGAGCTGCAGACAGGGAAGACTTGTGGTGTTGGTGAAAGCTGGGGCCTGAGGAACATGTCTCCTGCTTGGCTGTGTTAAAATGGTCACAGGTGACTGCATTGGAAAGAAAAGAGGCCACCACTTTGGGGGAGAAAAGGTACAGCTCTGACAGTTTATAAAAAGGGTAGTGGGACACATGGACAGCAACCTCAGGGGGATGAGAGCTGCCAGTGTTTCTCACTACCAAGTAAGTGTCCTGGCTCTTTTGGGTTCCAGCCTGTGATAATCAACTCTCCACTACACATGGAACTTGGAGGGGGCTCACTTACTACTGGGAATCACTTCAGCTGTTCTAAAACCTGGCCCATGAGTCACTTTTTGGGGAGGTGAGGCAGAGCATCAAAATGTTTTTAATGGCAGTGCTGTCTCTGTTGGTAAAGAAATATTCATGGAGGAAAAAAAATATATTTGTATGCTGACATAAGCCCATTCTCTATAATTTAGATTTCTAAATTATGTGCTGTAGCCATCACACTGATTACGCTGTAGTTATACTGTATAGCTATTAGCTGTCTTTTGGTAGGATGTGTTTTGGTTTGGTAAAGTCTACACAAAAAGTACAGATCTGCTATTTCTAATTTTCAACATTACTAGTCCATTTCATCAAGATTCTAAAAATCATGAGTTTGTTACACAGAAAAGCCATAACATATGTAACATTCCAATAGATTTTTAAAAATATTATATCAATATATATAAATATATATTAGAGATAATTTATACTTAAAAAAATTTATATACTGTTGGAAAACAACAGTAGACTTTAAAATTTGTCTGTAGCTGAAGGACTGCATATAATCTTGTTATATACATGTAAATTCAGAGTAGGTTCAAATCCAGCAAACTCATTTTGCCACGTGTAATTCTAGATAAGAGAGAAGGTGTTTTTTTTTGTGAATGGAAAGATTATTTTATTAAAGTAAGAGCATTCAGCTTTATCATAAGTAAGACAGAAATCTTACTATGGCTAGAAACCACAGGAAAAAATAATAATTAGAACAAGACTCACATGATTTTTCTTTTATGATTAATCAAAAGGAAGAAGGAAAAATCACATGTACACTTGTTCCACAGAGAAACTTGACCTGCTACAGCATTTGATAGAGGTCTAGATACCCTTTTTTGTACTTGTGAACATAGCCATCCTACCTCCAGTTAATTGGTGAGATGAAAACGAATTAATTTTCATACCCTATCACAATTCAAAAAAGCACACAACCCTTTACTGTTTGCTGTATTTAAGCATCAGAAATACCATACCTTAGCAAGATACAAAATTACTATTGAAAAAAGTTCCCAATAAGGTTTTAAAGAAAGAGTTCTTTTACTTCATCACAAGCAAAAGTTAAAACCTGGGATAAAATGCTAGTATAATTTATTGAAAAAGTATAGGTATTTCTATTGCTGAGCAACCATCCGCTTCCTCTGTGTTCTGCTTATACCATGTCTTCTATACTTGCTCTGTATTAGAATAGGTGGTTTGAAAGAAAAGAATTCACCATCTGGAACATGAAATGATGCTGTACCACAGGCAAAATCTCATCTCAACAGGTCTTTGATTTTTGAATGTATCAGATTATTCTGAAAGAGAGTTAGAGTCGTTATTTGACCCATCTTCTTGACTGGCACCACCATTATTTTTCACTTAGGTGTTTCACCTATTTTTACCTCTTCAGAGACAGAGATTCCTCGACTGTGGTGGTGCTCCAGTTAAGCACTTTTTAACTCCTAGACTGATTTACAATTATCTCTTTCCTTTTCTGCATTTTCAAACCAATGACTTCTTGTCCTGCTCACAATAGCGAGCAGTTTCTCTCTTCTCTGAATCAGACTTTTGTGTATGAAGACTGTTACCATGTCTTCCCCTAGACTAAATATCTTCAAGTTCTTTAATTGTGTTTTCTGAATATAATCCTGTTTTCATTTTTTGTAGACTTTTGCAGATCTTCTCTGGAATCTCTCCATTTGCTTGAACAAAATGCCATAAATTGTACTGTATTGTGCTTAGAACGAAATGTATTTAGGTATAGTTTTTTTATAGCTAGAAACAAAAATCAGAAAAAAAACCAACATTTTTGTGATTTCAGTAATGGTTTCCCTGAAATATGGTTTAACAGGATTGTCTCTGTCACTCTGTTTCATATTAGATTCTTCCTTTAAAACAATAAAAATCAGTTTACATCTTGGAGACTATAGTTGAGTAATCATAAAATAAAATGTTTTATGTCAAGATTAAGATAAACAAGCTAAAGGCAATCTGGCAACATAATAAAGGACTGGATTAATTGTGAGAAATGACCAAACAGATAAAAGGGAAAACCCAAGTAGGAGTAAACATAGATAAAAGCCCTAGTAATGGAGTATTTGTTAACTTTTTTTACTAAAATAATCCTTAACTATGACAGGTATTTTTTGATTATGTTTTCTAGAAAACATAATAGAAATGCCTTTGTTAGTCATTAGCTGATCAAATGACCATTGTAAATTTGTAATTTGCCAGTTTTTCCTTATAAATTATAATGAACAATCCAGATTATATTATGTCATTAACTTTTTATTGTTACTTATTCCTAAGGAAATCATTAAATACCACAGAGTACAGAGAAAAATACATATAGCAAGTTTTGTCATTCAGCTACTCTGTTGAGGAGTACCTACCCATTTCTAGATAGTTCTTGGGTAAATAAGCTTCCCTTCAACTTTTATGGATGATAGAGCTCTTGCAGAAAGCTGTGAGTGAGCATGCTCCATAATTTGGAGGAGCAGTCTCATACCGTCCCACTGTTCCTTCTTCCATATGTAGTATCTACTCCTGTGTATGTGTTGGCTGGAGATCTCTACTTGATCAGACACCCCATTTCTAAACACTGTAAAGTGTTTCCATGTGTCCCTCTATTTTCATTTATGTTAGGACGGATGCTTCTCTGCTAAATACTGACTTACTGAACTCTTATGACAGAGGACATTTTTG
Organism: Chloroceryle aenea; assembly: GCA_013399075.1. NCBI lineage: Eukaryota > Metazoa > Chordata > Aves > Coraciiformes > Cerylidae > Chloroceryle > Chloroceryle aenea. Next base: position 193,290 of record VWZY01001642.1, read on the forward strand.
CAGTTATATGGAAACATGAAGTCAAAAGAGGAAAGGAACTTTCCCTTCATAGATGTCATAGATGGATAGTCCTGGTGGGGTTCATAGAAAATCTGTTCACCACTGCAAACTATAAGACCACTTCACAATGTCCTTCAGTATTGTCAGCATTGGATAGTTGACGCCAAAGGTGAGACAAGCTACAAAAGATGCTAAACTATTCTACCTGGGAGTGATGGGTCTAGCCACCAGCACATCCAAGCTCACAAAAGGAAACTCTCCCTAAACTCTTGGTTTCCACAGAAAGGGAGCCTGGCTGTGTAGGCTGAAAAGGAGCTGTGAAAGATTGCGACCACTTGCCCTGCCTGGAAGCTTGGAAAATCTGGAGTCCAAAGTGATCATACTCATTATAAATATACCCTGTGCTCTAAGATTATACCAAATGTTGTGCGCTTTTTTTTTAATTATTTATTCAGTCAGTATGTTTGCTGCAATTTTTAAAAGCATCAGCAGCCAGAAATCACAAGAAGAATTACTTCATTAAGAGGCTGTGCTGAGATCAGGGATTATGGTAATAGCAGATCTGTACTCTATTTTGATTTTGCCATTACATCAGATAAATGACTGCTATTAGTACTCTGATGGTTGTTTACTCAGCAAATGAACTTCATTCCAATTCACTTTATTGTACTTCATAATTTATTTGCTTAGTGTTGTTACAGTGTGACTAAGCTGACCAAGGCTTTATCATGTTTGTATTGAGAATACTATGTAGAAAGCTAGACTGGTTGTTGTGTCCCATGTGTGGGGAATGTTCCACCGAGAAAGCTAGACTGGTTGTTGTGTCCCATGTGTGGGGAATGTTCCACTGTGGCAAGCCACTAGCAACCTGATGCATACTTAGGAAAAAAAGTGATACTCAAAACTGATGACCTTGTAATCCCAGAATTTTAAACCCACATTTTTTATTTTCTTAAAATAAACCTTTCATCTGTTTTTTTGAACTTTTTGTCATTATCAGATGAGTTAGTGTATTCTTATGATTGAGCATACTCCCAGATCTAGGAGCTCCCACCTCTACTACAGCTCTGCACCCCTCTGTTCCATTACCTCTTTGTCCTTTCTAAGCACAGATCTTGATCATACGAGCCTTCTGGTAAGTTTTATCAAGTGAGGCGGGGTTGAATTCTTTAGGCTTTGCTCTTTTGCAAGTTCATATCCACATGAAGTGGCTTTTACAGCCTGCTATGGTTTGGGAGAAAATTCTGTCTGTACCAGTCAGGAAGGGAAGCTTGCACTTTTAAAACAAGTTACATCAATAAGCAGCACCAAGTTTCATTCCAGTCACCTGGAAAAGCAGCTGCTTCCCTTTCACCAAGTCAGCATTGTCTGAAAAGACCACTGATACCAGAATAAATGCTTAAGATGGAATTTTCAAGGTTCAAACAGAATTTTATACCAGTCTTTGTACAGGTGGTTGTTGGCTTCATTAGGGCCATAGATGCCTCTGTTAGGCTGGATAATGTTTGACAAATAGCATAGATTGAATCTGAGAGTGTGTCTTATTTGACTTTTTGCTCAATGAAGTCTCATTTTGCTGTAATGATGCACACAAAGCAAATTGGAGCTGATTAGGGAACTTGACCTGCAAGAGCAAGCATACAATATAATATAGCAATTACACTCTGAATGTCTCCTCTTTCTTCTTCTTCCCCCAAATTTATATGCTGAGTATGATGTCATATGGTATGGAATATCCTTTCAGCCTGCTGGGGTCAGAATTCCCACCTGTAACTCCTCCCAACCTCTTGTGCTGCACCCCTAGCCTGCTCACTGGTGGGGTCATGGGAAAAACAGAAAAGGCCTTGACTCTGTGTAAGCAGTGCTCAGCATTAACAAAAACATCCCTATATTTTCAATGCTCCTTTCAGCACAAATCCTAAATGTAGTCCCACACTGCCTACAATGAAAAAGAATAACCCTATCCAGGCCAAAAACAGCACAAATTGTAATGAAGGTTTTCTGATTTTCCTGTTATGCTACTCATTCTTTTTTATGTTATTGGTGTTTTTAGAATTGTACTGACCACATATCTAACTGCACTGAGTAAAGTTATAGAGTAAGACTGATACATCTTCATGAAATTTCTATACTGTCTATATGAAAGATATGAAAGAATTTTAAGTTTGGAGAGAGTAAAATAAAATGAGCTGCAAAGTATGTATTTTGTTTGTTTGTTTAATTTAAGAAATGTGCTCAAGTATTGCTCAGCAAATGAAGTGCGTACAACAGTACTCGAGTCCATGGGAACACATTTGCTAACTTGCATCTGTTGCTGTTAACATGTTTTTAGTTTGTCTTGTGTACAGAGCAATCCCACAGCAAATTTGGACTGTAATTTATTTATTTATATTAATGTTCATGAGCATATGTGTACAGTTACAAATTACTTGACTGTGTCTGTTTCTGGAAGAAAATAATTTTCCCCTGTACTAAACCCACAAGAACAATGTATGTACATCCTTCTGCAGCAAAAGACTGTTGGCACTGTATTTCACTGTGCTTGCTCTTTTCACTACAGTATGATACCATAACATTTCTAAAATAATCCTGTATATTTAACATTATCGTACATAAATCACCCTTGAATTGTTACCCAAATATGTCCTTATAAGGACCTATAATTCGGGTATTGACATCTGTCCAATAATGTTTTGGGCTTGTATCAGAAATAGAAAATAGTTCCAGCAGAAAATAAATTTCATTTATTATTCCTAGTAAGAAAAAGTGATCTCTGCTATATGCATGTACAACCTGCTAACTCAATCCATGCACTGATTATAAACAAAGCTATATGCTCAATATTATGACTGTTTCTTCAAGAGGTGCCCATTTTTCTGCCCATGTGTGCTGTTTTCTTTTTCAATCAATATTCCTTGTTTTATACTGAACTTGGAATGGATCTATGGAGAGACAGCAAGAATGATCTATGAAGAATGATAGCCGTAAGGTCAATAAGCCTTTGAAAGACAACTGCTGCTAAAAAATATTGCTAAAAATTATTTGCATCATTAATGCTCCACTGTCTTTGAGAAAACTGTGAAATGAAGTCCTGCTATAATACTGCTGAACTTGTGGCTTTCATAGATGTTCTCTCAAAGCTGCATGTAGGGATGGTACATAATCCACCCAGGTCAGAGTTCATCCACCTTTTCCCCAGTCTAAGGAAGTCCTGAGTCTTTTTTAATCTATACCTATATAGATGGTATATTTATTTATACAAGTGTGCTGCTCTCAGGATGTACTAGGCAAACCCTCTGAGAAGACACTGATTTTCAGTGGATTTGAGCTCCAATTAAAACATTTCTTAGACTGTTTCTTAGTTTTATTATCCTCTCCAAGACTGTTCAACAACTGGAAATATCTCTGAGCCACCACCTTGTAATCAGCTGCTGCTATTTTTAGAGTTCGCCACCAAAGATTTCTGTGTTACTCAATTACGCCTATGGTATCCTTTTCTCATACCCTGTCTACCTCCAGCCTGTCTGTCTGATTTACTGCCCCTCTAGAAAAAAGAGCTCATCTTTGGCATCCTCCGGATGCTTGTTGTCTTCTTTTCTCACAACCCCCTTCAAATTTACTACATTAATTCACATTCTGTACAGGTTTATTATTTCCTAGGAATAATAAGACTTCTGTAGTTGCAAAAAAAGGAAGTATTCTTCCATGGCATGCTCCCCGTGAAGAAAAGCTCTAGCAAGTGGCATATACTGCTTCTGCTACAGTTTAGAAATGTGAAATAAAACAATAAACTTTTTTTTAAAGCAGTAGCCTCATGCAAGTATTGTCTTCTGGACATAAAGTTTGCTAAGATGAAAACATTGCTTTGGGTTCCAGTAACATAACACTGTCAGCTACTCTGTAAACCAACCTCTACGTATTACCCATACAATTTTAAGACAAGAGCTTTATATGAACATAAAGCCTGTGCTAGTGCATGTGGTTTGTATTTGGATAATTCAGCACCTTTTGTAGAAGTGATGTATAGAATTCTATGTGTGGCAGCCAAAGTGGGGCATTTGACTCTCTGCAGCCTGTGAAAGAGAACTTTAAAGTGGGGGTGAACTTAACTGTTTTTGCTGGGGAGGGATAGATGCTTATACAGCATGTAAGTAAGATGCTGAATCTGGTAGCCTGACAGAGGTGAGGCTGCACAACTCCATGCCCTGGGACTATCCAGTGGTGAGGCTGAGCATGTGTTATTCCCAGTAGGCACATCAGCACATGTGTACACATGTGCTGTACATGTATCCACATGTCTGGCTGCACAGACTGACACAGACAGATGGACCCAGAACTTGCACAAATACAAAAAGCATCAATGCTGTCACCATGTTCCCTTCTCTGGCTGATCAGGAAGAAGGACTGTTAGTCAGAAATATATATACACATATGTACAGTGTGGGTACCCCCAGCAGCTGGGCTTAAGCGCTGGGCTGCAAGATTTCCTGTGATGGGCCTGGGAGGAACTGGGGCTGGATGTTCCTTGAGTTCCCCCATCTACCATTGTTCTTCTGCATACCTTTCCATGTCTGCAGAGATGAGGTTTTTGTCGCAAAAGCTGACACATGTAGTACAGAATTAAAAAAGGATTTTCCTTGAAATACTGAATGGCAATGGATGAACAGGCACCTGAAGGAGTCAATAGAAACCCAGGGACACCAGCTGCTATAGTACACTCTTAGGCAATCTGCAGCAAACATTTAATGTTAACAGCTAGCATGCAGACTACAAGGGTAATATTCCCCCTGTACAATGAAATAGAAGTGCCCAATAAGATGTACTTGCTTTTGCCTTTGCAAGCCTTATATTTGCTTTAGATTTTGGCAGAGAAATGACATGAATTCAAGAAATATATTTGTCATCTGACATCACAACATTTCTGTTCAAAAGGAGCTTTGAGATTCAAAATACCGAGCAGAAAATTCTCATAAAATGGAATAAATTGAAAGTTTTTATGAAGATATTCTATAAAAAATTATTTGGCAATATTAGATCTGTAGATTTGATCTTTAAGTTTCTTATTCTGAATGTTGAAGATATGATTATAAACACTACTATTAATTGCAACAGTAGTAATAACTTAGAGTGTGATCTCTGATGAAAAAGCCCTGCTCATGCAGGATGCTGATTACCCAAATACTTTTCCAGCAGGGTGAATCTTTGGATATTGCTTGGCAGTGCTTTTCCACTGGTTCTCAGCATAAGGTTTTGCGTTTCTTGCAGAGGTGAGGGACTTGGGAGTTGTTTGGAGACATAAGAATTCCATTAGATTTAACAGAAGTCTTCACTTGCCTCCAACAAATGAGTGAGATGTGAAAGTTTAATGCATGCAGCTGATGTTTGCTAAGCCTGAAAGGGATGACTTTCCAGGATCTCTAAGATTTTGGGCTCAGGAACATGTTCATGAGCAGTGGAAGGTCACTGCTGACACTGAGCAGATGGGCTTGTTTTGGAAGTTCATCGTCTGGGAGCAGTTAGATAAATGGCAGCTCAGCAGAGTCCTACTAAAAAAATAAATAGAGCATGTTATCCCCAATTATTTAACAATTAGGAAAAGTACCATCATGTTGAGCATGGACCTTATTAGTTAAAGTTTTAAAAAATGTCCAGAAGACTCTGATTTGTGGGAACTTGATTTTGATCTAGAGGAGAAGAATAATACTGTTGGTAATGGGTAGGTTTTATAACTCAAGACTTTTGTGAAAACAGCAGATTGGTTTTCACTTGAATTGGCTTCCTCTATGTATAGATGATACACATGATCATGGGGCTGGCTGTGTATGCCATCTAACTGTGCTTAAAGATTAATTATGACTTAGTTTAAATTTTGTTATGCATTTTCCCCCTCCTTCTGTTTATAGCTTCATACAAGAATGGCATCCACAAAATGCTGGTCTCAGAGCTGAATGTGAAACTGGTGGTCCAGAACTAGACTCCTGTAATTTACCATGTACTTGTCCTTTCTTCTCTTTAAAAAAAAAAAAAATCTATTGGTTTTCGTTTTAATGCACTAGAATTAGCTGTAGTATAAGTTTTTCAAAGCACTGTAAGAAGAAGTGTATAAAGTTGTGCCAAAAAGACAATGAATAATAGATCTGAAGAAAATCCTGGAATTGCATGGGTTCCACTATCAGGCTGCATTAGGCAGAACTCATTAGGCAAATTTTCTAGGTTTTAGGGAGTATTTGTTTTTATTTTTCTTTGGTTCATTTTTGCTCTGTGGAACCAGAAATCCACACACTATATATCAGCCCTTTGATCAGAAATTTGTAATGTTTTACAGAAGAAAATAGATTCTAATTACCAGTTTGGTTTTTTTTAATGATTTTTTTTTTATTTTAATTTTTTAATAAGAACTTGTCATTTGCTTTGTTGAATGTAAAAGAAATATCTGGAGAAAAGTAAGGAACTTTGTTAGTTTTGTCTACACACATCTTATAAATGTATCTTCAAACCTTCTCCACAAATAGATCCAAACCCTTGAGGGACTTCAGAACTGTGTTACTGCAGTCAGGGGAGCTATTAAAATGTAACATTTTCTATATTTTATACTTTGAGTGGTTTGTCAAAATGAGGATTGAAGAGATGAAAATAATTAAAAAAAAAGTGGAAAAATAAATGTTCTTTCTCAAGACAGATGCCTGTTTTGTTTTTAAGATCTAAGGTTTGGCTTGACAATGAAGAATCACTAATATTTGTCTAAGGGGATAAAATAAAATGTATTTGCTAGACTGCACTTAAATGAAGTACCTCTTAAAAAATTCTGGAAGAAGTAAATGCTTGCACATTTTTTTCTCTTTATTTTTTTAGCTGTAAGTCAATGTGAACACTTTTATTGTTGAGTTCTCCTGTGTGTTTCTTTCACTTTTTAAATGCAGCTTTAGACTAAAATTATAAAAGTTCTTAAAGGGTAGTGTTTTTAATATTAAATATTTAAATGGAGATTTAATCACAGAATCACAGAATCACAGAATCCTAGGGGTTGGAAGGGACCTCGAAAGATCATCTAGTCCAACCCCCGCTGCTAGAGCAGGGCCACCTAGAGTACGTCACATAGGAACATGTCCAGGCGGGTTTTGAATGTCTCCAGTGAAGGAGACTCAATGACATAAAGCAAACAACAGTTTACAAGCTGAAACTAAATACACAACTTTATCTTATAAGAAGCTCTGGGGTAGAGGTTTTCAGTTAGTCAACTTTTATCACAGGTTGCCTGAGGTATTTAAATGTTTTGTTTGTTTCACCTCTTAAACTGCTTTAATTTAGGCTTAGTCATGTATAAGGAATGATCATATTAAGAAAGAAATATTTTTTCTGAGGCAGAAGAGGTAGAAATGGACAGACTGGGTGACTTGTGGTGGGATGGAAGAAACCTGTTTGTTATCAGGGAAAGTTAAATAAAAACTTCTTCAGAATCTGATAGATTTGGTTTGATTACTGGTTTGTTGCTGTCAGTAGATCTTTTGTTTAAGAAGAGATAACATGCTTCTTACTGTTAATTTATTACTTTTTAATAGCTGAAGTGAATAGGTAGCTTTAGAGTTTGTCAGCATCTGGAGTAAATGATTACAGAATCCACTACTATCAAGGTGGAAAACAACCACAAATGGCTGTTTCTGCCATGCTGCTTTCCACTGGCTGACCCCCAGCATGTACTGGTGCATGGGGGTATTCCTCTCCAGGGGCAAGACTTCCCATTTCCCATTATGGTCATGAGGTTCCCATCCACATATTTCTCCAGCTTGCCCAGATCTCTCTAAAAGGCAGCACACCCATCTGGTCTATCAACCACTCGTCCCATTTTTGTATAGTTTGCAGCCTTGCTAAGGGTATGCTCTGTCCCATTGCCCAGGTCATTTACGAAGATGGTAAACAATATTGGCCCTAATACTGACACCTGGGATACATCACTTGTGACTGGCCTCCAACTGGACTTTGTGCTGCTGATAACAGCCCTTTGAAACCAGCAGTTTAGCCAATATCCAGTTCACCTTATTGTCCACTTTTCTGGTCTGTATTCCATCAGCTTGACTTTGAGGATTTTATGATTGACTATGTTGAAATCCTCCCTAAAGTCAGAGTAAATAATATTCACTCGTCTCCACTCATCCACTGAACTAGTCACCTCATCACAGAAGACTATCAAACTAGTCAAGCATGATTTTACTTCATAAATCCATGCTCACTATTCCAAATCACCTTCATGTTCCTCATGCATTTGGAAATGCCTTTCCAGAATTAGGGAATTAGTTGTTCCATCATCTTCCTATAGTTTGAGGTGAGACTGACTGGTCTGTAGTTCCCTGGATTCTCCTTTGTGACTTTCTTGAATATGGGAATGACTTTTGCTTTCTTACTATCCTCAGGAACCTCTCCTAGTCACCATGATCTTTCAAATATGATACAGTAGCCTTGCAATGACACTGGAGAGCTCCATCAACTGTACTTGTTGAATCCCATCAGGCCCCACCCATGGCCTGCAGGTGAGGAGCTCTGGCCCAGACTTGATGGGAAGCTACAGGCACTCCCACAGTCCCCCAGTCTGCATTTGCCCACTGGAACTCACTCTGAGCTGAGGTCTCTGATGTGCTGGGAGTAGCCAGTCCTGGATATCTGGAGACCATGCCCTGTCATACATCACCACCACTGCCTAGCAAACAAACATCACCCCCAGCAGAGTTCCTGATCCACTTCTGTTCTAGGACTTGCAGTTATATGGGCACTTCCAGCACTTGCTGACAAGGTGTTTAGCCCTCACTAGTGTGGATCCAGTTGGAAACAAAAAGCTAAAAGCTCCCTTTGATCTGGAATTGCTGATGGAGCTTGTGAGAGGCTTCTAGAACTTGGAAGCAGGCAGCAACCCAGCAACAGTAGCAGCAGCAACTGTAGGGGTGCCTGCACCGAAGTCCCCAAATAACTCCCAAGAGCCTTCCAATGATCCCAAGAGAAATTCCAGAAGATCCTGAAGCAAAGCCCAGAAACTGCTGTGCAAACTGTGCTTGATGGCTGCCTCTGCTAGCTATGTTCTTCTGTGGGCCTCTGCAGCACTCATGGGTTTAGACCATGCTTCACTGAGGACAAATGGTCCAGGGATTTCTTGCAGATGCAGATGAAGTATGGAAGATGAAACTGGATGCAAGTACAAAGTCAGGGGGAAATGCAGTGTTTGGAGGGCATTTAGTACAATCATTTATGGTCACAGTAACTTTACAGAAGGAACCTTAATTGCCATGATAAAAGCAGAACAATAAAATGTGCAAAATTCCTTAGATCTGAGCAACCCTCACAGTTTAGATACATATGGGCTAGAGTTTTAACAGCCTCTAGGAATAGAAAATGTCCACAGATTGAAAAAGAGTTTTTGAGTATTTATATTTTGAATTGTTAAGATGATGCTAAATCTTTTATTAAGCAATGAAGTTCTTGGATTTTGCCCCATGTTCATAAGCCTTGTTCAATTAAGGTATCAATGAAGCTTACAAAAAAGACTTCTATTGAAGTCAATGCTCTTCTGAGCAAACATGCCAGTCATTAAAATCAAATAGATTTCTATTCAGAGTGCCTTCTTGAATCCTTGCAGATGTTATGTGAGAAGATTTATATAAACATGAGAAGAATCCATTGGAATTTTATATTTCTGGGAATTCTAAAAACTAGGGAATAAACCGCAGTTGCTCACACAGATGGAGACTGTAAAATGTAAAGGGATTTTGTTGCTGCTTTTTATGTATCACAAAAGTATTTTAAGGTAGAATGTGTATATTCTACATCTCAACATAGAAAGTAGTTTCCAGGTTGTCTGCTAGGCTTAATGGTTCTCTGCTACAAAAACATTTATCTACAAACAGAAAAGAATCATAACCAAACCATAGACAGTTTTGCTTTTTGTCTTAATGAGAAATACATTTTGCAGAGCTTGAATCATGTTTGTAGTTCATTCTTGAAACCTCTCCAGCTAGTCAGCATTCTTCTCAATGTGTTGACAACAGAGTTAATTGACATACTCAAGTAATGGCCTACTTATAATTTCTCTACTGCCTCTGAATATAATTTTCATTTTCTTCAGAATTGCACTTTGACTTTTTTTTCAGCTTCACATACTTTTAAAATCAACTCAATGCACTAGATCATGTAAAGGCTCTGTCCTTTAGCTGAAGTGAAGGATTTGGAAAAAAGGATCCTGACTTCTTAAAATAGGGCTATATTTTGCCAATTACAATAGATTTGCATGTAAGCTTAGAATTCTGTCTTGTTTTGTGCATTTTTCGATAATACCCAGCTCATATTAATTGATCTGAACAGGGGAGAACAATGAAAAAAAAAAATAAAAAAATCATAGAATCATAGAATAGAATGGTTTGAGTTGGAAGTGACCATAAAGATTATGTCATTCCAACCTCCCTGCTATGGGCAGGGACACCTTTCACTTGAGCAGGTTTCTCAAAGCCCCATCCAACCTAGCCTTGAACACTTCTGGGGAGGGGACATCCACAACTCCTCTGGGTAGCCTGTTCCAGTATCTTACCACCCTCACTGTGAAGAACTTCTTCCTTATATTTAATCTAAATCTACCTTCTTTCACTTTAAAACTGTTACCCCTTGTCTTCTCATTACACACCTTGATAAAGAGTCTTTCATGTATGCCCCCTTTAAATTCTGGAAGGCTGATATAAGATCTGCCTGGAGCTTTTCCTTCTCCAGGCTGAATAACACCAACTCTGTCAGCCTGTCCTCATGGTGGAGGGGCTCCGGTCCCCTAATCATCTTTGTGGTCCCCGTCTGGAACAACTCTAGCAGGTCCATGTCTTTCTTATGTTGGGGGCCTCAGAGCTGAATACAGTACTCCAGGTGAGGTGTTACCAGACAGAATCACCTCACTCGACCTGCTGGTCACACTTCTTTTGATGCAGCCCAGGATGTGATTTGCTTTCTGGGCTGCAAGCGCACATTGATGGCTCATATTCAGTTTTTCATCCACCAGAATGTCTAAATTCTTCTCCACAGGGCTGCTCTCAGTCAACTTATTGCCCAGAGCCATGTGTAGGACGTTGCACTTGGTCTTGTTGAAATTCATGAGATTTGCATGGGCCCACCTCTGAAACCTGTCAAGGTCCTACTAGATGGCATCCATTCCCTCCAGCATGTGCAGGTATTTTCTATCTGTGAAAGAAAATATTATACTGGTAGGGTGCTTTTTATATAAAGTTCTTAAGATATGTACCTTCATATACTGAAACTGAGTGCACCATAGAAAAGAATAAGCAGGCACATTTGAGAAATATATACAAATATACAAATATGGACAAATCTCCAATGTAACATACATGAAAGCACTCTTGACTCAGATGTGTTTTATCAAAATAGACATTCAAAAGGTGTCTATAAACAATATGACACTTCACATTTTCTGAATTTTAATTAAAAGTAGATGCCTTTCCAGAATTCATCTTTGCAAGCTGCTTCAATCACAGGATTGAACACATATACATTCAGAGTTGTTCAAGTGACCTCGGCATGGTCATGCTGACTTTCAAGTTGGGAAACAGTAAATGCATGGAGAACTGAGATATACAGCAAGGGATCTCCCACACTCTGTAGTTTCTCTATTCACTTAGAGGATGAGGTTTAGCAATCAGCTTGAATCAACCTAAGCTGGCATGGCTGATAAAAGTTTCATGAAGTACATTCAAGAACGTGCTTCTGGGATGGGGTGAAGGAGGAGGGTGCACAACCCCTTCAAGGGTATCATGATTGTAGATGTTCCTCAACCAACCGTGAAATCATCCCCTGGGGGGACTATAGTGAGTAGGAGAGTGTATGTGTGGACTTCAAAAGGAATAGGGAGGCCAGCCTTTTAAATCCCATCACAGAAATGGTAATGCAGACACAATGACATCTTCAGACCAGGAAACTTTTGTGTAAGTATTGTAATTTCCACCTCCCCTCTTGCATTTCAAAGCTAGTAGAAATTATCATATTGATTCCACATGATTGGGAGAGAAATGATTTACAGCTCTGTTCCACAATATTCTGACTGGAAAAGAGTTATGTCAGGTTCAAAGTTGTAGTCATCTTTTTATTCATCCTTGTTAACTGCTTGTTTTACATTCAATGTGTTGAGCAATATATTTGCTCAATATATTACAAATATGATTGACTAGATATTTCTGATATGAAATAGCTTCTGGAAAAAGTACATTGGTTATTTTCCATCATACATTTTGTATTTCTGTTCTCTTGAAGTAGCTCTCAGAAGGGAAACCATCACTTAAGCAGCTTGTCCAATCTGACTATAAATCAATGGAGACAGCACTGCAGAAAATATTCCTTCATTGGCAGGCACTTTGATGGGATGACGTCATCACTTTTTCCATCTCCAGTATGGATGTGTCTACGATTTATTACAATTTTAATAGAAATTCAAGACCAAGTTTATGGCAAAATTTAAGTAGGAAGCATCTGAAAATGGGATATTTTCTCATCTCTATTTTTTTCTAATATATTAAAATAATTTATTCTATTACAGAAAAACGATCTTTTTCCTATCAACTCAATACATGACTTAAAAAGAAAAAAAAAAAAAAAAAAAAGCAATTTCAGGATGATTTTAAAACAATGTAACTGATAATATTTCTGGATCAGATTCCAGATAACTATGACCCATATTGCAATAAAGGTTTAGAGTAGGTGATAGGTCTAAAAAAAGAGTACAGGCCTGAATAAGAAGATATAGGTAGACTTCTATTGCTAGCTTCAAAGATGTAGTCTGACTACTTCTTACCTAATGGTTCTCAAATTCTGAGGTTTTTATATGTCAGTAAGTACACCCTTTTCACCCTGAAAACTCCCCCAAATTAACCTAATTAGCCCTGAAATCAAGAAGTAAAATAGTGATAAATTTAATATCCTGGATGACTTTTCTGGTATTACTGGGCAAAGTAAAGTCTGAAAAGACTTTTGGAAATGTTTGCGCTAGGTTAACAAGAGATATTACTGAAAGGTTAATAATATACTTAGAGAAAAGGTCAGTACCTAATAGAAGAACTAAGGGTGTGAGGGGAACCCCTCAGACAGTGCAAGGAAGGCAAAAGAACACTCTTTAGAAGTTAGAAAGGCAAGGCAGGATCACGGAGTAAAGACAGACAAAGGAGCAAGGAAAGGAAGTCTGGAAGTCATCTGCACAAAATGGGATTTGTAATACCATCTATATTCTATTAATCCTGCTAAATATGAGAAGGGCAAACCTAATGCTGGGGAAATGCTGTTGCCATGTAAAGCCCAGATGTAGTTTTTTCAGCAGTAATCTGTGGATGAAGACAGAAGCTGTGGGCGCAAACAAGTGTCTGCTTCATTCTCAGCTCAACCTTGCTCCTACTGTATGCATAAGCCACGCACCGAGTGTGAGTCAGGACTGATCTGTTCTTTCTGGAATACAGATCTTTTCAGTGGGTGATAGATAAGACCAGTGAAACTATTCAGTCTACTGTCTATGAGATGTTGGACTTGTTTCTGAGGTACTAACTTCTCCCCCTTCTAACTTCACAGTTGGTCTCAAAGATCTTAAATGTCTTTACCAACCCAAATGTTTCTATGATTCTATGATTTTATGATTCTGTTGATTAATCATGTTTCCTATTGGTTTTGCCATGCAACTGGGAAAGAGGTTTAACTGTCATTTTACCATACCCTTTCTTAAGGGTGAGAGCTTGGGCACATTCTCATTTGCATTCATCAGCAAGATGAATGGGCATCTCTTGCACATATTATTGCATTTTCATGTTAAAATATGCTTATTTATAACAGGTATCATGTATGGTTATCTTTCTGATAAAGATATTTAATTAAATGCCAAATTCATGTCAGTAAAGTAAATATCAGAACTCTAGATGCTACCAACACAATATAAAGCACTACTAAAGGAAAAAAATAAATCTCATTTTGGCATTATATAAAATAGGTAGATTAACTATATGAGAAGTATTTTTCTATCTTCAGCCCTGTACTTTCCACCATCATTCAAATGACCACATCCCTGGAAGGCTTTGAAACTGGCTGCTCATTCATGAATGCCTCATTAGGTATTTATCACAGTTATAAGTGTTCACCAAACATTTTTCTTTGACTACCAGCATGCAATAGTCTTTTTAAAGTAGTTTTTGCTTCCATTATATTATTTCCTCACTGTTGGCTGTTGTTACACGATTTAGACTTCTTGCTGGTGACAATTTATTTCAGGTTATAATGTTCATTTGCTTAATTTCTCCAGAAGACCAGGTATTAGGAACATAAATAGATATGATCTATGATTTTTTATAATTTTCTTTATAAGCAATTATTCCTTTGGATTTTGTGGACTCTATTCAATAATTCTGACTCTTGCCTAGAAAAGATGGAGTTCTGAAGAGGCATACAAGAAGTTGTATGCAAGTTGTAGATGCTCTAGAGACATAGTCTATGCTGTTTGACTTTGGCTGAGAATCTGCCCCTGAGCCACTATACAGCTAGAGTTATATTTTAATTCTATTTTAAACCTCTGGGTAATACCTAGCATTTAAAAAGTTTATTATACATTTTAAAGCATACTGCTTCCCTTGAAGTGGCAATTTTGTGTCTCTTATGTGAAGATTTTTAATCTTACAATGTCAGTGAATATGTGAGAATTATGTTCCCACTTTCCTATTGAGTACTTGAAAAGTTACCATCTGGAAGAGCAAGAAGCTGCAGTTAAGGACAAGTTCTTTACCAGACACGATGAGAGGAGCAGGTGAGAAATGTGGCTGGCAGTTAGTGTTCTGCTTCCAGAGCTGAAATCCAAATGTACTCCTGGCATGTCTTTAAACAGCCTGGGGGATGCACTAAATAATTCTGTCTTTATGCCTGATAATGACTCATGTAAGCAACCTTATCACAAAGAGACTTCAGCGGAAGCCAAGTATCAGATCTTATTTGTGTATCTGTGTGAGTGATAGCAGAATGGAATGAAGCAATTCTTCATCTTCTTTTTCTGTAGGTAAATACTTATATTGTTCTTTGATGAAATGGCTTTCATGGGAAACAACTAGTCATCAACTATTCATTAGTAAAGTATTTTTCAAGTTGTAAACTATTTATGTATGCAAGTTTTCTGCAAATGAATCTATGAGAATTGATCAGAGAATGTCATTTTTGGAAAGAATGTGGACTTACTCTAAATGGGACCTATTAAACTTCAAGCCGTAAACCATTAAAACTTCTTCACTTTGGAGTGTTGGATATTGCCACCTCTAAGGAATGGGAGTTTAAAAAAAATGTGTACCACTGCTCTACGTATGTAATATTTTGTGTCATCATGGTGAGCATGGAAGACCTGGCACATCATTTGGAGCTGAGGGACATTAACAGCACATACAGCATGGTTTAACCTGTTCTCGTTACATCCATGTAGAAGCAAGGTAGGATGATGCTTCCTAAAACATGGTTTTCAAAACTGGGTAGGCTCAGGGTAAAATTAGTTGTGGAAAATGAACAAAATATTGTTTAATATATGCCCAATAGTTAAAGCAAAAGTTTTTTATATAGGTTTAACAAAATGGCTTTTTGTGCAGTTCTTACTCATGTGAAGTTCAAAAAGAGATTCCAACCGCACATTTCTAGTTTCTTTTTAAATAGATGACTATTCTAATCTGTAAAAGAAATACTGTGTTGTGTGCACACAACAACAGTGTGTTGGTTTGGTTCATATTTACTTTTAAATTTTTTTCTCAGCTTGGTTTAATCAGGCTAAGCCATGAATTTAGCTTCTTCCTTTTACTATGAAGACTTTAGTGTCTGACGGAACAATATTTTTTAAATATTCATTTTCTCTGAAGAAAAAGAGAATACTGAGAGTGAACATAGGTTAATGTTTGTTAATTTTAATGGTGAATGAGAATGGTGGCTACTTGCTGTATAGATTTTTTTCCAATCATATTTTTATACTAATTGTTTTCTTCCACTCACAGTCTTTCTGGAGTGATGTTATAAACCTAGAGTTTCATTACATTTTTTTGGAAGGTGAACATCAATTTCTAATTAATATAAAATATAGACTACTTCTTAGATGCTAACTAAAGCAGAACATTTACCTTTTTTGTTGTCCAGCAATGACCTCTGACTGAGATAAGCTGCATGACTCCAAGGCAAGCCTTAAACCTACTTTATCTAAGATCCTCTCTGAACATCTGGGAGGCTAATGAAGGTGAATTTGGGTGCCAGCTGACCATATGCCCTGGCTGCAGGTTATAGTTCTACCTGTGTAGTCGACTAGTGGGAGTTTTTTGGGTTTATGTATTTTTTTTAATCTTTGGGTGTTTAGCTTTCTCTTTCCCTCCATTCCATTATAGAATACAATTTTGTGTTAGAACTTAAAAGACCTAGAGAGCTGAAGAAAGCAAAATGTAGTTTTCAATAAATAAAGTATTGTCAAAGCTCCACTTTGTAAGCAATTTGATAAATAATACTATGGTTCCTCCAGAGGTAAAAAATGACCACAATGCTGTATCACATAGAAGAAATTCCAAGAAAAAAAAACCCAAACTTGAACCTAAGTTCAAAATATAGATGTTTGCTTTTAGGTTTTTAGCACTTAACAGCTACAAATGACACCTAAAAAGAATCAAATCATTCTTCACTGTCAATCTGTATAGAATCAAAGACTCATTATGGTTTGAAATGACCTTCAAGATCATAAATTTCAAACATCTACTAAATATTATCAAGAATGCTAAACCATGTCCTGAAGTGCTACGTCTAGATGTTTTTTAAACACCTCCAGGGACAGTGATTCCACCCCCTCCCTGGGCAGCCTGTTCCAAGGCCTCACCACTCAGTAAAAAATTTTTTCCTAATATCCAGCCTAAACTTCCCCTGCTGAAACTTAAGCCTATTTCCTCTTGTCCTATCACCAGTCACCTGGGAGAAGAGACCAACACCCACCTCACTACAACCTCCTTTCAGGCAATTGTAGAGAGCCTTTCCTTCTCTAGACTAAACAACCCCAGGTTCCTCAGGTGCCTGTCATAAAACGTTTTCTTCAGATCCTTTACCAAGTTCATTGCCTTTCTCTGAACTCACTGCAGTACCTCAATGTTGTTCTTATACTATGGCACCCCAAACTGGACACAGTTTGTGAGGTGCAGCCTCACCAGTGATGAGTGCAGGGACATGGTCACTCCTCTACTCCTGCTGGACACACTGCTGAACCTAAAAACTCCTACAGATGTTATGGATTTTTTGAATCAGTATCTTAAACTTCTGTTCCGCATTAGAAAAAATGTTCTTCATGCTGTGATCTATTTTAGTCAGAAGTCTTACTATGTTCTTAGTCTTTTTATGTTAGTGATAATAGATTAGAGTGTGTAATGAGAATGAGAGAACGAATTGGCAAAGCAAGTTTGGGGAAGTTAAAAGAAGGAAAATTGTTACCTCCAGGAAATAAATTAATGGTTTTGTCTGTATTTATTAAGTGATATTGTAGAATATGTAAACAGAGATGTGTGAGAATTGCAAAAAGTTTGCAAACCTTGTAGATGCCTCCCCTAACAGGGATTGTCTTTCTAATTCCTTCTCCAGTAAAGTCCTCATTATCACTCATGGATGTTTCAAAAAGTAGGCAAAGTGGGCAAAATCAGGTTCCATTCTGAATGAGTATAGTTAGTCAAAGGTTGTGATTCAATAGAAAATTTACATAGGAGATTTAAGATTTCGTTTTACTTTAAAGCTCTTAGTATCATTCAATTCTGGACTCAAAAGAATCTTGAGAAACTTAAGAGAAAGGGTTAACGTTCACAAGAAATTAAATAATATATACAGATAAACCTTTGTCCTCATGAAAGCTCCTACCAATATGGTATGAAAGCACAAACAAAATGATAAAGCACTGCACAATGATACAATGATTAAGAGGTATAAAAAGCTTGCAAGCAGCAGGGCATTTGTTTAAAGCTCCTATTCAAGACTCAGAATAGAAGTGTGTGACCAACTGGAAGACACTCTTAATGGACCAAACCAAAAAGATTCAGTAAGGCAAGAGAAGAGACATCCTTTGTCCAAATGAAAGAAATGATGACAAAAGCAAAAAAACTTCACCTATATGTGCTAAAGCACATCTCACAAGGCAGTAAGCTTCTCAGTTGTTGCAACAGCCCTTGTGGTGGTGGTTACAGCATTTTATCTGTAACTAGAAAGAAAAGTACAAAGAATGAAATAAAGGAAAAGTAAAGCTGACACTAGGTAGTGGTATTAGTTATTTGAAAGCTAGTTTTGTGAGTTTTCTAATTGCACAAAGATCAAGGGCACAACTTTTATGGAACTAATTAATAAAAAGAATGAACATTTGGAAATTAAGTCAGCCTGCCTCATATCATTAACATTCATAAAAAAATTATAAATACACTGAAACCCTTGCTTCTGGTAGGATGAGTATTTTTTTTTATGAGAAAGAACTGTCCTTTTCTTGTGCATGTAATGAACCCTTTTCCTGTTTCTACTTTACTGCCTTTGTTGTTGCTTAAGATTTCTATCTGACCATAGCAAGCTGTGATTAATAACGACCTTTTGTTATCAAACACCCCCACAAACACTTAAGAGCAACAATATATAAGCTGAGAATTTTTCTGGATGAGTAATGCATAGTAGATAACTGCTGTGTTCCTCACAACTCTTAAAATACCTCAGCTGAATGTCAGAAAATTAGACCTCATCGTATGAAGTGAGCCCATGGCATGAAATGAAATTTTTGTGGGGGAAAGGAAGGAACCCAGCCATTGCCAATAATTGTTGGATACAACATAAAAAGTGCAAATAGTAACTTGAAATCTGAACAAGGCTAATTTGAGACATTAATTGAAAAATCTGTCTGAACATTGTTTCAAAAGCATTGAAGTATTTTTCTCATCTCAATTTTTCTTCTGTGCACATACACACCAACTGCTTCAATGTAGGAGGGACTCTTTGAAACTGCCTGCTAAATGGCACAGGGACCATTGAGGTCAAAACCACGGACGCAGGAGATCTGTGCTCAGTAAAAATCCATTTTTAGTAAGAGTTAGTAGGAGGCAAGAGGTCTAAAGATGGATGATAGTCTCACTGCCGGAGGGTAATTCGACTCAGTAGCAGGAAGATAAATCCTTCTCTTCTGTGCCTTCCATCAGTCTGCTGGTGAGACGTTCTTAGCATGAAGTTTCTCAGTATTTTTTATATCTGTGTTAAGAGCAAGTCTATATCTTAGTAAGTGTAAAAAAATGAAAGTACATTGACCTGTTAGGATAAGATTACTGTCTTTTATACCAAGACCACTCAACTTTTACTGGGGGGAAGAAGGAAGGGTGTCTGCTATTGTTGTACAGCTGAGATATGATATTTGGAAACACAGCAGAAAGATACTCTCAGCCAAGCAGTAACTGGTGGTGGTGGTGTCTGTGATGTGGACAGAGAGAAGTGGAGCACTGACACCTCCAAACAATGCCTCCCTCTACTCTGGCTGTGCTGCTGCAGGGCTGGAAGTCCTCTGCAGGAGGCAGTCCTGAAGAAAGATGGTCCCACATCTGGCTGGCCAGCAGGACCTGTAATTGGAATGAGGTGTCTCAGAGAGAGAGCACCAGTGAGTTAAATCACAGGAACACTGGTCCCATTCTCACATACTGCTGCATGGAGCAAGAAAGGGAAAAGAGAAGAGGAACAGAGTGTCTCCTGCAAGGCTGGGATGGTAAAGGACTCCAGGCATGCCTCATCTCAGTGCTTTCAGTTCCAGACATTCCTCTTCCAGGAGCTAGTAACTTCCACACAGGTCTGCATGTAGTTTACCTCTAGCTTTTTGACATCAGTGCAAGATGGGGCAAAATATGTTCATAATATGAATCTGTACCAGGCTTCCATTTGAACAGCCCAGTGAAGACGGAGATGTCATCTGGACAGGAAAAGTCAAGAGATAAAGAATTTATCATAAGAACTAGAGGTAATCCTCAAGAAGTTCTAAAAATATTTTCCAAATAAGAAAAAAAATCAGAGATTGTAATTTCTTCTGAAAATTAATTCACTGGGAGAAATGGCAGGGTTTCCTATGAATGTTTTTGTTGTCACAGAAAGCCAAAATTCTTGGAGGACTTTGAAGGTGTCTTAAAAGTATTTATCTGTGCTACATTAAGCACAGGTAAAGATTGTTGGAACAGGTTCTTCTTAATTTACATTGAACCCCCAGATAAAGACTGGGAGAAAACTCGATGCCACCTTGCAAGCTTATATAGAAGTCTGTATCAAACTTGAAATACAGTCAAGACATATATTTCCATCAGCTCTAGCAATACAGCTTTGTTTTAGAACTAAAACATCCAATGCAGCAGTAAACTGATTTTTTAAAAGGTATGTTAACGCTGATGAAGGAAAAAAATTAACGTCACTCCAGGTTTCAACTGTTCCAGTTACATCTAAACTGCTACACCTAAGTCCTAGTTTGAAGCAAGATAATCTTGTAAATGTTGTGTAAGAAAGCTGTACAACAATAACTATGTGAAAACTAACAAGATCTGTTCCTCTAAATTCCCTGTACTGTGAGTAGAAATACAATTCCTTACAGCTGCTTGAAGGAATATACCTGTAATTAATTAATTACATTCCAGTATGTTAATAAAGTTTGATTAAAACTATATGTTAGTAGCAACTAGTAGTGGATATAGATTTTTATTAAAGAACAATTAAAATATTATAACCTAATAAATATATTTACATCTACGTCTTTGATTTGCTTCCAGAAGTAAAGTTTTATAAATGTTATCTGGAGTTTTCTTACTTCCTGGTAACTTGTTTCTCAATTTTAGCTATGGATTATGTAAATATTCACTTTGGTGTTGGAAAACAGTATTAGAGTGCCCATAAAAGCTAAATCCTGTATCTTTATAACTTTCCTTTAAAACAGGCAATTAAAACTGGAAAAAGAATTATCATTCTGAGCTTGATATGTCCCCTTGAATTATTATATACTGTGGCTTTAACTGTTTTCTGTGTAGATCATGTATGTTTTGCTGTTATCATTACAAACATAGAGCTACTTTGAAGACTGGTCTTTGAAGCTTCTGTCAGTACTTGGGGAATGCCCAAATCTGTAAGTACTGTTTTTCTATTGAACAGTTCCCTAGGAAAATCTGCTAGTGAACATGCCTGTGGTAATTGCTTCGAGTGATTATGGGATTAATTAATGGTGAGACAATGCCCTAAGGATCCAATGAGTCGTCTCCATCCTATCTGAGTGGATGTGAATGTACCAGCTGACAGTTTACAGATACTGCCACCTTTTGAAAAAGAGTATGGATACAAACTTGGGTTTGGAGAGAGGGTGTTTAAATGACCATTTTTGTTCATAAATTTTATTTAATGGGTATTTTATCTACCTGATTTTCCTCAGGATATGTTTGTGGCTATACCTTTATCTTTCTAATTGTCTTGATGCCTCACCATCACTTACGAATTTTATCTTCCCACCGAGAGAGGAAGAACATGGGTAGATAACATGGCCATAGTTTCACATGACAACCAAATAGGAAATTTTACCTTAATGTCTTCAAATCCACTCAAAGAAAGGAACTGACATAGTATGAGTGAGAACCAATTCATAGTTTGTTGATCTAATGCCCTGTTTCTGATGGTGAGTCATATCAGTTGCTTCAAAAGAACGTATGGGAAACTAAAAATAGATTTATAGGTGTGGAAGATTATATCAGAAAAAAAATCACCCCAATCTCTTGTAGTTGCATATTTTTTTAGCCTTTTAAAGTACTTTTCGAACATTGATAACTATGGCAACTCTTAATCTAGATAAATATTTGCTCACTCTTTCCTGTCTGAGAATAACAATGTAAAATATTCATGAGGGAATCCTGAAGTCATATGGAATACCTTGACTCTCCCAGTCTTACAGAAAATAATAGTGTCATTCCTTATAATTTCCAATACCTACTAGTGTTAACATGCATTTAATACAAACCTGTGTGATTTAAAGAAGTACAACTCTTCTACAACTTTATCTTTTCAGTTTATGCCTTTCTCTCCCATGTAAATAATCAGAATCGGGTGAGGCCAGAGCACATGTGCATACACATATATATGCACATCCACACCTTTCTCTAAAGTCTAAATTTGCTGATCTTCCTGTAGGAACTGAAAAACATCTGCTAAATATTTTCTGCTCAAAGAGAAATGAATGGTGGGTGTTTTAATCTTTGTTTTTTCATCCATTAAGTGATGCTTATTCTGCATATTGTTAGAACATTAAATCATGATCTTCTGCATGATTTCAATATTGCTTTAATATTTGATATAGGAAATATTATATCACTTAGTCACTGTCCTCAATAAACTTCTATCATTTTGTTGACTTGTTGAGCTAAAGACTGAGATAGAGTAATCTGACTAAAGGGAGTATTAAATATCCAAATAATATCAAAGAGATAAACTCCTGGGAAATTTGAGATACTTTTCAGACGTGAGAAACCCACCTCAAAATACCTTCAGTCTAATGATTTTACCATTTGCATCTCCCTTTTCTAGGGAGTTTATGACATCTCTAGCTCTGGGCAACAGCTTCTGGGAAAGGTGAGACTGACATAATTACACTTGTGATAGGTGCCTATTAATTCCTGACCTCAAGTTACCAGCACACATCTGCACTGATAGGCAGAGCCTGGCATGCATGATTCCTGATTTTGATTCCCTGAGGGCTTACTGTTCTTTCATCATGATAAGCAGTTCTGACAAGTGTGAACTGATATAGCATGTACCTTGTAAGTGTCATTGAACTGGAAACTCCCTGAGGGAAGAACCAGTGACAAAACTACGCACAATATGGCATAATTTCACCTTTTCACATTAGCAAAAAAAAATTAAGAGCCTGCAAGCATCTGTTACAGCCTGTGTGAGCTGCATGCCTCATTTTCCAGTCCTTTCCTCTGGATCTCCTAAGCTTCCCTGGAGTCTGGAAGCACTGACAAACCAGAGCATGGCCCTGACTCATGTCTAATGGGGGCAAACACAAGATGGTGCAGCCTCCCTGATCGCTGCCCTGCTTCACATACGGACAGTATCTGCTCCTGTCTTTTAAACAATACCGTGTTGCTTGTTTAGACACAGAGACAAAGCTTGCCCCTCAGGGATCTTTGACTGCCTGAGAAGTCCTGATTTTATTACTCTTTGCTGAGGCAGAAAGGAACTCAAATGTCTTGCAAAGCTATCTGTAGTGAAGGGAAGCAACTAAACCTTCCTATTTATGACAGTATATTGAACCAACTCTGACATTTTGTTGTGGAAAATACATAATGCTGTGTTAGGGGCTGAGTAACATTCAGGTCAGTGATGTCTGCCAAGGGGAGGATGCAGTTAGGGAGATCTTTGCACGAAGAATCGCAAAGCACTGGACTTATCATGAAAGTTCTAATGGTGTTCATGTTGAAATGAAGATGGAGTCTAGTATGGAAGCAAGACCAATGATCAGACTCCATCCAATTTATTCTTATTTTTAATAGTTCTACTTTTAGGACTTGTCATACATAAACACCAAAAAGAACTGGTTTAAGGTAAATTCACCTGAAATGCTTTTATTTCTGAAATTAAATAATGCATGTAATTTTTCTTTCTGTCATTCTTTTTCAGTTGCATGAACAGCTGAGCTGCAATGCAAAGTTCCAATTTTCTGTTTTTAAAGAAAACCCAACAATAATAACATCATATTTTAGAGAGATTAAATTTTAATGTAGATTTTCAATATTTAAAAACTAGATATAAAATGCAAATCCTTTTTTTTTTTCCTTTGCTTTTTTCTTTCTATCAACACGTGTACTTTGAGAGTTGATCCATAATAGTGTTTCTGGATAAATCAAAACTACACAGTAACAGGAGTTATATCTATATTGGTGACTGAGGAAAAGTGCTTGCTTTATTCTCTATGCAATTCCCTAAGTGAAAAGATAGCCCTGTTAAGCTGCAGCAAACAGACAGAGCAGCTCAGCAGAGTATCCTCAAGGCTACCTTATGGTTTAAAATGTAGTGTTTGACAGGTCTTAACTAATTTTGCAGCTGTTGCTCAAAGTACTCTTGTGGTCCTTTGCAAAATAATACGTGGCTGAAAGACTCACGAAACAATTACAATGATTCAGCTTTTGGAAAACTGGGCTCACCAGAGGTGGAATCCTATATTCAGCTCTTATAAATCACTGTGATTACACTAATGTCAATACTGATTTATATTCTACAAAGGCCTGATAACCACAGTTTGTAAGAAGAGAGTTCCCTAAAGATGTGATCTGAAGACCAATGAAGTCATTGGGAGGTTTTCCATTAACTTCAGAGACTTTTAGATCAGTCTGCAAATATTTAATGTTAATCTATTCTTAAAAATAAAATATAGGTAACCTTGGAGGCAAGTACAAACACACATATATTTAGAAAAAGACATATCCAAAACATTAAACTTCAAATAAAACTTCAAACGAGAAACAGATTCAGAATCTCTAACAACTTTAGGCAATGAATTCCACAGATTATCACCACTCTTACAGTCTGTGCTTTTCTCTCCCATTATAATTTAGTTTTCATCTCTACTACAAAGTACGTGTAAACACATGTTCCGATATAGCATAGTACAATAACAATGTAGAGGGAAGACTTGGAGCTGGATAATTAATGAGATTAATTTTGATTGATGTGTTCATCTGAATCTATTGTGACCCATCCCATTTCTAGTTCTTATGTGTTTTATCACTGACATACAGCGATACAAAGAGACATATTTCTAAGGAATATGTGTATTTGTGAACTATTTGATTGACTTCATATACAGCCAGATGCATTGGTGCCTACATAACAGTAACAGGCATGAATGTTTATTGGATGAATAAAATCAATAAAAATCCATGTCACTACGTCGTTGAGCATATAGCCCTGATAAACACACAAGCACTCTCTGATGAGAGTTATTTACAGTTATGCTTCTAAAAAATCAAACCATCTTAGCTATTAGTGAAAAATAACTCTTTGTATTTGTACTAAAAATGGTCTTATAACCATTAGGAAAAGTTATTTTTATTAATATTGAAAGGCATTTATAAAGAATGTATAAATTCATTAAAATCTTGACTTAGACATGGACATTTTATGGTCAGAAAAAGTGACTCCTTCCATTGATGAAGAATAGAGCTGCAACACAGGAAAAATTATTATTTTACTCGCACAACCAATCACATATGAAGACTGAAATAATACTGCTAGTACCCGATTTACAAAGTAATAAAAAATATGACTTCATGATAAAAAAATAGTTAACTGAAAATGCTTGAAAAAAATTTTCTAGTCTTTATCCAGCATGGGAGGAGAATCAGTATGTGTAAAACCATTATAAGTGATTTAAGAAAAAAAAAATAGTTGGGTTTTAAAGAGACACTCTGATTTTTAATTATTAGAAATTTAGGGCCAATTTAAGACATTATGGAAGAAAATTCAAATTTGTTGAGGTTAGTGATTGTAAAGGGGGCAAGAATAGCCCATCCTTGCCTCACATTTCTACCAGCAGTAAATGATATCTCTGGTTTAGAGAAAGAGAAATATATTGTGGGTATTTTTATTTGTTTCAGTTACATTTCTATTTCAATCTGCCATTATTTTGAAGAAAAGTTCTACAGAGTTAGTATAGGAAAATTATACAGTATAAACTTCTATAAAAAATACTCTTTACCAAGTAATGTGTGAAGCTACACTGAAGTCAATATTATCTTTTGGTAAAAATTATTTGTTGGTCTGTAAGCAAATTCGCATTTTAAAAGGATCTTTACCCTCTTGCTGGAAAACAGTACTGCTGCTGGCACTTTCCCACCTTTGTATTCTTGTTTGATGATATTTAGAAGAAGGGTTATGCTGCTGACTCAAAAATTATGTGGGAAGCAGGTCCTGAGATAAGGCATATGGGAAATGGTGGGAGAAGACACTACTGACATTGCTGTGGCAGGCCAGAGTAGTCTGTCACTTCCCTGAAGATACTTCTAGCTCTTTACTTTCCGTTGGTGTCTTGAATGTTGATTATAAGCTATTTTCTTCCTGCTATTTCCCATGCTATTCCTGTATTTCCCTCTTTGTTCCCCATCTCCATCTCTCTAGGTACCACCCCAGTAAACTTATTGTAATGTGAATCAGAAATCCAGAATGTTTCATGTGAATTTTTCCACGAACATCTCTGGCTTTGTAAGAGGTTTTATACACAATCAGAAAAAGTAGCCAAAATCAGAAAAACTAGTTTTCTAACCTTTGGACCTTTCTGCTGCAAGATGAAAATATTTTTTTTTCTTTTTCTTGAGCTCCCATGTCTATGATCTTTAATGATGAATCCTTCTGTCATTAACTTAAATGGAAGAATTCTGTAAAACTCATGGGTATCATATAACTAGTATTTTGCAGTGTTTAATTGATCTGCATCTGAGCATTTATTCTGAGGAAATATGTGGAGTGTTACCAAGCATCAGTGGACCTTTGGTTTCCTGTTTGGACAAAGTGAAAATCATCAGCTCAGCCATAATTTTGTTATGCTATTTTTCCCAGGTTCTCAATGGCTCTGAGTTATTGATAAAATTCTATGTAGCTTTAGATAAAACAAGCTATATTTCCACTTGGCTTCTTCTATTGAGCTGTTTTCTCTGATTTAAAACTCACCAGTGTCATAGTAAATTGCTGAAACAAAGTGGTTTGTTTTGTTTGTTTGATTGATTTTTTGTTTTGTTTGCTTGATTGTTTTTCCTTCTTTACCATCATGAGTGGCATTGATTTCAGCTGTTAACAGCCCTTTTGATTTAGTTCTTACTGTATATCAAAGGCATTGTTATAAAATATGACATGAAATAATTTTTAAATAGGACACTTACCACAGGAAAGTCTGTCATGGTCAAATGAACACATAGATTATATTATCAGAGAAATATATTCTGAAATAATTATTTTTACAACTTGAAATTATATAATGGGTTTTCAAAAGTTTCAGTGATCTGTGAAAAGAAAATCTGTGTATGGAAGTTTTAATCTCAAAAACATTCTTCCAAAAGTTGTAAAAATGAAGCTGAATTAGAAATAAATTATTCAGACTCATCTGGAGGCCTGAGTTATACTGTCTGTTTCTTGGCATTAAGTGTCTGTTCTTGCTGGAGTGTGTCATAGTTTCTGTTAGAAAGTGTAAAAAACCTGACCAGATGATGTCAGCACAGACAAGGTGGCTCCTGGCAGCAGATATTAAATAATAGCTGTGCTTAAACACTGTGAAATGCATTTGGTTAGCTGGCAGCAGGCTCTACTGTGTGACCTCTCCTTCTAGGTGTGTTAGCAGCAGTCAGCAGAGTCCCTGGCACAGGGACAGGAGCATGAGTTTAGAAACATGTATTTATTTCAGGTGGAGGTGCCAAGGCAGCTCCTTGACCACTGCTGGCTTCTCCTTGCTCTCCTCTGACTGGAAACACCCCCCCCCAAGGTTGTTCCTTGATTCAGTGAACATTTTCATCTGGAAGGAGCAAAATGCATTAAAATAGGGGTTCCTAAAGATTTCTTTCTGGAGGGCTATGTGATAGCTAGGAAGACCATAATACAAGCCAACTGCTGTCCAACACCTAAAGGCTTCCCTGTTCAGTCTGCTCTGCTCCAGACTCTGTGAGGCTGTATGTAAAGCCAGATGGCTGATGATTTCATACTCCCAGCTTCTGTGACTATGCTGGACTACTGTCCAGTCCTGGAAATACCCATGGAGCAGACTCTGTTGAAGCTTCTTGATGTTAATGTAAAGGATTAAATTGAGTTGGGGCCTGGAGCATGTCCTGAGGTCTCCAGGATCCATCAGGTGGGTCAGTGTCACTCTCTGAGCACTCACAGACTCACCTGGGTCCTGCCATGAGGACTGCAGCTCTCTTATAGGAATCTCTGCACTAAAGAGGACCTGTCTTGCACCCTCAGCTCGACTGCTGTGCTGTCATTCCTTTATTTGTTATAAAAATCCACCTCTAAACTTATGCAATAAAGATAGCTATACATTGTAAAAACAGGAAGCAAAACCCCACCTGCAAACCAACAGACAAATCCAAGAGTACTTTGCCAACTAGGCAGCTGGATCTGTCTTTTGAATTTGCTGTTTCTAAGTCCCTTCAGGTATAGTTTGAATTCTTCACTTTACAACTTGCTGCTCCTGTAAGATCTGGCTCAACTTCATGCACTGCTGAGGTGGGAGTGTTAGCCTCACTTTTTCCTTATAAAGAGGAAAGCCAAATACTGATCCATGTTTTAGGTTTTTGCATTATACTGATTCCACTTGTCTCACCTGGAACTAAGCAGCATTGATACTTTTATTTGACCTCTCTCTTTGGATTTACTCAAACCCCATGTCTTCCATATGTTTGAAAAAGAACTGGTTAAAGTATGTTGCTTTTCTTGCCCTTTCTTTTGGTATCAAGCAGTGCCCCTGACAGCCTGTGTGCAGTCGTAAAGAGCTCCTTTTCATGCTGGTGATGTTATCTGACTACGCTGCAACACCAGACTTTCTCTCAGACTAAACTGGCCACATTACAGAGGTGAAAGAATGCTTATGACGCAGGAAATGGTTTTCACCTTTTCCTTCTAAATGATTTTTTATTTCAGGAAGCTGCAGCTCAAATGAGCTCAGTGGCTGCTAATGACTTCTACTTCCTAACACACATCCAAACACCTCCTACTGCCCTTCCAGCTTCTTTCACTCACTCCCAGTGCCTTCTCTCTCCTCTTTCTGTGGTTAGCTTGGGCTGTGAGACACTATGTGTTGTTCTGCCCACGAGGGATAAGAGGGGAGAAGAAGTGGAGAGATGTGGCCAACCAAGAGATACGAGTCTTCTGGCAGGATCGGTATGTGGCAGGGCTTTCTTCCAGGCCAGCCAGCAGTCAGGAGACATAAATAGTCTGACTGGCACCAGCTAGGAAGTGCATAGTGAAATGGTACACGTTGCCTCATCCCTGGTGGGCAATAGGAATGGCCTTGTGGGCCAGATCTGCCCTGCAAGTTGGCTGCAGCGCAGGTTTGCCTTACAACCTGAGCTGGAGAATATAATTTTCCTTCTAGAATAACAAAAAAATTGCCATTAGTTTAGTTAGCTATTTTGGAATATGAGATGCAATTGCTAAGTTTGTTACTTGGACTGATATGTCTCCTTTATTTGAATTTTTCAGAGAATGACATGCATGCCATCAGCAAGGCATGCCTTTCCAGTTCTGTCCTTTTCCTCACCTCATTCACCTCCACAGTATTTTTCAACATGTATGATTTGCTGCTCGTACTACCTGGCCTGGAATAACAGCCTCTGCCCCATGAGCTTCTTTCTCCACTACAATGATCTTACCGAACTTAGGGCTCCATTTTAGAAAATGGTAACATTTTCCAGTTAAAACACTTATGTTTTCTTCCTGCATGAAGAATGCTTTTATACTTCCTCAGAAGACTGATTCCAGATAGCATTTCTATGCCATTCCCCCCAGCCCCCTTGCTTATTTAATGTTGTCAGTTATAGAGAAGTTAGCCATTTTCCATTAATATGCTTTAGTGACCTTGGCAGGCCACCATGTTCTACAGCTCTTCTCTATAAGGGATAATTTTTTCCAGTTGTTCGGTTAATATAAAAACATGTTCTTGAAAACTAACCCAGACCTCAGGCTACAGCACTCAGTCTTAACTGACAGGCAGGTACTATTTGATAGAGGAAGAGTGTTCAAGGACTCTGATGACTTAGAATTTTCTGGGGGGTGGTTTGTGGACCTATTCCTCCACTGTTTTTTCCCATGGTAGTAGGTAAACCCATGGTAGTAGGTAAACCCATTTAAAATCCTCAGTTGTTTTCCTTTTCATATGAAACAGAGATAGGATGAGAGGAAATAGGCTTNCTCTTCCTAGGTGCAGTTTTTTCCTTTCTACACCCCCCTGTGTGGTACACACCGTGCAGCAGTGGCCTTGGTCTGCATACCAATTCTTGGTAGTAACTCTAAACATGGTGTGTTATAACTGCTGGCAGCAGACACTGCCAAAACATGCTTCTAACTTCAGAAAGTGCTGTTAATTAGAAGTACTGAACTGAAAAGTAAAATCACTGAACAGAATTAGTCCTGTTTTCACCCAAACCAGGGCAAAGTTGGATATTAGGAAACATTTCTTTACTGCGAGAGTGGTGTGACATTGGAACAGGCTGCTCAGGGAGGTGGTGGAATCACCATCTCTGTAGGTGTTCAAAAAACATGTAGATGTGGCACTTCCGGACATGGTTTAGTGGTCCTGATAATATTTAGTAGATGGTTGGACTTGATGATCTTGAAGGTTGCTTCCAATCTTAATGATGCTATGAAATAAAATCCTCTGTATTGTGTATAAGTGAGTCTTAATCTCTTCACTTCCATTGGCTTGCATAGATTAGTGCTTTGTCTTGCTATTTTGTTATGATGATAAGCAATGCTCTCTGTGGTCTAGCTTCTCCTGTGCTGATCCCACACACTTTTCTAGTCGTCAAACCAGCATAATTTTGCTGTCTGGTCTGATCACTTTGCTGAATGTTATAGCTTTGTGATTCACTATTATCTTCCAATAACTCTTTGACCTGCATTAGCAATGAGGTAGTTCTGTTCTAGTCTAGCCTATACTGTCACGTCCCACACTCACAGATTTTTTTTTTGGCTGGATGCCTGAGATTCTAAATCTCTGCAAACTTTTCCAAGTTCTTATTTCTATACATGTATTTTGGTAGAAGGAAAAGAGGCACAGGGAAATTCTAGCTTTTCTTTATCCCTTGATTATCTTGTCTAGTAGAAAGTACTTAATGATCATTCTTTCTGAGTTTTCTTCCTCATTTGAGCATTTCCCCTGGATATTCTGATCAAGAGAAGGAAAACAAATGCCTCTTGTCAAAAGACACAGCCTTTTAGGACTACATATGGATGTGCTGCACCCATAGCACCAGGAAGCACAGCCATTATGCTGCAGGATTTAAGACACACCAAACTCAGTATTTTAGTAGAATAGGGGAGGAAGAGTTAGAGGAACCATCCTTTAACTTCTCTACAAAAGTCAACCTCACAGTACAAAAAGAACTTTGGGAGTTCTTCGGGAGTTAATAAGATAATGGATGCATTTGTACAGAAAAACAGTTGTTAACACGCTCCTATTTTCTGGCAACAGGAGTGTTGGGGCTTTAGTCAGTGTAATTTCACTCTATCTGTATTCAGGAAAAGAATACAAAAGAATCTGATTTTTATTGTTAGGCTGGCAGTACATAGACTCACAGTTTCTGAGGTCTGGAAGGCCAGACATTCTTCTTAACTGAAGAATATTACAGCAAGACAGCTTGAACTCTTGCTTTAGACCCTGGAGTGCAAATCTGGAATAAGTTCACTGGTTTTGATGAGGATACTTTGGATTTACACCAGTGACTGAGAATAGAACTTGGCTCTGTATCTTATTCTTCTGGTGGTAGTGAAAAATATGATCCTAACACAGATGTGCAAATGATCACAGGAGCCTTCTCATACTGGTTCTACACTTAAAATCTAGATGCAGGATTTAAGACTATGGAACAGTATCCAGATTACATAAGACTATCTTTGAGCAACCTGATAAAGAGGGTCTACCAGAGGAGTAGCAATCTAATGCTTGCATGGCTCGTATAACTTTCCTATATGAGCCTCTCTTGACTCATGAAGGGAGATTCAGAAAATATCAATGTACTGTTATTTTTTTATTTATTGAACTTTATGAGTGTAACACACAGAAATAGTTTATGCAGTAATTGTTCAGAAAAAGGCTATGTGCAGGAGCAGGAACTGAAGAAGGCCCGGATAGTTTTTGTTGCAATGCTGTTACAGAACTGTCAGCTATAGAGTAGATCATTACAGACACTGGCATTATCAGCTTTTGAACTGCAGCATTATTCCTTCTAGCCCAGAATAGTGTTAGGTTCTTTTATGAACCAGTTCAAGTCTGCAAAAGTTGGTTGGTTTTGTGTGTGTTTTTCTTGTCTTTCTCTTTTCTTTATTTTCTTTCTCTTTTTCTTCTTTTTCCCTTTCCTTTCCTTTCCTTTCCTTTCCTTTCCTTTCCTTTCCTTTCCTTTCCTTTCCTTTCCTTTCCTTTCTTTCAGATAATATTGCACAGACTTTCCAGATGCTTACTTTCTATAGTGCAAACAGACATCCTCAGCCACCCTTCTTGACATGATAAATACTCATATACTATGCTATAAAATGATACACAGGTGGTGAAGTTTCTATCAGGCATCAAAGCCATTAGATTTGCATTGTTTTCTTATTGTCTGGTAACCACTGAGAGGGAGTGGATTCCTGTGTGGCCTTGTTAATTGAAACAAAAGTCACAGAGTATTAAAAACAAATGGGAAGATGGAAAAGAAAGTTGTGTCAGGAATTTCAAAGGAATTTTCAATCTCATGGACATTCATTTTCACTTGACTGCCTAATAGCCTCAGGCTTCATTGGAAGTCTTATCATGAGACATGGAAAAAACAAAACTTCATCTAATCAATATCTTTAAATTTAAAAAACATACAGTCACAGAGTAAAGAGAGCATGATCTAGGGCCATGTTGTGTTTCTGCCACTGGCTTTAATTGGGCAAGCATGTTCATGTGCTTTGATTTTTCCTAGAGACAAAAAAGAATCAGTGAAAGTGTCATCAAACAGCATATTTTGTTCTTTATTCACTTTGATAATCCCTATCCTTAGCTGTAAACTGCTGCCAGTATAGTTAAAATGTAATGTCTTAATCACACAATTCTTTAAACTCAATGAGGTGATGTTCCTTAAAGTTTAAAGGGATGATATGAGAAAACCCAAATATTTTTGGTGATGAATGTTCATGAAACACTGTGTCTGGCTTTTCTCCCATTTCTGAATACTCAGGAGTTGAAACCAAGTGAAGTTCCAGTCCAGTAAAGCACTTACTGTTTGCATAATAGTTGAGGGACACAAATGTCTTTGTGAAATCAATTAAACCACTTTTGAAGTTAAAGTTACTAGACAATACTTTCAGATACATTCTAACTTTGATTACTCTGAGTGAAAAAATAGATCTTTAATTTTTTTTTGCTGTTTTGTGCTTCTTTTGGCCATCATTTTCCCATTATTGTTTTGATGCTTGAGAAATTGGGATAAATCAATAGACCAGCTTCACTAGTGTGGGCTTCTTTTGAGGCAGGGAACCATGTCTTTGTGTTATAAAAGAAATGTCTAAGCACATCTCATTGGGCATAAAGAACAGGGCTTTTATTTATGTCATTAGAGATGATATATTTAGTGATACCTACTTTCTAATGAAAAGTCTGTTCAGTCACACAGATGGCACATCTGTTTTACATGACATTTCTTGAGAGTTATTTACATGAAAATCCATTAATATCCTGGATTCTTTTTATATTTGTTGGCACTTTCCCACAGTTGGACGCAAATACATAATGCCTACAGAACCATCAGCATTGCACAGTTACAGTAAAAAAATGGATACAATATCCCAGGTTATCAAAGTGTGACATGGCTGAAACCATAAACACAGATGAGCTCAACAGGCTTCTCTGATTTAATTTTTTTTTGGTCCTAAACAGTACTAATATATGTGTTCTCATTTTTTGGGGGGACATGAATAATTTTTACCACTGGTCACCATCTTCTGCTAGTGTTAGGGAAGAAATATTGCCAGGACTTGACAAAGCTCTCATTAATGTTCCTGGACATTTCTGTAATAATGATACAGAACTGAAAGGTTTTATCACTGCTGTGCTGATTGACAACTGTATGGCTCCACGATAAGAAATCTGAGATACTCCAGTGATGTCATAGGTCTTAGGTCTATCAAGGGAAAACTGTAATTCTTTTTTTCTCCATAACACTTAAACCCAAATACTGTTCTGAGTGTTCATACTGTAGCTCAGGTTATTCTTGCATACTAGATATGTGTTTAGTCAATGTTTTTTCTATAAGTACAGATATTAAACACTGCAAGGGGTAGCAGTTGGAGGGGAAATTAGTAGTGCTGCTTTCAATTTGCAGTATGCCTATATTCAGTTAAAGACTAATGGAATCAGAATCGTTGCCATCTTTCGAATAAGTCTTTCAGGCATAATTCTGGCACTACATCTGCAAAGCCTAAGCTGACAGCCATGACCAGGCTGGTACTGGTAGGAGGCTCTCTTTCTCTTTCTCTTTCTCTCTCTCTCTTTCTTTCTTGTCTTCTTTATTGCCCCACATGTAGCCCCACTGATTCATCCTTCTGTTCTATCTCTCAAATAATCAAGACAAACCAAAGAAACAAATTTTGTGATACATGTAACAAAGAAGGCTGGTTGGACTTTTAACCTCCTTTATTTGTAATTTTACTTGGTAAATCCTTCACAGCAGGAACTGTCTCCTTCCCAAATTTGTACAAGATGCAACTCTGGAGGGGGCCTTTGGGAATGACTGCCATCAATCCTGAAATAACAAATGCTGAATTTGATCCAGAATGGTGTTCTTGTAGAGCATATGCACCGCAAGTTCCCAAACTTACTGAAGTTAACACAGTGAAGGGAAAATCTTTCTGCATCTCTTCTATGACTAAACAAGGATTTTAAAATGGCTTTCATTAGAACTAGTAGGAAAATTTCCCGTCTCTCAGGACATGATAAACCAAAAATGAATTATGCTACAGTTTCAAATCTTCAGCTATACTTCTATATAGATCTGAAAAGCCCCTTGATTTCTTGATGATCTGAACTGGTTTCTGACATCTAACTTACTCCTGAAGATGTACATAGAGTAGATCAGTATAGAATTGCTGTAACAAATTTTGTATTTTAAACTGAATATACCAATATAAAAAAAGATATAATATAGCATAAACAATAGCTGTTGCATAACTTACAGAAAATTACTGAATCTTTTCTGCAACTTGCATTTCTTCTACTAATTGTCCCTTTAAATCTTTCTCAATGCCTCACTCATTTTGCAACTATTGTACCCACTCGTGATAATTAATGCCAGTGGTAACTGGTATTCAGTCAGTGGTAACTGGTAAGCAAAGCTACCCAATGTGTTGCCCAGGATTTACGACAATAAATAATGTGATGGTGTGAGCTACAGCACCTCCCCTGCCATGGAGTGGCGAAAGTCACTACCACAACCAGATGACAGCCACTGGAGAGTTTGCAAGGGCTGCTGCTGCTGCATGGGACAAATTCTTACAGGGGTGTAAGACCCACTGTCAGATGGCAAAGCTGAGTGTTCACGACTCAGTTGGTGACTGTGGTGCAGCACGGGACCTTCTGGTCTGTATTCTCCAACTCCACCTCCTGCTGTGCCTGGTTTTTCCATCTTGAAGTCTTGCCTGTTTTTGGGCTTACAGATTCAGTTGCCATTCTGTTGATTTGGCTGCAGTTAGCAGTGTTTATGACTGTTTTATATGAACCCTGAGAGAAAGCTTTGTTGGTGTGAATAATTCTCTAAGTCTCCTAATTACTGCTAATATTTGTTTTCATAACAACTCCAAACCAGATTTTCCATGAGGAGCTCACCAGCAATGCTTCATACCCTGAGGAGTTCATGTGCATGCTTTCCTGCTTTGTCAACTTTTTACCCATTCTTGGTAAACAGATCTTATCTGGTACAAGTGTGACCTGAAAGATGACATGTGGGTCACTGATGCTGGATTTTAGGAAAATGCATGACCACTTGAAATCAGTCCCATATCTGTGACTGCCAGGGGTATCAGGTTCCCCTCAGTGTCTCCTCTGCACGAGTAGCCAAAGCCAAGATGCTTCAAGGTACAGACCAGATTACGGCAGTGCTGTTTAATTTCCTATCCAACATTTAGCTCCCCACATTTTCCTCATGGATTGCTTCAAACTGCCAGTCCAGCCACGTGATTCAATGTTCAGCCAGCTGGCTGGAGTACAGTCAGATCCTGGTCAATATTTGGAAAGAAGTACACATGCTGCCTGATTTCAGCTGAAATAATGGAATATCCATAAATGTAACAAGATTTTTGAAGGGGCCATTTGTCAGGTTGGTTTATAATGACCTTAGTCAAACAAATCAAAGTGCTTCTACAAAAGCAAATCAGAAAATAAAGTAACACAAAACTGTCTTAAGCACCTTGAGCTTCACAAATCATCAAAAGAAGCATAAAAAGCTGGGAACAAAGGACGTGAATATAAACTGGTTGCAGGAGGCATTGGGTTGGAAGGGACCTCTAAAGGTCATCTAGTCCAACCCCCCTGCAGTCAGCAGGGACATCCTCAACTAGATCAGGTTCTCAGAGCCTCATTAAACTTCATGTTGAATGTCTGCAGCAATGGGGCCTCCACCACCTCCCTGGGCAACCTGTTCCAGTGCTCCACAACCCTCATAGTAAAGAACTTCTTCCTAACATCCAATCTAAATCGACCCTTATCTAGTTTAAAACTATTGCCGCTTGTCCTATCACTACATACCCTTGTAAACAGTCCCTCTCCAGCTTTCTCATAGGTGCCATTCCGGCACTGGAAGGCCACTATAAGATCTCCCCAGAAACTTTTCTTCTCCAGGCTGAACAACCCCAACTCCCTCAGTCCTTGTAGGAGAGGTGTTCCAGCCCTCTAATGATTTTTGTGATCCTTCTCTGGACCTGCTCCATCAGGTCCATGTCCTTCCTGTGTTGAGGGCTCCAGAGCTGGACACAGTACTCTAGGTGAGGTCTCACCAGAGAAGAGTGGCAATCACCTCTCTTGATCTGGTGGCCATGCTTCTTTTGATGCAGCCCAGGATGTGATTTTTGGACTCCATACACAAAATAACTTCACTCCTTTGTACCTTCTCAGTCTGGCTTACCCATATCTTTATGGACAGGAACTGGGAGCAGTAAAAAGAAAGGTGATTTCCAAACAACACTGTGGTTGGCATGGGGTGCAGTCCTATTTTGGATACCTCTTGATCTGTACTTATGAACTAAAAAGAAAGCGTGGTTACAGACAACAGCTCTGAGCAGATGTGGTGCAGAGGAACTATGCATCAGTTACTAACATTTCTTGTCATAGATATCTTGGTCTTTTCATGCTACAGTCACCTCTCTACCCTTTATCTCTTTTCTAAATGATTTATATTAATCAGCCTGCTTATGGGGTAGGAAATTAATGAATTAGTTATTTCAGTAACTAGATGAGATCCTGGCCCAACTCTCATTGATCTCAAAGCAAAGATTTTACCAATCATATTGTGAAAAAGAGTGACTCAGGTATCCCTCACTTACCTAAATACAAACAGATGATGCCATTAAATTACCTCATCACTTTTATATCAATGTGGGTTTTATTTATTTACAAGGGAGATTACAAACATGAATGCTGTAACAGATAGAAACATAGTGAAAAATAAAAGTGGGATGAATGTCTTTCAGTACATACATTTACTTTAATTCATGACTCAGTCCTAATTCTTGCCATGGTTTTGTTATAATAAATTTTAAAGAAAATAAGATTACAGTGATAAAACAACATCTCATACCAATGAGTACCTAGTGCACACATGCAAACAGTTATGTTGTCTGTCTACCCTGCCAGCTAAAAACCACCTCAGCTTAATCTTTAACTATCATTTCCAAAAACATCTTTGAAGTTTGATCTGGAACAGCTCATCCCCTGAACAATGTCTTAATCTTCCCTGCCCAACAGAAATAATTCAATTACAAGGAAAAAAAATTATAATTCTATTGTTTCCATGAATAATGTTTACTTGCCTGAAACCTACATTCAGGAGATTTCCTCTGTCATAAATCCTTTGTTGATATGCATCTGAGTTGTTTAAAATGAGAGATTTCTCAATTACAGCAACCCAGAAGTATTAAAAATGAAAAGTTTTTGTTCAGGAAATATAATTTCATTGAAAGCAAGTTGTTCCCCAACAAGGAATAGTTAAAATTAATCTTCTGGTCTAGAAAAAAAAAATCTGAAATTTTATGACATGAAAATTTGGCATTTTAAAATGAAGGGTTTTTTTCACTGTCTGTACAGGACAATAAGTCCAGTTATTTGTAAGTTATGACACTTATTGGTATGTAGATGTTTAACACTAGTAAGAGGTGCTTACTAGTGTTAATGCTTACATTTAAGAAGACTGCTCAAATGAAGAAGAAACAATTAAAATGGAATGTCACAAGCAATAGCCTATTATATTGTCAGTCAAGAGAAACAGACACAATTGAAGTGTGATAATTTTACATGTCCACTTTAAGATGGAAAGTTTTATGTTTACAGGGACCTATTTTATGTATGCTTTATAACCAAGGATCACTATCTCAACTGTAAATGTCTACAACAGGTGAGATAAATCCAACCTCAAAAGGAAGAATTAAGGTACATACATTGCTACATACCATCCCTTCAGCTTTCCCCATAATTGCTGTTTTTTTTTCCTGTATTTATCTTTGTGTATAATTTCAAGGCTTTATGAATGTAGAAAACTAGGCTATTGAGAGTAAAGCTGCCTTTCCCATTAGTGTTTTCCAAGCTGCATATAGTGGTTTTGTCACTTGCATATTGCAGCATCAGCATCAGGGAATAAAAAGGAACAATTCCCATAATATAGTTTGTTTCCGTTTAGTTTTTTATAAAGTTGTCACACACAGCTGCAGTCTTGTAATGTAGCTGACATTAAGAAAAAAGAGTCTGACTGGATGTGTAACAGAAGAAATAAGTGAGAGAAGAGCAATCTCTCTTTTTCGAAAGAAAATGAAAGCAGTAAGATTTTACAGTTTTATCTCCTTCTTCAGTAAATATTTATTTTGCAGCACTTAATTGGATCTCAGTATTCTAGTATGCCTCTAGTGACCATCAGCTGTGAAATATCTTTATGCATGGATGATATGATAAAATAGAATAGTGTAGAATAGAATAGAATAGAAATTTCAGTTGGAAGGGAACAACTTCAGATCTCACCAAAACTTAAAGCACTTTAAATTTATTTATTCCCTTGAGGTTGCAGATAGTCATCAGATGATTCCAAAAGTACAAAATATGACCTGTATTTAACATCATGGTTTTTTTAAATATATGATTCAGATATGTCCCAGGAAACTGTATTTTCAGGGGTTTTTTACTATACCATGAAATCCCTGAATGTAAAAGTTGTGACTAAAGCTGAATCTGTAACCAGCTGCAGTTTTCTGCAGAGATAACATTGGTGCTTTAGGTCTAATTAGGAAATGAACAGAAACTTGAAAGTGGCACACAGTACAGTTACATGCCTAAGTTTCTTGATTATATATTGAAAATGGGATGTCAGATTTCATGTCATTCTGACAGCATTAACAATTATATCATAAATCTTTTAAAGTTTACTGCTTAGGTGTGGCAGTAGTAGATGTCTCATAAATACATATTGCAAACTAGCAGAATAGATGAAATCAGAGGATACAGTGAGGTATTAATGTTATGAAAGTTTGTAAATATTGTCAAAAAAATATAGCTTCATGAAAACTAGGTATTCCCCAACATTTGATGGCTTATAGAGTAGCAGAATAATTTAGGTTAGAAAAGACCTTTAAGATCTCTGTGTTCAAGTGTAAACACTGACAAGCACACCACTGAACTATGTCACTAACACTGACAAGCACACCACTGAACCATGTCACTAAGCACCACATATACACATCTTTTAAATACCTCCAGGGATGGTGATTCATTCACTTTCCTTAGTAGCCTGTTCCAGTTCTTGATAACCAATTCAATGAAGCAATTTTTCCTAATACACAACCTAAACCTTCCCTGGCACATCTTGAGTTTGTTTCCTCTTGTACTATCACTTTTTACATGGGAGAGGAGACCAACATCTACCTTACTACAACCTCCTTTCAGGTAGTTTTAGAGAGTGATAAAGTCTTCCTTTTCTCCAGGCTGAACAACCCCTATTCTCTAAGCTGCTCCTCATAAGACTTGTTCTCTAGACCCTTCACCAACTTCATTGATCTTTGGACAACCCTCCAGCACGTCAATGTGCTTCTTATAGTGAAGGTCCTGAAACTGAACACAGTATTTGAGGTACAGCCTCGCCAATGATAAGTATAGGGGAACAATCACTTCCCCAGTCCTGCTGGCCACATTTCTGATACAGGCCAGGATGCTGTTGGTCTTCTTGGCCATCTGGGCACACTGATGACTCATATTCAGATAGCTATTGACCAACATTGACAGGTTCTTTTTCTGCTGGGCAGCTTTCCAGCCAGTCCTCCCCAAGCCTGTAGCTTTGTATGGGGTTGTTGTGACCCAGCTGTAGGACATGGCACTTGTCCTTATTGAACCTGATTGTCCATTGACCGATCAATGCAGCCTGTCCAGATCCCTCTGTATACCCTTTTTACCCTCAAGATTTTTACCCTTTTTACTCTCCTGAACAGCTTTGTGTCATCTGCAGACTTACTGAGGGTGCCCTCAATCCCCTCGTCCAGATGCTTGATAAAGATATTAAACAGAACAGGCTCCAGTATGATCCATGAGGAACACCCCTTGTGACTGTCCACGAACTGGATTTAATTCCATTCACCACCACTCTTTGGGACCAGCCATCCAGACAGTTTTCTTACCCATTGAAAAGCACACCCATCCAAGCCCTGAGCAGCCAGTTTCTCTAGGAGGATTCTGTGGGAAACAGAGTCAAATGCTTTACTAATGTCTAGGTAGACAAGATATACAGCTTTTTCTTCATCCACTAACTGGGTCACCTTGTCACAAAAGGAAAAACTGTGTTAAAACCCAAGTCACTGAGAAAAACATACTGGTTAAAAGGTGGTGGTGGTGGATAACTGAATTGCCTTTCACACAACACTCTCTGCTGTAAGTCTAAATAACAGAGATGTGTAGTTTCTGCAGTGCTATAGTCCATGAATTCATGCCAGGGATTCAGAATAGCATTTCCTCACATCTGCTCCTTCCTTTTCTGTTTTCCAGAAACTTTGGAAGAAATTGTTTGAAACCATTTAAAGACTTGCATTCGTCTATTTAAACATGGCGTGGTCTGTCATAACGCAAATTACAGTCTGGTTTTCCTATGATTTGTCTTATATGACTGATTTTTTTTTTTCTTGGAAGCACAGCTTGCAAATAAATAATCTTTCTGGATGAAGGTAATATTTTTGTCATGGTAAATAATAGGAAAACCATGGAAAAAGCCCACAATAACTGCCTTTTTGAAAAAAAGGAAAAATAACACTCCCTCAAACCTGAACAGAAAATTTTAATTAAGGTATTTGTCCCAAGGACAAGAATAGACCAAACAAATAACCCTGATTACACAAGGAAACTATTTAGACTCATGTGATGGTGGTAAACTAATAATTTAAAGTCGTTCTATCAGTTTGGATTATTTTCTGAACTACATTTGGTATCTTACTATTCTAATAACTTTCAGTTTACAGCTTCTTTGCTACACTTCACTAACTACAAAGATCCTCTGTATTCCTGTGCATTGGCTCTTTCATTGCCTTGTATATCGCTGAGATGATTCCCTTCAACCCTTTATTTCAAGCTACACACACCTTTTTTTTCCCCACTGCCTGATACACAGTAAGGACCTCAATACACACTAATGACCTTGGATTGGGCTGTTTTCCAAATGTATATGTTTTGTCAATTGTCTTGAGACATTTATCTATTCATAGTATCAGGCTCTGGAATTTAATTTTTTGTTATCATCAAAAATTCTGATTTATGAACATTGAAGACAGGGTACTCAGAGTGCTCAGGTACTTTTATATGTGGACTGTAAGATCCTAAATTAAAATGCATGGGCCATAAATGGATACCTGTTTGTTTTTTGAACATTGCAGACAACCTATAGGTGTACACATAAATGTCATATCTCTGACAGTGTTTAAGATGAAAGGTGTATAAATTCTTTTCCATGTCTGTGCAGGAAGGCAGGCTCTGGCAGCCCTGTCTGGATACAAGGTTATTTATTCGCTTATTTTTCTGAACACAAACACAATGGCAGTGGCAATATCTATGACAGGATTTGATGACAGGGGTCTTGAATATGGGTCTTGCATGATATATTATTACTTTTTCTATAAATGACTTAATAAAAGAGATTGACTGGGAGTACTCATAACTGGTAAGAGTATGAAGGATTCTTCATCTATATGATTGCAATATTGTTACTGTTGTTGTGTAGGTGTTATACAACTTAAGGCATGTATATTTCAACAACCTTTTTGGAACTGGGATTTTTTATAACATTTGTATCCTAGCAAAGAATGTAATGTGGCTACTTAAGTTTGAAATAAGAGCTGAGATAGGTAACTTAGCTTTTAAATTTTATTGGCAATAACAGTTAAGGCATGTAGAAATGAAATTATCCTGCTAACTTCCCTTGTAAAACCCCTGTGATGTTGACTTAGCTGCTTTTTCAGCCATGACATATTAAGAAAGTTTTCTTGTACATTTTTCTGATTTCATTAAGCAGGGTGACCATACCCTGTGACTGAAGGTTAGAAGGAACAGATGAGACACAGGCAAAGAAAAAAGGAAGAAGGGGTAGAACTACAAATCCTAAGACTTTCTCTTGCTATAGAGTGTGTAACTATGGAAAATATAATTTTTACTGGATTTTTAAAGATTGCATACATTGTACAAGTTCTGTTGTGAAGTTGTTTTGGTTTCTTAGTTTTTAACAATGTTAACTTAAATAAAAATAAAGAAGATACTGCTTTCAGAAAAATGACAGTATCATAACAGAGGTTTTGGAGGGAACAGTAGTGAAGAGACAGTTAAAATAAGAGGATTGTACAGGTACACATAGGGATGAACTACTAAGTATGTTTCATGCCAGTGTTAGAAATAGAGTTATCTACAGTGTTTCTACAATGAGGAAAAACTTCCTTATTTCCAGTGAGTGATTCAAATCATTGGTGAACAAGAAAAGGGTCACCTAAAATGACACATCAGTACAATGCATGTGAAAATCCCATCAACCTTGAAAGACAAAAGGGCTGTAGTTCTGTTTTGACTGTTAAGTGAAATAAAGGAGAATATGACCTCACTATCTGTCATTAGTGTGGAAACTGTAAACAGTTGAAACTGTTATTTAGAAAATAACTAACATTTATCTATGACAGAAGGGTAGAACTGCCAAAAGGGTGTAAGACGATCAGTGCTTACAACTGAGGGATGTTATAGCCTGTGGTCTTTGGATTTCAGATGGTAAATGTTTGAACTCCACTGCATTGCAGTTTTAGCAGAAATGTACACGTCTTATTTCTACTTTCCAAGTTGCTGTAAGGAGGATAGGGTATATGATTCCAGGAGGAACATCCATCAAATAGACAGAAGTGGTCATTTTCATAGTAGACACCTCACTTGAATAAGATGAATCTAAAACTTAGTCTGCAGAGAGCTTGCTCTCATTAAAATCTGATAACCATTCAGGGAATACCTCCATCTTCTCATGGGGAGACATTATGAACTGAGAATTTTCTGCTTATTTTATATCCGATTTATCAAGTTTCATTTTATACAGATATTAAAACACTTTCTAATGATGTATATATTGATGGATATACATAAATCCCCTGAATTGTAACATTCATTGGAAGGCATTTTTAGGACTAATATTAAGGTAAAAATGTATGTCAGACTTTCTTTCTTCCATTTCCAATGCCTGTACAGAAAAATGGTAGGCAAAAAATGGAAAATAAATAATTCATTCTATACATCCCTAAAATAATCTTGCCATGGATCTTCCCTTTGTCTTTTGGAATTCATAGTAACCTTTCTGAGATTAAATTAAAAACTAACCCCTAAAAACCTCCTCTTTCACTTATGTTATCAGGGCTATTTCTTATGAAGGTAAACTTACTGCAAGGCTTCCAGGAAGAATCCTAAAGAAACTCAGAATCTACCTTTAATAAATACTATATGTGACCTCACAGCATTTCTTCATTATGACCTCATGGTAATTTCAATACAGGATTCTTGTTCTTCCTGTTAATCTCCATTGTATGCAAATGGATTACATAGGATACCTCTGTCTCCAGTTGATTTGTTAGAGACATTCTCAGAGAGAAGACATGTTTAGATGCAGGTCCAGTAACTCCAAGGTGCAACAATGGAAGCATTATATAATCTCAAGTTGCCATTGAAAATATTTTCTTAACTTGCTTTTCCAGCTGGCTTAGATTCTTTTTTTTTTAGCTCTGTGGAAATCAGATTCACCTTGACCCTGAATGCATTGATGGATTCCTGGTACATTTGTTATTACAAATGGTTATTTTTTAGATGAAAAACAGTGGCAAAAGGAAAGGAAACGTCACAAAAATGTTATCTTAACTGTGGTAGATCATGGGAAATCCAGGTTTGGATGAGACTTTAACCTTTTTCTTTTACTGCAGGGTGGAAACATTTCAATTT
Source organism: Chloroceryle aenea (assembly GCA_013399075.1). NCBI lineage: Eukaryota > Metazoa > Chordata > Aves > Coraciiformes > Cerylidae > Chloroceryle > Chloroceryle aenea. Next base: position 237,772 of record VWZY01001642.1, read on the forward strand.
TACTGACTTCTGGTATTTTCACATTTCTTTAAAAAGACCTTCAGTGGTCTGTAATGAATTCTGTGGGTCTCCAAAGTCAGCTATATGGACTATGTGTTCTGTTTTTCCTAGTATTTAATCAGGCTGATTACTAAGATTGGACATATCAAAGGAATAGCCAAAATACAGCAAACTAACAGCTGTGGTGATGCACATTTCTGTGTACTGGCAGGCTAATTTGTGAATTATACATTTTAACTAGACTTATTAAAACTTGTTCTTTGGAACAAAAACAACTGCATAGCTGTGCTTTTTCAAAGCTTTTAAGCTTTTTTTCTTCCCATACATTCCTGAAATGACGGAAACAGGGTGTGAAATGTCACAGGCCAAGAGACTGCAATAGAATCTTGAAAGGCAGGAGAAATGTGCTTGAGATATTTAAAAAAATAGTGGTTGCCTCAGTACCAGAATGTTACTGGGAAGCAGAAGCAAAATCAGAGGGCCTCCTAAATAGTTGGGGTGCTGAAAAACATAGTATGAGACAAGTAGCAGTTTGTTCAGCTTGTAGGAGAGAAGGAGGTCAATGGGCCTGAGATCCTCTATTGCCTAACTGGAGATCATAGGGAAGGCAGGGCCAGACTCTCCCCAGAGGTGTTCAGTGAAGAGACAAGAGGCAAAGAACACAAACTGCAGCAAGGGAAATTCCTTTGAGACAAAGGAAAAAATAATTATCATCTGGAAGTCAGACAACCCACCCCTTGTTCACAGCAGGATTATCCCAGAGTTAGAGAAGGTTGCTATGTCCAGTCACACTTTGAAAATCTCCAAGCATGTAATCATGACAGTTTATTAAACATTTGTGTGAGTAATCTAAATAATTCTAAAGCTTTAGAATTATTTTAGAAAATACACAGAAATAGCACATTGAATAAAACTGGCACAAATTAGTGACCTTTCAGAATTTAACTGTTCATATAACAATGTATTTTTTTACACTCACAACTTTTCTGAATCACAAAGATTTTTCAGTTATGTTTGGATTTGATATGGTTCTAATTACTTGTTCTCAAGGCAATAACTGTGAAAATTGGACAGGAAGATTTTCCCAAAGGCATAGTATCTTACGCCTTGTTTAACAAAGGCTGAACGCTTTTTCTTATTAGGCAGTAAGACATTAAAAAAAAAAGAAATCCACATAGCTGACTAAACTAATTAGCTCACTAAACTAATTCTGATTCCTCCACCTAAATAATTTTTTCTGTATAACCTTTTAGTCAGAGTGTCAAAGGGAAGCCATGGTTAACAAGGATGATGCCAGATATCTGGCAAAGGAATACTATTTCACTGTTTCAGATGGGTCAAAAGAACATGGTTCAACTATAAATTTCACTTCCTCACCTCAGTATGAAAATCACATTGTCAGTGAAAATAAGCCACCTGTGGAAGTGTTGAAGATTGGTATCTGGTAGCTTAAACATTGTTATGAATTAAATGCATTATGCAAACTGTATCTGTTTAGGAGTTCCAATAGTTTTTGCACTAATCAGGGCCAGACACATGAAAATAGTACAAGTAATAGGTACAGCATAAGGAAAGAAGGAGGAGGTATAAGGAAATGTATGCAGTAATCAAAAATAATTGCTGGGAACTTCCCTAATTATCCCATGGTTTGAGGTATATAATGGAAACAGTTTCCATTATGCAAAGAAAAAGCAAATAGAAGGTAAAAAAAAATAAATTATTTCCTCTTGAGTCACATATGTAGCAGATCATGTAGATAACTACACCTACATTCCTTACTCTGGACAGACCACCTGTGGGCCACCCAGTACTTGGAGGTCAGTGATAATACCATCAGTGGCTTTGCTCTATCATGTAGTCATATAACAAGTGTATTATATTCCTCTTCTGTGCAAAGAAAGTGCTGTGGGTGTCTCAAGGATGATTTCCACTGATGAATGAAAAAATACACATCTGCAAATGTAAAATGAGATTGTTCATATGAATGCACACTAAGGTAAATGTAAACCTGTAGACACTTTGCATTGACATTATTCTCTTCAGAGCCTTTGCACAGAATGCTTACACTATCTCCTACAAAAGCTATTTGTCACTCAGTAACAAATTAAGATCCCAGTGGTCAGTTTATTTATTCTTTCTTCATTGTTCTTTATTTATAACTTAAAACCATAACATAACATAAACTACATAGGAATTTTCCAAGCATAAAGAAAGACAAGAGCTGTTGCTTCATACCATTAAGCCTCTAAAATAACAAAAATATTTGGAAATGCTCTCACTATACTAAATCTCAAAATCTCATTTCTATTGTGAATTCCTTTGTTCGTGTTCCTAAGTATAAATGATGCAAAGCAGTACGACTACAAGTAGTATCTTGATTGTGCACTAGTTCATTGCTGGCAAAAAAGTAGGACTAATTTACTATGGCTACATCCATACTTACCCTGTGGGACAAGTCCTATACTTACCTGTTCTGAAAGTCCAGCCATACAGCACCCAATGGCTCCAGGAATTGGCCCCCAGACTGGCAGGCAAGCTCTGTTAGGAGCACATTTGTTAATGTAATTTCTCTTATGCTTTAACAAAACTGTTCTCTGTGAGATGCTAAAAACTTTCTAAAAATGAGATATAAACTTTTCCTAAAACAGATTAAAACTGCCTGGATAAAGAACTACACAGATGGGGTTTTTTTGGTGAATCTGGATCTTTGTGAATCTTTGATATATGTGGAACTTTATCTCATACCATATACGTGGGTTTTTTTTTTAAATGTCTGAAGTACTATGTTGATTAGGTGAATTTGAAAACTCTGAGAAACACTGTTCTGAGTAAACGATAACCTAAGTTATATAAAGGAGTGCTTTGACATCCAAACTGTCAGTTCATTTCTTAAGGATAAGCTACTACAGGGAGGGACCCTTTTTTATCATCAAATACTTTTGCTTTTATTTCCAATGGTTATAATTATTGTAATTTCATGCTGAACAGATCGTGCATTTTGTGTATATGTGTAAAGTTAGGGATAAGACGGAGGGAATGAAGACAGAAAAGTAAAGTCAGCTTCATTCTTTTCCAACTGAAAAAAGCCTACTTATTTACCTAGAACATAGGCTATTCTTTCTAATTTTAGTCAAAAGTTCTATTGACGTCAATGGAAATTCCAAATGTAGAACAAAGACAGAATACAGCTTATTGTCATTTTGAAGCATAACGAAATATAAACCATCTATTTATGAAATATTTCTAATTTCAAGCATTGCAGTACACATAATTTTTGATGTTTCCACAAACATGAAAATAGGAGTCACCCAAACAGGTAAACAGAATTCAATGCAAAATAATATAAACTTGTGTTTTTAAGGCTTTAAAAGCATTGGCTGTATATCTCTCCCTCATAATGGCAGCCAAAAATTGTCCGATGAAAGATGCATGTTACCCCTGCTAACGATACCACTGGTTTACTTCTTAATGTGCATATATTAATCATTTTTTTTATAAGGTGAATTTCAAAAAGAGAGAAATTGAGCTGCCCCATTAAAAACTACTCAAGAAGATATAGCAAATGGACACAACTGTTATTAAATAATTATAAAAAAAATAATCTTATCATTCATTAATCAGTTTAAGTGGTTTTATCTGTTTGCTGTGCCAGTTAATATGTCCATGCCTGGAAGTCTTATAACATAAAAAACCCCAGGAATTAGAGAGGTAAATAATTTATATACATCTATTTCCAGCCACACTTAATCCAAAATCCAGAAAGGAGGCAGATTTTGATTTTACTGTGACCCTGACTGTGGATGCACATAAGCTGATTTCTTGGAAGTTCTTTTCAGTTGTCTTTTTGGTATGAAGCAGAGGAGTGATGGATGGAAAAAATAGAAAATACTGAACTGCAATTGTTGACTCTTTTCCTGTGACTGTGTTTTACTGTTCAATGGCATACTGTATGTATCAGAAATTTTGTAACCTCACAGTAATTTTTCTGTGAACACCTCTTGAATGTAGACCTGTCTGGGCTTCCAGGTCAGTTGTCCATTGAATCAAATGAAATGGCTTTAAAATGTGCAATTTCATAGATAATGATGATCAGTGTTGGAATGTGGGACAGGAAAGGACTTTGTAGATCAAGTTAGTTGTTTTGCAACTGCACACATCTATGATGGACGTACGCAAGATGGACAACATAGTCTGATAAGCCAGCAATAGGATTCAAGAGGCACTACCACAGTCCTGCAAGACTTTGGTGGTCCTGCTCAGAGCATGGTGAAGAATGAATCCTGTTTACTCTAGAAGAAAAGGTAAAAATATAAATATAAAAATGATCTGTTTTCTGCCACAGCAGATGAGGGGAGAATTCCTTCTTGACTGCTGATCTGATATTTGGTACATCATAGCGGTGATGGAGCACTGGAACAGGCTGCACAAAGAGGCTGTGGAATCTCCTTCTGTAGAGATTTTCAAACCCCCCCTGGATATTTTAATGTGTGCCTTGCCCTAGGTGGTCTTGCTTTGGCAGAGGGGTTGGACTCAATGACCTCCAGAGTTCCCTTCCAACCCCTCCATTCTATGATTCTATAAGCAAGATCCATTGACCTGGGGAGATATCGAACCACCCATAGATGATGTAAGTCCCAACCAAAAAAAACTATTGCATTTACTCAACAGATGATGATGACCTTGGCTACTGAGTGAAAAAGCACATGTGACTCAAAGTTTTCAAGGCATTTACAATGAAACAATTTACTCACAAATGTGTGTCCAAATAAAACTGTTTCCTTTGTGACAGTGGTATGCTTCATGATCCAGAAACTTGGGATTCATGCTGAGTTTTAAAAAAAACATTACCTGGTTATGATGATTATCCCTGACTGGACAGCGTCCTGAGCAACCTACTGTATTTGACCCTGCTCTGAGTAGGGGTTGGAGTCGATGAGATTATCAGGTCCATTCCAACCTCAATGCTTCTCTGATCCTATGATTCAATTATTATGATTAATTGTGATAAATTTTAATACCATAAGTGGACTAATAACTCATGAGGTATATGCAAACATTTAGTGCTTATGAGTGTATAGATCTGTGTGCATGCAGATGCATGGAGCCCTGGACACATACCAGTCCCCATCATCTGCTAAACTACCATGGCAGACATCCCTAAAATGCAAACAGGGATATTGTCATGAAAGTGTGGGTTACCAAAAGGGCTAATGGGACTGGTGAGACATACTTGGAGGGTGGAACTTCAAGGCTATGGGAACCTGTTGTTTCTGGCATTGTAGGAGGAACCTTCCCCTGAAGTTTGCATGACAAAGTAGACTGAGTGCCTTGCTGCTGAGACAGTCTCCCCTGTGTGAGGTGGTAGGCCAGCTTCTCCTTACACACTGGGCGTGATTCCCTCCCTCTTCAATATGTGATGGAGATGGAAATGATGACACAATGCATACATGCCAGAAGAATTTTGTCCACATCCAAATAAAAATTAACTTAATCTAACTCCATCCTGGCTGTGTCTCATCAAACGTAAGCTGTATTGAACTTTCAGAAATGTTTAGCAATGTCAAAATTTAATTGCTATTTAGTAGGAATGAAACTACGTATGCAAATTGCACAATTTCCAGGGAAAGGCAACCTTTTGGTTGTGTGTTAATGAGGACTGGATGATCTTTGGCATTTAAAATGGAAAGAGAAATGTATTACAGAATGGAAAATAAAGCCTATGTTAAGCATGTGCAAAGGTACAGCATTAAGTAGACAGACACACTGGAAGAGATAATTATACTGAACTCATGTTTCTAGCCATGAGGGTGAACTTTCTCCAATACACTGCATCGGGTCCCTAAGCCTCAGCATTCCTTTCTTGCTTAGTAAATCACTTTGAGGTCTATTGCAAAATGTGCCATTCATCCTTTTCTAGTGGTTTATCCTCACAAGGAATAACTGCCTTGTTGTTCCAGCTAAGTTCAAACAGTATATTCAACTTGAAATAAAAGAATGTATAAAACATTAGCCCTTTGGAAAGCAAGTAAACTTCTCACATAAACTTACAAGATGCTCTGTGTGTCTAAACTAAATTGATAGGCATGTAAGTGTTTTGGTCTGATGTATTTTGATAATTTATGTCAAAGTTTTGCATCCCAAATCCTTAGTGAGCTTCTAAATATTTACTCCTCGCTTTTCCTCAAATGACTCTTTTGCCTTCAAATTATCCATTGTTGAAGAAAAAGCTCATGTCTCAGGAGTGCTTTGGAGTCCTGCAGCTGGATTCAACTAAGTCACTTTATCAGTTGCCTTCTTAAATTATTTGCCAGTTAATAAAGTACCTTTCTGTTTCACTTTTAATTTGAGAAAAGAATTCTGCCACTAGATATACTATTGTGTGTCTCAGAGAAAAGTGTCAGAACTAGTCACTGACCTGAGGCCTTAAATTTAAATAAAAGGTTAAAGAGATGCTCTCTGGAAGAACTTGAGAAAACAATGGGCATGTGCATTGTATATGCATTCCAAGAAGAGCATATGACTTTGAAATCTAGAAGTACTCTAATCTCAGAATCCGCAGAATTCAAATCAATCTGAGACAATAATCCTATAATCTTTAAAATAATGTAAGAAATCCCTTTAAACATTTTAGTATTTTTGTCATTAATGAGTGTAAACTCAAGCTCTAACATTAATAGTTGTTTTTCAGTATTACTTTGTTTTTTAAAATTTCTTTCACTTTTCTGTAGTTCCTAATCACTGGGCAAATAAGGATTGAAATATTCGTTTGCATTTGGTAAATGCTCACAAAGGGCCAGTGTTGTTATGATGATAGAATTTATGTTCAGATCTCAGTCTTGAGAACCAGAACATTTCGGTTTTTTAGTACTTAAAGTTAGATGATCACAACATTATATCATCTCCTTGGAGGACATTAAAACAATAGTAAAATACAGTGCAATGTATGATTGGTCAGGAATAATTTGGAGTTGTCTTTATATATTATTCTATAATTGATTCAAAATAGTATTTTACTGCTGCAGCTTGCACACACACACAAAAAATGCAAATGTATATGTACTAAAGTTAGTAGAATTATTAGGAAAACATTGCTTTCAGATCAAAGATTAAATGAGTTAATGTCAAAGAATTCTCTTTATTGTTGGGTTGTGTGAACTCATTATCTAGGCTAGTTAAAGAACTTTGCAGGCCAAAGTGTCTTGAAATTTTTATTATGTTACATTATGAAAGTACTTTTAAGAAGCATTATCCATAGTCAGTGCATTGTATGCACTATGTTGTGTGCAGTGGCCTTTGCTTTAAATTATGTATCGCATGTATTTCTGTGTAGAAAAAACATACACAACATTATTGAACCACATCCACATGTGTCTGCAGGATATATTCACAGAACAGACAGTGTCCACGCCCAAAGGCTTTCCAGAACTATTGTGCCACTTCAGTTCTCAAGCTACAAAGAAGATGGACTTGGATTTGTGTCTTGCCCAAACAATACCATGCAACAGTATGTTTGTTTATTGCAGAAGAATCATGTCTACTCTAAACAGGAGGTGAATTTATAGATTCAGAATTCCTAAGTATTTCCAGTATGGGGCTTACATGTCTTTTCTCACTTTGAAAAAAATAGCTGTTACAGGCCTGGGAATTAACAATATAAATTTGAAAGATAGGAATCACACAATATATGCTTACAATAATCACAAAAAAAAAATTTTTGATAATACCTATCTGCAGTAGGAATATTTTTAATTATTTTTATTTTTTGTTTATAAAACACACTTCTCAGATCTTTCTTAGCTACATGAACTTATTTTCCTAGAATCTCAGCCAGCTCACAGTAACATAAACACAGTTTATCCTGTCCTGTCTCAGAAAAGGCATGCGTTCTCTAAATGTGCTAACTTTACCCAGCTACAAATAGTTTGAAACTAAAAGAAAAATTTCACAGAGGCACTGAAATGAAAGGAAAATAACTAGTTAGGCCTTGATCCAAACTATCTAAACAATCATGCAAATTTCTAGTGTGTCACAGAGCTTTGTATCCAGTCTTTGAGAATACAAGCATCAACAAACTAAAACAAATCTTTACCTCCCAAAAGAGTTTCACTAATGCCTCCCCTCAATTTCTTAAAACTAAAAATATGCTTATTATCTTGCTGAATCAGAACCTTAGGCCATGAGCCTTCTGTGTTAAGAAAAGATATTTTATTGGTACTTTGAAATACCACAGTGTTTTCTGGAATTGAACAAATCTTTAAAAAATGAATAATAATGAAACACTGTGGAAGAAATTATAACACTTGGATAACTTGATTTAACATTGAATGACAAATAAACCATCGTATCTGTCATAGGCATGATTTAAGCAATGGGGGATTTTTGCTTGGTTTTTTTGGTTGGATTATTTTTTTGTGTGTGTGGTTGGTTGGTTTTCTTGTTTTTTTTTTTGTTGTTTTGTTTTGTTTTGGTTTGTTTTTTTTGTATGTTTTTGTTTTTGTTTTTTCCCCAGTATTGTAATGAACCGCTACAGTATCATGTTTGGTGTTGAGAATTACATACACATGGATTACAAAAAAAGAAGGTGGTAGAGTTGTTCAATTTTGGTGAGACAAGATTCATATGTCATGAGGTCTTTTAACAGAAATTTCTGAGCATGACCTATCTGTTTTCTGTGATTAGTGAGATGTCCTGCCAGAGATACTACAGGAGCACCTTCACCAGTCAGTTATTTCCTTTGGGTTTAATCAAGTTCATTGAAAAAAAGCAAACTTTGGACATCTGAAAGGATAACACTACTTTGGGTTATTCATTAGGAAATATACAAATAAAGGAATTCTGGTGTAATATATGTAGAACATGCGAAAACCAATCACAATTCTATGTGAATTAATACACGCCGGAGTCTCTATGCACAGCCACTTCCAGTGGATACCATTTCTAGCTCATATTTTGGCTATCAATTTACTGAACTGTTATTTGAAATTCAGGTACAGGTTTTGATTCAGTTGTGTAAACACCTCTACTTTGATAAAGTAATCACGAGTAGTTATGATTTAAAAGTCATAGAATCATAGAATCATCTAGGTTGGAAAAAACCCATGGGATCATCATGTCCAACCTTTCACCCTACTCTACAAGTTCGCCCCTAGACCATATCCCCCAACACTACATCTAAGTGTTTCTTAAACAAATCCAGGGATGGCGACTCAACCACCTCCCTGGGAAGCCTATTCCAATATCCCACCACTCTTTCTGTGAAGAATTTTTTCCTAGTGTCTAGTCTAAACCTACCTTGTTTCAGCTTGAGGCCATTCCCTCTGGTACTGTCACTAATTACCTGGGAGAAGAGACCAGCACCAACCTCTCTACAATGTCCTTTCAGGTAGTTGTAGAGAGTGATGAGGTCTCCCCTCTGCCTCCTCTTCCTCAAACTAAACAGACCTAGCTCCTCAAACCATCCTCATATGATTTGTTCTCCAGTCCCTTGACCAGCTTCATTGCCCTCCTCTGCACCCGCTCCAGCACCTTGTTATCCTTCTTGTACCGAGGTGCCCAGAACTGGACACAGTACTCAAGGTGAGGCCTCACCAGTGCTGAGTACAGGGGGACACTCACCTCCCTACTTCTGCTGGTCACACCATTTCTAATTCAAGCCAGGATGACATTGGCCTCCTTTGCCACCTGGGCACACTGCTGGCTCATATTCATTCGCTTGTCAATTAGAACTCCCAGGTCTCTCTCCACAAGACAGCTCTCCAACCACACTTCCCCAAGCCAAGACTTCCCCAAGCCATGTAATGATGTAAGCAGCATGAAGTCTCTTGTTAAAAGCTTCCACAAGAGTAGCTGCATAGCTCTTGTGCCAGTGATCAGTATGGCCACCTTCACCTATATTTCTCAGAAACAGATGAAACTATTACAGAGTCTGACTGAAGTTCCTCCTCTTAATCCTACTTCCCCCATTTTTTATATAATGTCCAATCAAGGAGAGTATGAACTTTGAGTTCTCTTTCAAGATCCCATACATATTTTGAAGACTGATTATTATTTAACTGATGGCAACATATAGTAAAAAACCAACATACATTATTCAAATCACAGCATAAAAATAAATTCAAAAGCAAACTTTAAGGTCAATAAAGTAGCATTTCAGGAATCCTATCTTGGTCATAGCAATGACATTAAAAAAAAGCAAGAGGGCAACCATGAGAAAAGGAGTCAGTGGTTCCTAAGCTGATAAAATGTAAACAAAGATGAGAATTAAAGAAGCTAGATGAACAATATAAATTTCCATATTAGGAAAGTATTACAGTTTTATAGTTCCTACAGACATACTCAAATGCCAGTAACCATATTGTTAAAAAAACAGACACTGAGAATGGGAAATGTTAGTGCTACTACATATTAAGTTTTCCCTCTTGTTACCTTAATTACTTTGATGGCTCTTGTTTTCACTAGTGGAATCTGAATCTCTAGACTACATTTTACTTCGTCCAATGGAAGTCAAATAATTTATGAAGAAAGTTGAAATCCAGAGGAATTACAGCATACTAGAGTGCAAGTAGCATACTACTTGGATTTGTCCTTTGATGTGTTATTGATTTTGTATCCAGTTTCTGTTGCTTCTTAATGCCTTAATTTCATTCTTTCAAAAGTCAAATACTGACCCACAAATCTCTCACTTGTGGTCCAAACAGGTGACAGAGACCTCAGAGTAATCTCAAAATCTAAAAAAAAGACAAAACAGAAATAGCACATGTGCCTGAGCATGCCTTAATTGTTTTTCAGCAGAAAAAGATGGAAAAGGGAGACATAGGAAAAAAAGGAGGGAACTATATTCTGTTTCTGGGAATGAAGTTTTGTTTTTCACACTTTACTTTGACATAACTACTTAGCAGGATTGAACAAATCCTCTCATCTTTGGCTTTTATTTTATTTTTTTTTCCTATCTGTTGCTCCTACTTCTCTTGTCTATCTTCATGGGATGACTGGGATTTTTTTAAGTGCTTTGAATTAGACAAGACCTACAGAATGGCTAAATATAAATGTCTAATACTCAACCTAAAGTGCAGAGTAATTCCAAACAGATAATTAACTTTTAATAAAGTAATAAACAGGATATTAAAGATACTGTAATGAAACAAGTTTTACATTTGATATTTCTTCTACAGTAAAAGGTTTGGAAGGTTTTTCCTTGTAAGTAGAATAGATGACAGTTAGAAGAAAGTTATTTAGTTACTGAGTGATGAATTTAAAGTAAGAGTTGCCTAATTTGCATGAAACAGAAAATCCCTTGAATAATATGTTCAACAGAAAATGAAAACTGATAATGATTTGTGAAACTGGTTTTAAATAAACCTTTATGAGATGGTGAGAAAATATACTTTATCCAGTTGGGATATGAAATCAATTTATGTGACAGTAGCACAAGTTCTGCATGAAATTTGATTCATCTTGTGTATAGCAACTTGCAAACATCTGCCTTTCACCAGTGTAGACATGAGGATGTTTTTAGAAGCTTAATATTCTAAAAGCAAGGAGAATATTCTTTGGAGTAGTGGAAAATCCAACAATGCTATTTCAAAAAGTTCTGGCGAGCATGATGATATTCTTGCCAAAGCAACACCAATGCTTTATAAGCACCACTCCAGAACTACCACTGACTATATAAATGCTGAGCTGTTTATTTGTGCCCTGGTGAACTGTCCAGTTCAATTCAGAAATAAGCAACATTCACCATCATATGGACAGAAGGAGCCTTAATTCTATCAGCTCTGGTTTGTTGAATCTTTTCTTCATCTTTAGATTTTAGAATCAAGGTTTGCCTTTCCTTGACCCTCTCTGTTAATGCAGCCAGCTCCCTAGTCCTTAATTCCTCGTAAAACATATGCGTATGTTCTAGAAATGCTCTGTATGAGAGAAACCCACAGCAAAGCCCCTGCAATGCACTGCCAAGATTCTACAAGGAGTTAAGAGCTGACTGTGAGGGCTTGTCTGCTTCCAGAGCCAGGAGCAAAAACTTTGCTACAGAAAATAAGATAATTCATCAACAATTTGTCTTCCAATAGGAGTGCCTTGCCTTGGGACAGTACACTGAATACCAGATGCTGTCATACTAAATTCTGAAACAAATTAATTATCGGTCTTTCAAATAAGGAATAATCATTTATTCAGTTCATTGTTCTAATTGAGGAATCCCTCTTAAGGACTTACAGAAAATATGGCACCTAGGGTGTTAGATGATTGCAATCACATGTATCGAGGTCAAAGCACACAAAGCCAGAGAAACAGTCTATCAGGGTCCTGAGGGCACTGGGCAGCCTTCTTTGGGGCTGCCCTCCAACCCTGTCCATGGCCCAGGACTCTGTTTTAGCCCAGCCCAGAGCTATTGTCCCCTGTCCCAGTGGCATGGCAGAGCACCAACCTACATCTCCATTCTGTAGGTATCCATCCTCCTGGATGGATTCCTTCCCCATGAAATGTGCACTGATCCTGATGGGACCACCTGGACAGACCCTGGCCCTGGTTCATTGCTTGGTATGTCTGGCATGGCTATAGATAAACATGGACAAAGATTAAGCCAAGTAAAGAAACAGCAGTCATCTTTTTTCAAAATCATTATTGTATTTGGTATATCTCAGGACTGACCTTTTGTTTATAAGCTAAGTGGAAACCTGGATAGCATTTTCTGAAGTCATAAGGTGATGAAAATTTAGTCAAAGTCAGTCATGATAAAAGCCTCTGTAGTCAGTAATAGCTTAAACTGCTGTTTGGTGCAAGTATGGAGAAGGTCTTTCAGAAGGTAAAGGAGAAATTTAACAAAAGCTCATTGATAGTTGAATTAACCTACTTGTTAGATACTATTTTGACTCAGAACAAAGTTGGTAGACAAACTGATAAATCTGTATTTTAAACAATTTCTCTCCATAATATCACAAGTAGAAACTGGTAGTACAGAGGGAGGTAAATGTTAAAAGTAAATAAATAAAAAAAAAGTTATCCTGGAGTTAAGCATTAGGTGGGTGGAGTTGGGACAAGCTTTATTACAAGTTTTTCTACATTACTTCACATGAGGAAAAAAATACATAGGATTAAATGCCTTGCTGATATCAAGATAATAGAAACAACAATTACTATATCACAGAAAAAAAAGGAACAGACCAAGGGTAAGAAGTAGGGACAGTAGAGTAATAGATGAATTCAGTGCTACAAATTAAAATCTAATTTGAAGAAAACTAAGAAAATCGGAGAGTCATAGAATCATAGAATCACAGCATCACAGAATCATAGTATCATAGAACTGTGGGGGTTGGAAGGAACCTCTGGAGATCATCACGTCCAACTGTCCTGCCAAAGCAGAATCACCTAGGGCAGGCCACACAGGAACAGATCCAGGTGGGTATTAAAAGCTAAACAGCCCCAGGTCTCTCAGCCTTTCCTCATAAGAGAGATGTTCCAGTCCCTTCATCATCTTCATAGTTCTCCATGTAGTATTTCCCTGGCCCTCTTGAACTGGGAAGCCCAGAACTGGACACAATACTCTGGATGTGATTCGCCATTTTTCCTTTACATTTCATTTGAACATTTGAAGTCTTATAATTTCTTCACCTTTCTACTCTTATTAGCTGGCTAATGGTATTTTTGATTTAATATTTTTCTTTCTGAATGTCAATATTATTCATGAGTTGTTTTATCTTACCCTGTCAAAAGGACTGGAATGCTCTAAGATTGCTAATAAAACTGACTTTCCAATGCACATAGAAACTAATTTAATTATTGTATATCTCCTATTGCCACTTTTAAGTCTCTATATTATACACAAGTAGCCCCTAGCAATTATCTGGATGCAAGTAATTTATTCATATGTAATTTTTTTTCAAGTGGTCACAGTTTTATGACAAGTCTTGTCATACTTGTTCTTTGTATGAGTCTCTATTCTTGAGAGAAATCACTACATGGAAAATCTCAACCACTCTCAAAATGTTCCTACCTCTCATGAATGTGGAAGATATCTTGAGTTTATGAGCTGAAATCTTCTCTCAGAAACAAAAATTAAATAATCGCTCAATTTATTTTTTGAAAACTTTGAGCACACATTTTAGCACAGATTATGACATGGTATAAGTCTTAGTTTCTTGACTGAATGACATCACTTCTGCAGATAAGAGTATTAGAAAATTACCAGTGATCATATGTTATTCACTCTGATTCTCTGAATTAATCTTCAAAAGAAGGTATGTAAAGTACAGTGTACCAAAGATTATTCTGAGTTTATAGATCAGGAGTGTAGTAATAGGGTTATTTGTCAAAGATTAAATGTAGGTCAGACTGCCCAGATCTTCTGGCTCCCACTCTTGTACCTTGAGCACAAGATCTTATTTGAACTTCAAATATTTCAGTAAAAAACTTGACAAGACTTCAGAGAAAAAGGGACATGTAAAAGTACAAAGTCTATCTCCATGCTCCAGAGAAGTACTGTACACAATGGGGCTATCATTCTTGGATTTATTAAACATATTTCTTTTGTTGGACTAGAGACCTGATAAGATACTGAAGCAAATCACTGTGCTCAGACATTGTTGTCCTCCCATCACTGTTCTCACAATTAAGTCAGAATATGAACACAAAACAGTCATAGCGTAGGTACACGAAGTAAGTGAATAAAAATCTTTGACTGAAGAACAACAGGCTGTGTTTACTGGACTCTCTGTGATTACCCTCTACATCTTCATGTTTACACACCTACATTGAAGAGAACAGTGTAAGATCCCCATTACTAGTTGTTACTTGGGATGGTAAAGCTACTTTGCAATGTTGTCTTTCATTTTAAATCAGTTAGTGTGATTTCAGAATTTCTTATTGTATTCAATGACTGCCGAAACTTTTAAAGTCCTTTTTTCTTTCAGATATGAACAAATTAAATCAAAGATAGCTCAATTTTTGATGTAATTTCTTCTTTAATAATAAGTAAATTTTGACTTAATATTGAGGCCTTCCTATTAAATTATTTCAATGAATTTAACTATAAGTGACAGTATCAGAACTATAATCTGCTTAGCAATTACTTACTTTCAGAATTCTGGAAACATTTTAAGAAGAGGTATACTCTAATATAATTTCTTCTTGGAATTCAATAAGACATGAATGTTTAAGTACTCAGTTTAACATCTAAAAGGAGGCTTGCCACTTAATCTGCTACACCAGTGAATTCAAAAGAATATGGCACATTTTTATCTCACACTGCATTCTTACACCTGAATAAATGACTGAAGTAACACCAGGTCTGACTCTTGGAAATTAGAATGGGATTTAATAATTTAATTCACTGGGAGCTCCGTTTCTCCTTGTTCCTTTCCGTACCTCTTTAGACCATATGCTTTTCTTAGTATTATCCCAAGAATCTCCTGCCAGAGATAATATACAATGCAATCAAATGTTTTCCAACATGAAATTAGGCATTTAGAATTGTTCACTGATGGCTCATCTTAATATTCACATACAGTTTCATGATACAAGAGTACAGTCTGGCAGCTATAGTTCTGTCTACCACCAGCCATGTTATAATGCTGTGTGCGATAAACAAAATAAAGGTATATCACAAATATTGGAAAATAAGTGAGCCAAGACTTGTCTTCCTCACAGAAAGCTACCTGCAGCACTCACAGTGAAAATCTCTTTCTATACAATCTGTTTTGTGAAGATGGCCTGGTAACCTTGCTGAATAAGTTCTTCCACATATATATATATATGTATTTGTATGAAAATAATCTTTTTTTATTAGGGTGTGTATTTTGGTTGGCCATTGGAACAAGTTCTGTCAAGCTTTGGTGGAGTCTGTGGACTACACTGATCCCTCCAACTGGAACTAATTCTTGAGGTAGAGCTGCTTCCTGACAACCACTGTCCACATGCTGTTTGTGACCAGGTATGTTCCATGACTGATTTATTTGTATAAACAGAAATGATTACATTAACATCTGTCAGAAGGCACAATACTAGGAATTTGGAAACAGAATAAAACATTGAACTATGCTCTTCAGAAATCTAAAGGCTTCTCACAGTAGTGTTGACTGTCCTAGAATGAGGAGCTACAAGGCCATGTACTGACTTATGTCTGGATCTTAATTAAAATTTTTGCAATGCCATGATTTTCTACCAAGAATTTCATCTTCATTGAAGAAAATGCCATCATGTAACACTAGACAGACTGATCTACATTATGCAGACATGGATTGTACATGTATGTAGTTGCTTTTATGGAAATTCTACATACACAATCTTTTTGGAAAGCAAAAGCCTAAGAATTCTTTTTCTGAAAATGGAAATTCATAATATAATATTAGAAATAAGCAAGAAAATATATTATTCTTTTGCTTTGTATGCTTTTGTTCACTTAAGCCTTTTGCCCTCATGACCCTTTTTCTACCTGGGTCTCTGATATGAGAGTAGTGAATGAATGCTGCCAGTTTTCCTTTACTCTGATGCCATGTGGAATGATTCATGCAGAATTTTTCTTAAAGTTTTATGAGCTGGTTGTTTCTAAGGGAGAATAACTGTAGTGATTTTTCCTTATACTTTTTCCTGTTTGTTCTGCTTATATGCTTTATTTTGTCTGCCCTGGCAGCACTTGTAATCATCATCTTGCTGGGAACCCAGGTAACTTCTTGTGTCCCCTATCACAGTTCGACTTCTTACTATTTAGTTTTTCTTTCTCACTAACTATGCTTTCAAAACAAAAGCTGCTTCTGGTAGTACCCTTACACAGCAGCATGTGAGGGTATGTGCTGAGGGAAATTATCTTTCCTCTTCTGTTTTCCAATAACACTGTTCCCAGATTCTTGAGAATTTCTAGATTTCACAGGTATTCCCATTAACTTGCTTCACATCAGGCAGTAGCATGTTGCCTTTGAGGACTGATGTAGCCATTCATTCCTTCTGACTCATCAAAATGGAGAAACAAACTAGTTTCATCTTTTATATGTGACACTACTTCAAGAAATATATGTAGCAAAGCTGCTCATGGGGAACAACTTGAAATGTAAGCCCACCGGGAATTCTGACCCAGAATCTTAAAATCCAATAAGTAGTCTTTCCTATTTTAGAGTGTTACTGGAATATATGCTATTTACTGTGTAGCTTTATTCAGAGCCTTGGCTTTTGAAGAGCACTTTAGCAAGAAAACTTATGAAGACAATTTGCTAGCACATTCCTTACTTAGAGTAAGTACTTCCAAGTAACTGTTGAGCAATCCATTACTGGACAGACAAGTAGACAGGCTGAACTCAGATACCATAATTCAGTTCTTTTCTTTATGTTATAGGATGTCTGGTCATTCTCTGTGTTGGCTTAGGTATCCTACAACATCTCTGGCTCCTGTAGTTACTCAACAATTCTTTAGAGCTTTTGGATCAGTAGACTTTCTTGTTGCATCATACTTACCTTGTTCTACCAAATGAGCCTTTATCAGGCAAATGTTTGTTTCTTGCACAGGCAAGTATAATCTGCATCACAAACCATCATGTATAACCTCCCTGAGGAGGTGGAAGATGTGCAAGAACTGAAAAGCTGTCTGATCACTGAAGTGAGAAAGCTATTGGTCTTCCTGTAAGGGAGATGCATTTGTGCATCAAAAGGATGATGTATATCAAAAGGAAAGAAATGTATAGGGGTAGATTTTAGTGTGTATAAGCATGGAGAGTAGCAATGGGTATTGGATGATGGGAAGGTCTTGAGGTGGTTAGAGTGTAGGGTATCAGAATACACAGGAATGTAGGGAGCTATGAGAACTGCATGTGGCACAATCGATGAGAAATAGACTTCTGGGATTTAGTGTCAAAATGGGTATCTTAATGTGCTCAGCACAAAAAAAAGGTTGGTCTCCTAAACATGCTGTTGAACTGAGCTGTGCTGGACACTGAGAAAAGAGGGTAGGTGGCCTTGGGTGGTGGGAAGGAAAGCAGGTTCAGTGCAGGCTGTGGGCTCTGCCATTGGGGTGAATCTGCATCCCTGCAAGGGTACAGGCTGTGGTGTCTTAGGAGACCACCATCTTCACCTCTGCTCATCTTGCTTCTGCTGAGAATCTAAATGTTATGACACAAAATTCTGTGACACACACTCATCTTCCAGACTCTCTTTTCCTACTCCCATACTATACCCACAACTGTCCCAACTCATTTTTCACATAACCCCATTTTCCAAGCCAACAACCCAGCTACATCTCTCCATCCGCTTGCTGCATCTCCATCCAGCCTTTTCCTCTCTTGCTCACCCCATCAGTCCTATGTTCAGTCTTTTAGTATCATGTATACTCAAGAGTTTCTGAGTACATAATTCTTAGGAATGAATAGTGGATTTAGAGTTGGGTTATGTCTGGTTTGTCAGTATTCATCAAACACCGTGAAATATGAGCTATGCAAAAGACACTTAGTATCTGCAACCCAGTAAATGAGATTGAATTTCATCCTCCAAGTTTGCATGAATTGTTAATATTTGGAAGCAATTTAAAATCTGTAGGAGAAAACTCTCCCAGCATAAGCTCAGACCAACAAAAGTTATCTTTTCTGTGCATTTCTTACACTGTGTGAGAAACTGGTTTGCAGGTCAACCCTCATTAAAAAAGGAGTTGCTACATTTTGTTCTCCTCCCTAAAGAGAAGTGTATAACATCATTCATTCTATGATTAGTTAAATTTCAGATTTACAGTTTGGCTTCCTCATGCAGTTTTCAGTCTTTCAGATTATTGCCTGTGACCCTTCATTCCAGCATAACTCTGTGGCGATTGAAAATTGAGTTGCTACACATTGCCTATGACATACTCATTAGCCTTTTCAGAGCATTTGGCCCAGTGTCTCTGCATCCTGCATTTCTGAATCAAACACAGGTCACTGAGTTCATTGTTCAACTTTCTTTTTGTCCTCTCAGTCTTTGAGTTTTTAATCTTTCTGAATAAGTCTTATTTATATTAACTCTGTGTATTCCTGCTGCTCTCTTTTCTGTTGTCATTGCTTGATTGTGGTGTGGTACTCAGAGACTTGGTTTCACGTACTCTGCAGAGAACTCCAGCAGGGCACTGCAGATGTTTGGTATAGCAAAAGCATCTTTCACATGTCCTGCAGGTTCCATTCATAATGATGATTGTTTTTCTACAAGAGAGCTTGGCATTTTAAGTCATTATCTAGATTGCAATCTGTAGTAAACCTTGCCTGGCTGGGTGGGATGTATCTAGGTTTGTCATCTACATCTCTTGGTCCTGATTTAAAGCCATTTTCAAAACCTAGCAACTCATTTTGCAACATTCTTAATTTTGTTAGTGAAGAAGTAGAGCTGTGTCAATGTTGACAGAAATCTTTACTTCGGGAGCAGTATAGGCAATATTAGCAGCTAGGGTGGTGCAACGTTGTAGATCTTCTCCTGAACTGTTGAAATTCAGTAGTGATTGAAACTGGTGTAAGTAAATAAAGTGTGCTTTAGATTTTATTAGCTGACCAGTTTACTGCTTAAATCCCTGGCAGATGCTAATTGAACTATTAAAGAACAGCCTTTAAACATTTAGTATATGGTGTGCTAATCTCACTGGAACTGTCTACATATCACTGTTAAAAGAAATATTTTTAAAGATAAAATATTGAAATTCAGAATGTATTGAAGTCTAGACTTAGAAAAAGCCTAATAGGCATTAGAATAGAGCTTCTCCCCCTGTTTGGTTTCAATTATTACAAAGTGATGTGGGCTGAATTCTAAGAGTTGCAGAAAACTTTCATTCATTTCTCAGGTAAAGTTTAGATGTTTTTGCCATTAATAAGATCCTCTTACTTTCTTTACATTAAATTGCTATCCTGTTCCTCTTGAAAGGCCCATCTTGCTGCTAGGACACAAGGGTTGTCAAACACTATTACTTCAAGAGTATTATTTTTCACTCTATGAAGATTAATTTGGGCTCCTCAAAACCCAAGTTTCTTGGGGAAAAAAAGGAAACCATTCTTCATCAATAGTCATAATGTCTCCAGGCATATGGAATAAATTGGTGCTGGGCACATCTTAAACAGAAATTGCTGAGCTTAAGTAGTGCGTAGGCTGGAAAAAGAAGGAAGCCTGGTGCAGTGTCACTCACATATTTTTTCTATATGGCTCTTCTGCAGTAACCAGTCCCAGCAGTGCAATACAGCAACACCCTGGGAAGCTGATTATGAACTGAAATTTATCTAGTGTGTGGTCATAGTTCAGCTCAAACAGCTTTCTACCTTGAAAACCATCTTTGAGCATTTGTTTCTTAACTCCCCAAACAGTTCCCTGTTGCAGAACGGCTATTCCTCATCTCCCTGGCCAGCCATGTTCTGCAAAAGAGCCCCAGGAGCTTTTTATCCATTTTGCTTATATTGCTCATAGAAAAATGTTTACTTGCAAGAAAGCAAATCCACAGGAGAAAATCCCAGCTGTGCATACTGACATGTGCTCATTTCCAAGTAAAACATGGAGTAGTGGGATATTTATCCATCTTAGAACATAATGTATAGTTTCACTTTTTTTAGGTAAGTGAACGATCTTTGTTTTCCACAGGAAACAATTACTATGGGAAGTGTTTAGTTATATCATTAAATAAGATCATATTGCTTTTTCTCAACCATGGACCCTACAGCAAAATAAAATGTTTTCCAGATAGTGAGATGAAGATCCAATGTCAGTCATCTTCAACTGTTTTTTTCTTTTTTTTTTTTATTGGGAACTAGCTCCAATTTCCCATTAGTTGCCAAATTTCTATCATTCCTGTTTCTCTGTTGCCAAGAACAAGATAATAGATAACTTTAAAAATCCATAAAAGAGTGATACATTCTTCTTAGATGATTATTTCCTTTTAGAAAAAAAAAATATTCATTAGCTACAAGGAGCATAGAATTTTCAGGAGAATTAAATGGTTTTGTTTATGTGTAACATTTTTTTATTTGAAAGATGATTATTACAGATATGTGTGCGTGTTTGCCTTTCACATATCTACAGACCTATTTCTCTGAAATCCAACAGGAGTGGACATCCATGTTAGCAGAACTGTTTCTGCCATGGGCAAAACTTAGTACTGCCGAGTACGCATCCCTTACTTCCTTTATTAGACCCTGCATTTTTTTTTTTTTTCTTGTCCTTGAAAGCCTAAATTGAAAGGGATTGAAATTGCCCTGTCTTGAATATTAAAGAAAAAGAACAGAAAAAGGGAAGGTGCACACTTAGGACTTGTGGAGTATTAGAACTAACTTTTCAGAGACTGGACTATGATCCAGGAGAAGAGACAGGCACATAGACTGAGGTGTGAAACAGGGAAATACATTGCATTTGGTGACTGGGAGAAACTTACACATTTTGGGAAAAATGAGGAAGACCTGAAGAGATGTACTGGAAAAATGTAATTCAAAAAGGATGAAGGAGGAGACACAGGTCAGAGGGATGTAGACACTGAGACTGGTTCAAAAGGACAATGGGCACCATGAACCATGAAACAAGATGGAAAAAAATCTGAAGAGGTCTTGTGGGAATGGCAGGGGAATCAGGGGTGGCTTGGGGAATAAAATGGAGTCAAAGAGATACAATTAGTATGGAAAGAGTGAGAGAGAGACAAAAAGGAAATGGGAGGGAGTGGGTAGGAAGGGGTAAATGGGGTTAAGACTGAAATAAAGTAAGGTACCAAGAAGGAGTGAATGGATTTACTGAGAGAAGAGATGCAAAATAATTGCTGAATCTCTGTAAGACCTCTCTGCTTTCACAGCCACTTCTCTTCTGAAAGAGACTTTCTCTTATTATCTCTTTCATTTGTGACCTTGGGTATCCATTGCTCACAGCAAACTCCAGCCGTGATGTTTCAATTTCGTTTATCAGTTTCTTTCTTCTCCAGAGTAATTGCTGCATTCAGTTCCTGTTGGGACATT
The DNA here is from genome assembly GCA_013399075.1 of Chloroceryle aenea. Classification (NCBI taxonomy): domain Eukaryota; kingdom Metazoa; phylum Chordata; class Aves; order Coraciiformes; family Cerylidae; genus Chloroceryle; species Chloroceryle aenea. The sequence goes on from VWZY01001642.1 coordinate 259,683, forward strand.
CCATACTATCCTAAAACCCAGCATAGCACTCTCTCTGGGCTGTTGTTAGGATGAATTTGAAGTCTGATTCTGTGGTCTCTTTGAAGTTGCTGTCCACTCCTTGTCCTTCTGACCACTTGTTCACAGTTTTCCTGCCAGGTTATTTGTAACTTAAATCTTTTTGCTGTGCAATTCCACAAACAACTGTACCTGCAGAAAGTAGTGGTGGTGGGTATTATGTGGGTGGGTATTATGTGGTGGCAGATGACAGCATCAGACAGAAATGTTTCAATTAGCACTGCTATTTATACAGTTTCACCCCAACAGAAGTCCCATGGTGTGCTAATGTACAGATACTGAAGCAGGTAAAATGTTCCTAAAAACACTACAGAACATATTGCTGTTATTTTTAGAAGGGATAGGCAGAATGGTTTTCCCCTTGGGGACACAGCCTTGCAGATAGAGCGATCTGGAGGTTTCACCATGTTTTGATACCAGAAAACAACCTTAAAAGACACTGACAAAATGTTTCATCCTGCTAATACCCCTGCTGAACAGAATGAGAGCCTATTAGTGTTGGTATTGATTCTGTTAAAACACGTGGTGATTTGGTCTAATGAGTCCACTCGTATTTGCTGATGGTGTAGATATAACGCCAAAGGGTGAATCTTATTTTCATATACATCTATGCATACACAGAAAGATCCTATACAGAGAAGTTAATTTGTTTATGAAGTTGGTGCAGAAGTTGCATCTGTTTTTCCAATATTGAGGAAGAGTTGATAACTCTGGTTCTTTTAACTTAATATGAAATTATGAAGGTTGGAATTATTTTCCTTGAAGTAATGGGTAACTAATAAATTCCTTCAGCTGGCAGCAATTATATTTAATTTAGGCACACTGCTTAGTTACAAGAAAGCTGAACTGAGCTGAACTCTTCTTTTAAATATGACAACTTGCTGCTGAAAGGGAAAAATTGTTTTTATCTTTATGCTGCATTATTTATTTGAATAGACTTTTAAAGTAGTTCAAAATAGAATATTAAATGAAAGTCGGAATCCTACGTCCCTGAAGCATATGGTATCAATGAAAAAAAAAAAAATCTAAACAAATTAAGAATGCCTAAAAAAGAAGATTGCCAGGCAGTGAACTGATTCTATGATTCTATTTAATGATTATTTTTCTCTATGACTCTTAAATGTCGGAGTACTATTTTCATTCTGAGGCATCCCAATTTGAAAGAGACTTGCAAAAGCAGTTAGGAGTCTGGAGTACATAATCTGTGAGGAACTGGACTTGCTTTGAGTGGACCAGACTTCCCAGAAGGGCTGTGGTATTTCCATCCATTTCTAAGACACTGAAACTATCATTTCTTGATTCTCATGGGGATTCTGATACACTTCTCATGAGAAGTGAAGAAAAGATTATTATTCTTCCCTAGAAAAAGAATGGAGATATACTTTCTGTGGCAAGCAAAAGCACTCAGTCCTGATGGGAGTGATAGATATCTGCACTTCATTACAGAAGAAAGCCTTTATAAGAAGTATTTAGGTTAGGGTAGAGAACCTTCTCTCCAAACAAATATTACAACAAGATCTGTTAATGCCCTGACCCTTTGCTGACAGCACCACAAATGAAGGCCTACAAAGACCCCATTTTGCAGTCGCAGTACTGCTTTCATATATTGCCTGTGAGTTGAAGGACCATTAAAGCATGGTTCCCAGGAGAGAATCTGAAATGAAATCATCTTTGCTGCCCATAGCTATATAGTACATTACAATATTATGACCTTAAAAATCAAACTTGACAAATGCAAAAATGCCCCCTTCCCACCCCAAATCCTGTTGCCAAACTCTGTGAGATGTCCTGAGTACTGTCTGTTTTCAGTGTGTATAAATTAACCTTCCTTTCCAGGGCATTTTAGAAAGTCTTATTTTCTCCTCTGTGTTATGTTTTCAGGAACAGCAAAGTGGGGTATTTTGTATAACTGGGAAAAAATGTTTAAAGAAAAAAATCAGTTATCATTTTAAGGAACTTAAAGGACTTTTCCCTGCAAACCAGCATGGGGCAGTGTTATCCAAGCAAACTCAGACTGTGCCTATTGGCAGATACATCAGCACCAGCATCTGTAAGGTTTAGACATAAACACCTGAACAGACTTGGAACTTCTTGCAAGTAGCTGAGATGGACAAATATTGGTATATAAAAAAAAGGAAAATAATCTTCAGCAACAGTATGAAACGTGTTGCTTTGTGTTATATACTTCAGGAAGCAAATAGTGTAATAACAGCCAGGCACAGATGCTCACAACTTTAATGATGATTGCAATGATGACAACAACATTGATGGTGATGAGAATGTTGATAATTGACATTGTGTCCAGTAGCTGAGGATTGGGAAACACTAAATCTAGTCCTGTTCAAATTCATACTAACAAGGTAGTGTGGAGAGGTGCAGGAAGAAGGATGCACCAGAGAAGACAAAAGACATGATACTCCTGAACAAGATAAGCTGTAGACTCAGTAGGTTAAAAAGCCATATTTTACTGATATAGTTTGTACACATCTTTACACATGAGAGCTTTGTGGAAAAAATACAGGATTTTTAAAGGTGGCAAAAGAAGTGTGTAAGAAAGGAAAGTGTTACCAGCATGCTCAACTCCTGTTGCTTCTAACTGATGTTAGAGAGTTAGCTAAATATAACTAAATTCCATCCCTGAATTCAGAAGAATCTATTTATTTAATGATTAAGAGATGGCAGCTGAGGTCTGGGTTTAATCCTCTACTTCTTCCGCATTTGTAAGGCTACCTTCCACAAAAACACATTTTCTTGAAACACAGCCCTGTAAATCCTGCCTTAGAGTTCTATGCACATTCAGGGACCTATTTTACACAGAATACTTGTGTGACAATAGGGATCACAGCAACAATTCTGTAAAATGCTTTCACTAAGTCTATTTGTGGTTTTTGGTATGATATCTAGAAAACAACTCATCTGTAGAATGCAGACAATTGATCAAACATGGAAGGAGTGTGGAACCCAAAGAGAAATCTCTCAGCAGCTTCTTGAAAATGCTAAAATCCACAGCCACAAAGTGGTACTTGGATGGAATGAGAATTACCACTTCACAGTCACTGTTGACCATCAGGACAGAAGGGAAGAAGGAGGCTCTTCAGTTGGTGATGAGAAGGAGCTCCTGAACACTCCTGCAAGCCCGTTAGAAGGCTTCTCGGTTGCATTATTTGAGTTCTGTCAGTCAAGAGGTACCTGACTTACAGAAATAACCATTTAGGCCTTAGAAGCCCAAGATAAATGTCCTGGCTTGAGTTAGAATGGAACTAATTCTGTTCATTGATTTTCTTTTCAGCTCATTCTCCTCTAACTGCATTTTTGAAGATAGCAGCATGTTTTTGTAGACAGTGTCTGCTTCTAAACAGATAACACCTGATGTTTAGAGTTAGTACCGATGACTGGTGTGCAGACCAAGGCCACTGCTGGATCTTGTGTACCACTGTGGCAGGTGCAACCCCCCCAACAGACAAAACAGACAAAGCAAACAGTCTGACAGAGCAGTCTGACACCTTGGCCAGAGCACTTTGATGCCTCAGCCATTAAGCTGCATCTCATGGCACTTCACTGGTGCCTCAGGCTCTGGACCTCTTAGTAAAGAGGGTGAGGGCTTGTCTGTGTTTTGTTGGGGCTTCTCCCCTCAACCAGTCAGAATGACCACGGTGCACCCTTGATTAGGGTATAAATGGGGTCCTGCCTGAGAGCCAGAGGAGCTGGTTCTTTGAAGAGCAGTGGGCATGGCAGTTGGACCCTCCCCTTGGACACAGTGTCCAAGGACACTTCCATGGACTGAGTGAGTCTCTGTGGATTGAGTGAGCCTTGCCCCTTACACACACCCCACCACCACCACCTTTGGGTGAGTGGTATCTTGGGCACTCTGGTGCAGGAGGCTTCCCCTTGATGAGTGATTCTGTGCCCATTTTGGTTCATCTTTCTTTAAGGTTTAAAAATTAGTTGTTTAGTAGTTTACATTTACATCATATTCAGTTTAAAGCTGAGGGATCACAAGGGTCAAGCTCTCTTCTTCAATGACTTGTGTCTAAGGAGGACTCTCTTCTGCCTTTGATCCTGATCTGTGTGTTCCGGAATCCAGTTCCATAATCCAGCTCCTAAATCTTTTTCTCGTATGCATTTGAGTCTAGCCTAGGACTTCCCCAGCGCAAGCTCCACAGCATCAGTGGTGACGGTAATGTAATTGCCACCAGGAGAGTTGGATTTGGTATTAGTTTTGTATATATTTTTATGTATTCCATATTGTTATTTTTATGTTTTAATTTTCTTTTCTAATCCATAAACCTCTCCCTCATTCCGTTTCTCTTCCCCTTTGGGAAGGGGAAGGGGTTAATAGAGAGCAATCTCTCATTTGGCTGGTGACCGGACCAACCCTAAACCTTGATAATAAAAAATAGAGGGACAGGAAACAAATTCTGTGGCTGCAGAATTTACTGCGGCTGCTGAGTTCTTAATACTTCATGAATTGACTGATACATTAATCATTTGCAGAGGGCCACATTGATTAAAAAAATCAATTGTCCTGGGTGTCCAGGACATCTGATTACCTGATTTTGTCAATAACCTGATGTTTTGGTATTTTACCACACTTGTCCACTTCTCTACCCTTTGTAAACTCAGAATCTACAGAGGGTCTATTTATATTTGTGCCGAGTCAGACACAATGGGGACTTTTGTCTTGGCAGGTTCTCTAGAGGTGTATTATCAAATGTCATTGTAATGGTGAACTGAACAAAGGGGCCTGAAGCTGTTACTGCTTAGAAGCTGATGACACAGACTTTTATTCTGTTCTTACCTCCTCTCCACCTGTGACAGATTTTCTGCTCTTGCACATTACTTTTCTTCCTCCTGGAGTAAATTGTTCGGAAACATGGACAACATATATGCTTTAATGATACAGACTGACTTCTGGCCTTAAAACCTTAAGTTTAATATCACTGAAGTACAGATTTGTGATGTGTTTAATTATCGACCATTGTACTTTTTTCCATTCTTACTCAGATGTGCCACTTCTCGGGGCTCAAACTCTGCCAGGGGAAGTTTAGGTTAGATGTTAGGAAGAAATTCTTTACAGAGAGGGTAATCAGGCATTGGAATGGCCTAGCCAGAGAGGTGGTGGATTCACCATCCCTGAAGGTTTTTAAAAAGAGATTGGACATGGCCCTTAGTGCCATGATACAGTAATTGGAGTTGGATCAGGGGTTGTACTTGATGATCTTGGAGGTCTTTTCCAACCCAATCTATTCTATGATCTATTCTATATCTATTCTTTCCAACCTAATCAATTCTATTCTATGTTTTTAAAAATAGATTTTTTTTCAGGGATATTTATCTTGGGCAAAAGAGGATTTCCTCATGAAAAATGAATAAATGTTGAAATATTCATTTACATATGATACTAAGTATTTTTCAAATCTCCTATCAGGTGAATGTCTCTGAATTCTTCTGGTGGCTCCTTGTGGAGTCAAATGTCATAGGTGCAGAACTGCCTGATACAACAACATCTATTAATGCCAATAGGGTCTTTGCCAGTGATATACATAGTATTATAACAGTCTGGAAATCTTTAAGATTATAACAAATTTAAAAGCAAACTGAGATAGAACACAATAGTAGTAGCTGATTTAATCTGAGTAAAATCAGAATGTGAAAGAGTCTTCATTCTGTAGTTGCATATAATAAATATTTAAAAGGATGATACAATCCTGTGTTATTTACTTAGTTTAATACTATTATTAAAAACTGTTTTAAACTTAGAAGAAAACATAAAGAGATTTCTCTGTCATAAAAGGAAGCAAGCTAGATGATGTTGAGGACTCCTGCTTCTGTAATTTTTAATTTTTTTTTTCCTTTTTATGACTGGATTCCACTGCTGCTCTCAACTTCAGTTAATGTGCTATGTGTTTTCTTCTTCATTCCTAACAGCTCCAGAAAAAAGAAGGTTTCTTTTGTAGAAACTGAATGCTAAATGGAAACTGTCAAGTATGTCAACACATTTAATTTATCACACATGAAGAAGGTAGTGTTTGCCCAGATGATCTGACAGTAGATTTAGGATACTGCTAACTTGTGGACTGCTGAAAAATTGACAAGTTCACAAAACAATAATTTTGTTTAAAAAAGAAAAAAAAAAAAGAATAAAGATAAACTAAACCAGTTTTTCTTCGAATAAACTGTGGCTTATAGTGCTGGGTTTGTTTTATAGTCTTAAAAATAAACAGGAATAAAAAGTCGGGAAAGAAAGAATTATTAAAATTGATATTAAAACATGTTTAGCATCCATCTCCTTTGTAAAAACAAATAACAAGATGGATCTATGATTCAATCTATAATTTCAAAAGAAATTTACAAATAGAACTGTAAATTGAATAGTTTTTAATAATACTCAGGTTTCTGTGATATAATATCCCTGAGATAGAGGTATGTGACTGAGAATAAGTACATTGTGGGGAAACACAATTAAATTTAAATAATTTGAGAAGAAACTAAGAAATGAGATTTGAGAATAGGAAAAAAAGCCTTCAGCGTTAATGGTACAGAAAATGTCATGTGATACCGAACACAGAAAAACAGATACTTTCTATCTTGTTCCGTCTCAGAACCAAATGGTAATGTTGACATTTATTTCTAAGTAAGAAAGTTGTGAAAAGGCACTTGTAGCTTTTCAGATTCTGAACATATTCAAAGCAATTTTTTAAAAGAAAATTTATCCATTCTGTGAAACTAGTTTGTTGGGTCACCCCCCTCCCCTGGAACCAAGTTTATGTTGCTGTGAAAGCAAGAAAGAATTAAATGTCACTAATAAAGTGTTATTTAAAAAATGTTTCAAAGAGAATTATTCACAAAAATTGAAGAGAGGTAAACTTTTATAGAATAAATTCCTTTCTCAAAAGCAAGGACATATCAGAGAAACACAGGTCAGAGCAACAAGGGGATACAGCAAAACCCATTCTGTCCTGACACCCCTGAGGAACCAGTCCCTGGCAAATTTCTACTTGTGGTTTGAACACAAAAGAGGTTATGGAACGCAAAGAAGTACAGTATTGCCAGCTTCCAGCAGAGAGTCCAAACTAATTGGGCCAGACAGTGAAAAAAGGGGAAAAAAATGAAAAAAAAGAGTCTTCACATTGTCAGGGAGGAAAATTTGTAGCTGAGTGTCTCAGGCTGGATCACTTGTGCCATTTCTGTGGTACATATTTTCAGCTCAGCCTCAATTACTTTTGCAGAATTGCCCTGGACAATCCATTTGTTTAAAAGTACGAAGTCTTAAGTGTTCTTCAGAAGAATGAACAGGCAGTGCAGTTTGGAGGAATGTTTTTTAAAATGCTTTTGGCTGGGCCCAGTGCCTCAGTCTTTAGTCACTGTGAGTTGTATCCCAGTGTTGCACTGAAATTATGCTAAAATCCCTTTGGTGAAGAGACAGCTGTCTTACTTAGAGAGAAACCCTGAATAGAGCTGGACTTGTGATCACAATTTCTCCTTTGGTCTTGCCCTTGAAGAAGAATGATTTGATACATCTCTCTATCAAACCCTGGGGCTGACCCTGGACTTCACCAACATCCTACTGCCTTCCACCATCTTCTTGCCCTGTGGTTCTGTCAGAAGTGAAGTGTTCTGACATCTTTTTCATTAGGCTAAAGAGGTCCATGTCTCACAAGAACCATCTCACATCAACACAGGGTGCTGGAAGGTACTAACACTGGGTCCACATTGGCTGCATCTACCTGTTGAGTAAATAGAGTGGAAATCACGTCTGAGCACAGTCCCATGCTTATTTATAGTTTCATGGTTTGACTGCTCTTTGAAAAATGGCAATATTTTTTGAAAATTTTCAAGCAGAGTGTATGAGAGGTAGTAATTAATCATAGAATGGTAGAGATTGGAAGGGACCTCTGGAGATCACTGAGTCCAACCTCCCTTCCAAAGCAGGGTCACCTAGTGCAGCTTGCACAGGAACATGTCCAGATGAACTTTGAAAGTTTCCAGAGAAGGAGACTCCACAATATCTCTGGGCATCCTGTTCCAGGGCTCCATAACCCTCATAGTAAAGAAGTTTTTCCTTATGTTTAGGTGAAACTTTCTGTGTTCCAGTTTGTGCACATTGTCCCTTGTTCTATCACTGGGCACCACTGAAAAGTCACTGGCCCCATCCTCTTGTTACCCACCCTTTAGCTGTTTATAAACATTGATAAGATCCCCCCTCAGTCTTCTCTTTTTTTAATTTGCTTTTCCATATTTGAAATTCACAAAATGATAGCAGGGAATGCTATGCACAAAAACTGATGGCACTACTAGTTCAAAGTGAATCCTATCAAAAATATTACAAACATTTAGCAAAATAATCAGGACAACTATTGCATAGAAAAAGCCCACAACACTAAGTATCTCCAAAGAATTCTTTTAACCTTTATCAAATCAATGAGCACTAGTAAATCTATAAATGCTAAACTTAAAATTGGCTTCTGAACAATTCTTCCTTTTGACATGTAAACCATGTCTTCTTAGCAAAAGCATAACTTAAATCTTGAATATTTTATCTAGTAACTGACAATGCAGGAAGAAGGAAAGTGTAAGGGAGACTGCAGAAGAGCCTGGGAAGAGATATACAAGAGTTAAGGATTTTGATGATAAAGTCTGCTTCAAACTAATCTAAAATAGAGATTTTCCTCTTTGAAACATATGAAATACAGTGTGAAAGCCTCTTAGGCACCCAAATAGCCAAAATGCAGGAAAGAACTCCCTTAATGGATTATATTGAATGTCATTAAATTAATGTAATTTTTAAAAATCCCCTAATTATAAGCATACAGCTTTTCTAACATACAGCAAAATCATAATGTGAAAGGACAGAAATTAGAGGGAGATTAAAAAAAAAATAAATCTCTCTCCCTGTTTTTATGTTCCCCACTGAGTTCTTGCAGGCTTGTTCTCAGTCCAGCAACTGTTACCAGCTTTCTGAATTGCAGATAATTCTCAGTGTCCATGGGTTCCCAGTACAGGTGTCTCTGCAGCACTTCTGAAGCCTGGGTATGCATCATCTCTCTTCTCAGGTTCTACTTGTGTTAATGGTTTCCCTTTTCTCAGTTTCTTCACCCTGCCAGATCACCCTGCCTGTTGGGTGAGCATTTCAGCATTTCTTAATGTAATGCTGATTGTTTTCTACTGTTTTTTGGGTGGATGAATTATTACCTTTCTCTCCGCTCTAATCTTACATGACTACAGATTGCTTTTCTGAATCACATTAAGCAACCTCAGTTAATTCAGTCTTTTTTTAAACAACCTTGCTGATCATTGATAAGTTCTCAAGTCTGTTCTCTGGACTTTCTACAGTTTGTCCAAATTATTCTTAAAGCAAAGTTCCTTAAGCACAGCAAAACATCATCAGCTGAAATACATAAGGCAACAATCAAGTTCATTTTTGAAATACCCCTTCTTGATTTCTTATGGGAGATGCAATTCTTTGGGCTTTCCTGTAGGTGCAATTTCCCTGTCACCTACATGTCTCAAGATGCATCACAGTGCATTACACAGTGGTGTAATGAAACTGCTGCATCTTAGAAACTTGAGAAAAGGAAAGGGATATAGGATAGATGAGTTGTAACTCCCAAGACATATGAAACTGAAATATTTTTATTTTGGCTGTATCATTTTTTTAAGACCAGACTAATGCTTTTACAACTTTGTCACAATTTTTTTTTTCTTAAAAGTGGTGAGTCATGACCTCAAGACATGAAAAAGCCTTATGTGATGGGATCCTCAGTCAAGCCAGTGCCTTTAGCTGGATTTGCTCCAGCACTAAAACTGAATGATTCTCTAAAACTAAGCGTGCCAAAAGACACTGAAGGCTTCCAAATCTCTAGAGGTATATTTCAATAATATCCAGAAAGAATAAGCTGGAACACGGCAATTCTTTTCAGAGAGAAGACTCAGAACTACTGGGTGAGATCAGTTAAAAATTAATCTTGAAAACAAATCTTCATATTTGCACTTGCATCCTGGCTTGACAGGATCTTTCTTTTTCACTTTCCTTTTGGTTAAGCAACCTTCGGTGGTTTCCTGGGTTGCAGAATTCTATACACAGACCTTCTGAGTTCTTCAGGAAAGCCTTCGCTAGGAGTCCTCTGTTACCTCTTGACTCCTTGACTGCTCTGTGCATGACTGTCTTGGCCTCCTCTTGCAGACGGGGACCTCTGGCTGCAGCTGTTCATTTTTCTGTTGAAACAGGAGGAATCTCCCCTCCTTCCTGAGAAGTTATGCTGGTCCAGAGGGCAGCAGCCAGAAAGCAGCACGTGGTCATCTTTCTCCCTTGTACTCTTTAGTAAATGTACAATATACAGTGACCTGAAAACAAAGCAATTAAACTGCCATACCCATCTGTCATCACTTGAAATGATGAGATTTAAGACAAATTTTTTCTGAGCAGTGAAATCAATGATGTCTGATTTCCTAAAGATTTATTCCCCTCTCTGCAGTCCCACACATTTCAGTAATCCCATTTTTCCTGTAATGGCCCTGGGGTAAACATTACACCTAGTTTGGAACTGTGTGCCTGCTGATCTCTCAGGCCAGCAAGTACATGCTGCTTGTCTAACAGGAAGCTGCAAAAATTCAATGTATGAATGTGGAATTTTGCTTCCCTTTCTTTCATACATCAGGAAGTCTTTTCTAAACAAAACTGATTTTCCTGACACTTAAGAGATTAACACTTGACACTTCAATGTAATTTTTTTCTTCTCAGCAAAATGGGCTAATGGGGTCCAAAATAACTAGAAAGGTAGGGTGAGGCAGATTGTTGGCCAGAAATACCTACAGAAAGACAACTAGATGTCATACACGTATTAAACTAATTTATGGGGGACACTAAATTAAAATACTGAATTATTTAACAGTGAGTTTTATTTATGTCTGTCTCAAAAAGCCTTTACTGTTCACTTTGCTGGCACTTTCAAATTTTAGTACATTTTCTTTTCATGAAAGCTGAGCTTAATGATTGGATTTAAATGTTGCACTCCTGATCCTGGAACTTAAACAAATATAAAACTTGTGACAAGGTAATAAAATCTGGCAGTGCATTTTCTCTGCAACTCTGTTCACAAGGAATAAAGTCTATCAAAGAAGGCATGGTTTGGCTGATCCCTGTTTTTCTCTTCTTTTTGCTAAAACAGATGTATTACTGTGGTATCCAGGGCTCAGGCAGTTGCAAGGATTTAATATTTATAGCATGTATTACATTTCTTGTTTTTATAATTCCATTCAAAGACCTTTGCAAACAAAGTTTAGAAGTTCCCAGGATTACATTTTCTGTAGTGTTAGCATTCTCACACAGTAGTTTCACAATGATTAGGGAAATAAAAATTTACATATTTATGTATTATTGTACTTGCTGTTCTGTTAGAGTTCTGACACTCTTGCAAAGTAAAATAGTGTATCACTGCTATAATCTAAATCTAAACAACCAGAGGAGGTTTTGGTTTAAGGTTAAACAGGAGAAGGAAGGAAGAAAAGGAATGTAAAAAGGTTTTTTAAAAAAAATCATGAAGAAGTCAGTGTAACACATTCCATTAGAGCCTTCAATTTCCATCCTTGCAGTGCTTCTGCAAATTTGCTTCTTGTTTTTTATAGTAATTAGTAGCCTGTTTCTCTATTTTGATTTGCATAATAGAATTTTAATGTAAAGTAAAGCAAAATGCAAATGTTGGCTCTAAGGTCAGTGTAAATGTAAATGACAAATATCATTTGAAAACTAGGTGGAATCTGGCTGCCTGAAAAAATGTTTAGTCCAAGAGCTCCTCTCTCACCTTCGGTGCCTATATACAGGTACCTATACATGCATACATTTGTATTACTGGGAATTTCACAAGAAATGTGATATTATGCACTTTCTTTAAAGCTGCCTGAAGATTTTAGTTCACTTCTTGTAGAGGAGCTAAACTGGACAGGGAAATATTACATTAAGAACTCATATAGTAAAACTTCCATGCTATATATTTTGGGTGAAGTAATAGGGCTTGGCCGATCCAAGATTACCTTCTGATAGACGTGATTTCTGAGTGTGTATGCTGCCCTGAAAACATAATAACAGACAGAAAAGCTTCACAGTGTCTTCACATTTTTATGAATAAGTGGCCTTCGTTACATTTCTAGTGATTTCTTCTTTTTCATTAGCTCTTAAACCTTTTTCTAGGGCAATAGCAATATTAAGAGATACTCTTTGACTGCCTCTCATTTTCCCATATAGTATTTGCAGAAACAATGTATGATACTTATCATGGCCAGATTTTGTTTGTCGTTTTTTTTTCCTTCTCATGGTGAATATGACTACTACATTTCTGTCCACATAGACTGAAAACTGACTCTTTTAAGGCATGGAGTTCATGGAGATGCTAACCCAGATTAGACATCATTATTTTATAACTTTAATGGCCATTAATAAAGATCATGTATTGACAGTAAGGGTACCAATGGCTAACAAAGCAAACATCTGCTCTGCTTTCAAATGTATTCCAGGATTTTTCCTCCATATTTTTAATCTTCTCTACCCCTAAGCTAATTCTAAATGTTGCCTAATAACTCTTTGGTTTTTAATATTAGAAACATGCATGCTGTTGCTGTCTTTCTTCTGTCAGGCTAGAGAAAAATCACAAAATCAAGCAAGTCTAAATGCTGGTATAAGCATCAATAAAGAAAGGGAAAAAAACTATACTTGTAAGAGCTGTTCATCAGCTAGTTAAAACAAAGATACTAGGAAGTGCTCAAAGGATTAAAACCCTCAAATATAAATATTTATCTTATAATTTGATATAATCATGCTAGGAGGTTAAGGTTTCTGACTGGCAAGAGAGCTTTTATGAAGTGAGATAGAAAAACTCCACAATTATATTTGAGGAAACGGGATAAACCAGAATGTGAAAATCAGCTGAATACTTGCTGAATAAAGTAAGAATCAGTGATGGATGGGGTAAAACTTGCTCATGTACTTAAAAAAATTATCAATTTATAATTCTTTCCTGTGACTAGAAATCTGAGGTTCTGGCAACTGCCTAATGCTAGTGGTTTTTGCTTATATAGCTAGCAGTATAAAGTGATAAAAGTACACTTTCTTCTTTTATTTTTACTCAATTTGTACATTCTCATCTTGAAACTTTATATATTCATTTTAAAGAAGACTGAAAAGTTTGCATTATGCAAAAATAATATGAAATGCAACATAGACTTACTCTAGGGAGCAAATTCATTGTCCCTAAATCTAGAAAAGAAAAACCAGGACACATCAAAAGATAATACTCTCATGCCAAACAAATGAACTTTACAACTTTCTTGTGTAAAACCAGATGATGAAACAATGCTTAAAGGAAAATTGTTAGTGAAGATAGATAGATAGATAGATATGTTACTTATAATATACATTCTCTAGGTAAGAAATACTTCAAATATGCTGAACTTCAGAATATATGATTTGCTTATGAGAACATGGATATTATTTCAAGCTTAAGATAAAACAGGGAATGATGCAGTGTTTATGTAGCCTGTTAGTCTTTACTTTTATGTTCATTATTATATTATTTATGTTTGCTGATTCTCAGTATATTCCACTTAAGCCTCTAGAATGTTTAGAAAGATGCTTCCTGTCATTCATTTTTTAAATCAAATAACTGGAAGTGACAGACTGACAGTTTATATTCTGGAGATATATGGGATAATTTTTAAAATATAGGGCCTTCTTTAATTTTTGGGTAAGAACTAGGTGAAATAATTTCTTTTCTGTGAAATTTCTTACAGAACTGATGTACATTATAAATTAAACCCAAATATTCATGGTCCAGAAAGTTTCTTACCTGGAGATTCTAGAAGATGAAAAATAGAAATTCTCTTCAGGTTCTATAAAGTGAGAAAGATGAGACATGCCTTAGGAGAGCCTGAACTGATGTGCAGAAGAGGCCTCTGTGGCAGAAACATGATGAGCTCCACAAGGCCAGAGGTTGGGGTAAAAACAGAGGGGTAGGCAAGAGCTACCATCCTGCAATCTTTCTCTTATGGTAGGAGTCCAAAATTGCAGGAAAACCTGACCTCTTGTAACAAACAATGGGGTCTGTGGTAGTGAAACCACCCTGTGTACTGGGAAATGAGTGTGAGCTTCAACCAGCCTCAGTCACAATTCAGGAGGTCTCCAGTTTGTGGAATTTAACAGGATTATCCTCTGATAATGGGAGATAATTTCTGTCACATGACTGCACTGATAGTGATGCAGTAAGGGCTTGGCTTCTGCTGGCTATTTTAGGACACTGGATAAATGGCTAACTACACATTTAGTGTGAGTCAATACAGATCTTATATTTATGATTTATGTTACTAAATACATCTCTTTATGAATAACCATATGAAATGTAATGAGTACATTTATACATGCATTCACTGAGACATAAATAGACAAATCTTCAAGATGTATTAATTGGTCAAGCTTCACTCAGTCTGTGAAATTACACCTGATTAAGGCCTACTCAAAGTATTCAGTTCTCTTTTGAAAACAGTGCAACAGAGAAGCACAGTTCTATAAAATAAGCATATGAAAGTTATTTTTCTGAAGTGTCTGTTTTTATGACTTACCAGCCTTAAACATGAAGTATATGATTGCAGCCATCAGATTTCATGAGAGCAGAGCATGAAACATTCAGGCAGAATTCAAGAAGCAGAAAATAAGTAAATTAAAATAATAAATTAAATTTCCATTATGTGTTCTGAGAAAACCCACATGAAGCGTTTCCAATGAAAAGTGTATATAGATGAAGTTCACATGTAAGCATATTTTGTTATGAATGTGAGACTTGGCCCATATTTACTAGGGTTTGTGAGGAGGATTCCATCTGAGTCAACATAAGCCAGTCTGTGGTTCAAATGAGAAAACAGGTGGAAATTCACCTTGAAAATGTTTTCCTTGATAATTCACTACTCAGAACTAAAGTCCCGAGAGATAAGATTATGTAAATTAGTTGTAAAGAAAACTTAGATTAGACCAAATCAAAGCTGACAATCTGCACCCAAACCTTTTCCTGTATAAGAGTGACTCTCATAAAGGCAGAGTTCGAACTGGAATGCAGTCCTCTGGAAATTTAAACACAATCAGCTTCATGCATAGTTTCATGAGATTAGGATTCCACAGAAATATATGAGCTAAATTTATAAGAATTCTACACATTTGCTCTCAAAGAGTATGTAAGACTGTAAATTTTAAACATTCAAACTAAATATCTGTCTTTTGGAAATGATTGCTATGCACCACTGTAGTAAATAAATCAGAGTAGTTCCAATAAATTTTGTCTGTGTTCTTGGAAGCAAAAGAATTACAACCAAATGTAATTTTTTACGAATTTATTGGAGGAAAGTTAGTGGAGTTAAAGCTGTTAAGCAAGGAGTCCTCTGTAGGCAGTGATCCACTCAAGCTGGAGCAAACAAGGAGGCAGAAAAGTCTACTCTGTTCTGGAAGTACTACACAAAGTTCTAACACATGCATGTCCTTCCTTTCAACTCTTTTCCTAGACCTTTATTATTCTGATACCCACAGCAAAATGCCTATCCTAAATGTTCTTGGCAGATCGCATATTCTTTTTATAGTTAAGTATGTCTTATCTGTGTAATATTTTGTTTTCTGACAGATAAAATAGCTTGTATCTTACTTTAATTTAACTCTTTGTATATATGTAACAAGTTTGGAATGGACAGGCAGACTTTTAGTGTGTCCAGATGGTACACATCACTCCAGAAGGGGGAGGGCAGTAAGGGTTAACAAGCCCAAATGAACTCTTTCTTCAATTCTATTTACATAAAAGAATAACACCTTATTTTTCAAATTTTACCTTTATTAAAAAGAAGAAAATCATGTTACAGACATTAAAGTAGATTAATGCCTCATTCCAAAAAATGGGTTAAAACAGTATTAATAGTGTATTTTAATAATTTTAGAAGATTTGGTCTCTAGTACTCTAAAATCTTGTTCTATGTGCTAGTTATCTAAAACAGATGTAAGAAAAAACAGATGTTGGCTTTTTTTTTTTTTTTTCTTTCTTTCTGCATCGAAGGCAGGATTTCTCCAGAATAAAAGGTAAAGAAACAAAGAGGAAATATATTTCCTTGATACATGTTTTCTACAACTGATCTGCTAAACAGGGATATTATGATTGCCAGACATGCCTTCTTTGAAACAGTAGATATGTAATAAAATACTCACAGTGGGAAACTACTTGAAGGTGATATCAAATACGACTTGATTCATGTACCTCTGAAATTCCACAAAAAATTGAATTATGGAGGCAATTCTACTGCTTTGTTTTATAAATAGACTATGCTTTCATGGTACCTGTTTAGAAATGTGTAGCTAAGTACTCAATAGTAAGAATGTACAACTCTAGGTAAATAAAAAAATAAAAATGAAAAATAAGATAATAAAGGTTAAGAAATATGTTAACTGTAAAAATCATGCTTCACAATTATTTTACTTTCTATTCTGGATAAATCAAAGAATTAGAAGAAAAAAGGGCCTATTGACATAAAGCTTAAAAAGACGGAGAAAAGGAATGTGATAACATCTTTGTATTTCTTGAAGACTACGTAATTCTTCATAGTTGCATAACATTCCCATTGGGTCTATTTAAATTAGGTAGTTATAAGTGGATAGAAGCCCAAAAGAGGTGAACAGAGATAATATGTTACATTATGACTAAAAGGTTAAAAAAATTATGTGCAGAAGAAAGTTCATTCCACCTGGAAATGCAAATGAGATACTTGGAGAAATGAATGCAAAACATGCACAGCCAGTGACTTGTAATGGAGATGTCAAAAAGAAATGGAAGCGTGAATGGCTAGCATTAAGGTTTTGTCGTCAGTGGAAAGTAGCAGCAAAAAAGGTCAATAATATGGCCTAAGACAAAAAAAAATATCATGTTTTAAGTCACGGAGATGAAACTGGAACTTCATAGAGGTTCCCCTAGGTTGCACCTATAATACTCCATAACTCTCAGCATCTCACTACTGAAAATACTTTAGCAAATTGGATGCAGTTCAGGGAAGTATCACAAAAGTAATATTGGATTCATGAGAAAAGTTTAAAAAAGCTAGATAAAATGACTTTATTAAAACAGACAATTGATATAAACCTGTTAACTGAAAAGTGTTTAAGGATGTTTTCTTCAATTATGTATGGCTATGAACAACAGCAGGAAAGAAAAATTTAGGCTGTTTAGAGAAAAATTATTTCAAGAATAAGATGTAAGTGGTGCATGGAAACCATATGATGAAAGTCTATTATACTTAAAACAGCAAAACAATTACTAAATGTAGAAAACAAATCTTTAATTACAGAAGGATTAAGTGGACATAACAAAACTCTTTTTTTATACTTCTAACTTTATGACACTTATAGTTGTCTCTAGAAAGGACATTTTAGTATTATTCAGGAAAATAACATTGTCTTATGTGTTCCATTGTTGGTTTGATTTTGGTTTTTGTTTTTTTTTTAGCCTAGGGCTAGCTACTGAAAACTATTAGTAGCTGTTCAGAAAGAGGGATCAGCTGCTCTTTTCTAAGTTTTTATATTAGTGCTTATGTAGAAGAGACCTAGGCTGTGAACATGGAGCAGGGACTAGGAGTAGAAAATCAGTCTTCATGAGAACTGTGCTTAGTTGATGTCCACAGTAACAGTGCAGCAAAGATCTAAGGATAATGTAAACCCAAATATGCAAGGATGAATATTTTTTTTTTTTAAGGTTTACATTACAAAAGCTCTCTATCTTTAAGTCTATAATCTATTGCAGATACTATAGACTTTTGTCTTGTGGGAACTCTACAGATCCTGGATGATCAACATTAGCCACAATTATCCTTCAGGCAGGTCAATAACTCATCTGTCACTGTGGTGTATGATAACCTTTCTTTATGCTGTTCTGGTAAAAACAGTTCTCCAGTTGGTGTCTGATTTGGACACTGGTAAATAACTTCTCAATAAGTGTGAGGGGGGGCAAAAGATAGGATATTTATACTGTGATATCCAGTGTTACTCTTGGACTAATATGCATCTCTCCTAATTTATTTATTGCTTTTCTCCTGATTTGCAGATATCTTCTGACTTGCAGATTGATTATGATGTTGCTTGAGATAAAAAGTATGTTGAGATAGGTAGATAGGGTAGGATGTTTGAGATAGTACTACAAAGGCCCCTGACCCGTTCTTTCAATAAAGTTACACAAAAGATTAATTAGCATTCACCTGTACCTGCTGTAGCTGCTGTGTAAACAGGAATTATCATTCACATGAACTGACTACATCTGAGCTATGAGAGTGACTTTGAAGGAATTTTATCAGAATTATTTACTAGATATTTGCAGGTAGAAAGGCTTGATGTAAAAGGTCTAATTTTAGGCCAACTGAAACGAAGACTTCTGATTTACTGTTGAAAGTTATTGTTAAGTGTGCACTTGTGCAACGATTTGTGAGGAGTTCCTTATGGAATACAGGATATTTAAACTTTTTGCCCTTCCTCACTCTCTCCTTTCTTCATGTACTTGGTCTCTCACATGAAACATGAACTGTGTAGCAACTGTATGCTACACCACTCCTCTGACTGTTGATTCTCTGATCATCCAAGCTAGGGAACCTACATGATTTTCTGCATCTCCCTCTGGCCCTTGGCCTCAGTTTGTATGTGATGACAGGGTGAATGTAATGCATGATACAGTTTGACTGTGATATCAGAAAGAACTGGATGTGGGACCTAGGAAACCATCCACAGATCCTTTAAATAGGGCAATAAGGTGTGATGTTTACTTGGAAGGACAGACTACAGTCTCTCCTTCAGGCCTCTTCTTAATCCTGCTAAAGGGCTTGATTAAGAGGAATGATAAAGACATGGTTTAGCTCATCTTGGCTTATTTGCAAGCCCTAGTGTGTCATCTCTACTGTATTCAGACTCAAGTAGAGCTGCAACTGGATTCTATGTTTTGGTTCAGGATGCTTCTGAATTTGAAAGCACAGAATTAGAAGGTCTTTAAACCCAATAGTCCCTTTATGTAGTTGTTTCTGAAATAAAAATTATTTTTCTTTCAAAGGTAATTCTGACACTAATTTCAGATCTTGTATAAAATTGAAGATAAACTATATACAACTTCTTTTTACATGTCAGCCTTGGTCTACTTATATTTTGTCATGTACAAGTATCTGAAAATAGCTATTAATATTTTATGGAACAAAATGTTCATATTTTAAATCTGCTCCCTCTAAATAATTAGATTATTTTATCTTGAATTTATCCCTTGTTTCAATAGTATGAAGAGAATCTATGAATTTCTTCTCCCACAGAAAGAGGTAGGGTAGGCCTACATTTTTAATAACCCTCAGTTTTGTGACAGAAAACACAGGAAGGATCTGTGATTGTAAATCAAAAAGATTAGGAATGACATATGAATGATTTTGATTTAGAAATGAGTCGCTAGGTCAAGTGGGATAAGATTGTTTGTACTAATCTCTTTTATCCTGTTGAATACTGAGGAGTTATGAAGTAATATTTATAGAAAGTATTGTTGGTATGTCTCAGTAGTGCAGTATATTTCCTCCCAAATTCCCAGTTCAAAACATTTTTTCTAATCTCATACAGAAAAATAAAATAGTAACATTTAATATTTGTAGCTCTGCAGCATAATTAGCTAAAGTTTTCCTTCTTCGTTTTTTCATTTAGGATTGTCTGATTTTAATCTATCTGTGGAAATTCTCTGTCACTAACTGTATTATCATGGCCAGATAAAACAGGTGAGAGCAGTCCAAAGAGGAGATGTCACTTCTCTCAAAGCATTATAATCTTTCAAATGAAATGTTCTTCCAAGATTCCATGTTTCAAAGTATTACTAATAAATCTTTAATGACAGTACTTAAAATGTATCAGCAAAAGACACTAAAGGCATAACTTTGACTGCTTTCAGAGATAAAATTAATAGATGACAGGCTGTTGCTAAAAAACAATGCAAATGTGGCCTTTTAGTGCATGAAACCTTTTCTGTGCTATTAGGGCTTTTGTTGCAGGACCATGGTTTGCTCTCAGCAATGGTTGCTAATCTGTGACAATTGTGTTCTAATGAATTCATCAAAGTTGTCCTAAGCAAGACTGCTTTTTTTGACCTGATACTTTTGGATTCTCCTTTGTATGCTTCTTTTTGATATGGAGAAATTGGTTTCATTAATTTATAAGGCATTTATTCTGACAGCTTTAAATGATTTTATGTTCTGTAGGATGAAACTATAAAGGTGTAGCTGAAATATCTGAGAGCAATTTATTGGAAAAAAAAGCCCAAACCCAAAACAAACCCAAAAGCTTACTAATGTAGACTCTCATCCCTGAAGTCAGTTGGTGTCTTTTCCTTTATGCCAGATAGGAATGGTCCCTCACAGAAAGCTTTGAGTACCTGCAATTCATTGGCGTGAGAAAGCAACTGAATGCCACTTGAAAGGAAGTCAAAGCCACAACCGAAGCCTTGGGAGAGCTCAGCATTTCTAAGGAAGTACATTTCAAAATCAGATCCATAATGAACTGGTGAACTCCAACCCCAGTGCGCTAAGTTCTGCCCTGTGCAGTGTCCTGGTTAGGGTCTGAATGAATGAGAATTTGCATGTGATTTGTTACTGTCAATTTTATAGCCAAGTTTGAATGTGACTGTTTTTGAATTGATTTTAAGCTTCCTAAATTATGAAGAAAAGATTATATAACCTTAAAAAGAATGAAGGTGGAGAAGAAATGTGCTTTGATGTATTTGAACTACACTATCTGCATTTATTTCTCAGTTATTTACATAGTTTCTGAATTAATAAATGTAATCTTTGTTGTGAAAGCTACCTCAAATGAAAGCCAAAAGAAAGTAATTTTAGGACATTGCTTTTGTTTTGAGAATGTTATTAGTTCAACAGGAAGGAAGTTCTAGAGAACATATTGAACATTCTAAGTATGGGGCAAAAAAATCAATACAGAGACAATGGAACAGGTTGCCCAGGGAATTTGTGGATGCTCCATCACTGGATATGTTCACAACCAGGTTGGATGGGGCTTTGAGCAACCAGGTCTACTGGGAAGTATAACTGACCATGGCAGGGGGGCTGGAATTAGGTGATCTTTAAGGTCCCTTCCAACCTAAATAATTCTATGATTCAACAATTCTATGATAATAAGATCCTTTATATAATAGTTTAAAATAAGTGCAACATTTGCAGCCTGTTTTCCACACATGTCATACAACATGTCAGACAGATTAGTTCTATGTCAGGCAAGTTCACTTCATGTATAAGATAAATCTCTCAACTAAATACTTCTGGTGGGACATTATTATTCATAAGGCCAACTATTTAATCAGTTTCCTGGGTTAGATGACCAAATCAGAAAATATTGCTTTGAGCCTCCAGTAATTGTGAGGTTTCCTTTAGAAATGAGAAATACTAGTATTAACCATACAATATTTCCCCTCTCACAGCATCATTCCTCACACTGTGGAGGTAATGGCACTGAACATTTCTTCTGAATGTGGATGATTAAAAAGGCATTTGATGTAGGTACATTTTGGCAAATTTATTTTACTCTGCCAGCCATGGAGCAGATGTGAAGGCATGCTTAAAAAGAGAGGCAAACCTCCCCTCCAGTGGCTGGACTTGCATACATGGCATTCTCCATATTACCACAATGAGGGTCAAAAGACAAGGGAAACAAGGCTCAGGAGGTGTATTTTAGACACTCATTCTGGAATATGGCAAATAATATTTTGAACATACCTATCACTCCCTATTGACTGTGTTGAGAATACTTGTGGTTAATGTTACCTCCTTAAAGACAGTCAGAAATTTTCAAAGAAACTGTGCATCCATTAAAGACAATTGAAGGAAGTGTTCCAACAGCGTCTAAACACAAATCATTCTTAGAATTATTTTTTTCAGATTCATGTCAAATTTTTTTTGAAAGTTTAAAATAATCTCTACTAAAAGAATGATTTAGATCAAAAGGAATTTTATAAATCAAATTGTTCATAGCGTCACTAAATAAGAAACACACAAAAAATTATCTTAATAAAATTATATTTTTACTATTTCACTTTCTGCTCACTGACAGTATTTGACTTCTAAATTGGTTTTGTATTGAGCACTTTGAACTATGCCAATCTGTGATATGGTTTTATTATAGAAATAAATGTACAGTAGATGTGTATAGTCACAAGAGTGAAGCTCACAAAGCAAATTTAGAGCTGGGGTTAAAAACAAAATGTTTGTTAACACTGAAGGTCAAATAATTCTTAGCTGTTTTTAAAATCTACTATAATTTTGATTCTTTTTCTTACAAATCCTCTCCTTACTGGTATTGTGCTATCAGTTACTACTTCAACACTCTGTATTCTTGTTGGATGTGTCACAACAATATATCACGTGTCACAGCAATATATCACAAGTTGAATGTGTTTTAATGAGAGAATATGCAGTTTTTCGTTTGTTGTGCACTAGACCCTTGTGAAGCACAGTCCTTTGTGCTCAGTGGTCTAGAGTATGAGTGTAACACATGGAAGATCTCTATTACCATCTTGTATGTGCATCACAGCAAGTCTCCTTAGTGGCAAGAGTTTAAATGATTTACAGGGGAACTGATCTGGCTATCAGTTCCATAATGATGCAGTGTAAGGGATGTGTGCTTGCTCCCTGATGTTCTTAGATACTCCATTACTGGCTCATTTCCCAGTTCTTGATGGAGTGGTATTGATCATCTGTCTTGTTATCTGATTAGCATGGACGTGCAATACCTCTCTGATTTCCTCATGGTGGGACAAGACTCAGCTTTGCTATCCTTGTAACCTCAAGTCTCAGTTCACAGAGGCAATAAAGGATAATGAATGGCAGTTAGATATGAGCTAAGCACCAAAGTTCAGCTAGCACATGAACTTTCCAATGACTGCCAAAGTACTGATTCTTCCTCTGACCCTGTAATGCCATATATCTAGTCATTCTTTCCATGTCCTTTGGAGACACTAAGTCATAAATTATTCCAGTAATCAAACATCCAAGGTTGTAATAGCTGTTATTTATGCTGCCACAGTTTGTAAAAGTTCAGGGTAAAAAGGAGATGAGGCCTGTTGGATACAGGGCCATATGTACCAGGACCAAGTGGAGATGCTCCCTCACACCCTGGGCATAGGGCCCCTGGTGCAATTTCCTCACAGGCAGTACAGATGCAACAGGAAGAAATGGTTCCGGTTATTTTGAGAACCACAAACCAGACCTGTGGCTTCCCAGGTCCCCTGACATTCCCAGTGTTGATACAGCAAGTCCTCTGGCTACAACAACTATGCTAGGAAACTTCACAAGAAAGACACCTGCAGTCTACTGTGGCTGCAGGTTTTGCTGGTAAGCACAACAGGTTCTGTCATGTACATTCCTATCTGAACAAAATCTGTTTTGGATTGTAGCTGGCTTAAGTGTTTGAGGAAGTTTCTTCTCCAGCAGATGGTAATAATTTTTTACCAAACATTGCAAAGAGTTAGACGTTTACTGAAAGGCACATGATCACTGTATGGTAACCATGTGCATCTCTTACTTGCATAGCACTGACAAAACCTTCTGCTGGCCTGGTTTGCATTTGAATAACGAACTTAACTTGAAGTCAGAATGTAACACAGAAAGGGTCTTGCACTGATTTCTCTCAGCACATCCTAGTAAAATTGACGTTGCATGGATTAAAAAACCTGGATGCTCAAGTGTTATCAGAAACCCCGTAAAATCCTTCCTTAGATCTGCTCTAACCAGTGTCAAACAAAATCATTGGTTCTGCAAATGGGGGATGTCACGAGCTCAAGAAAGTGTAGAAAGCTCTATGAAGCCCTTTCTGGAATTTCAAACCTCATAGTGTCATTGTAGGACTGTAGGGTTTTTTTGATCCTTTACAAGTTCTGATGTTAAGTGCAATGTTGATGTCAGACATGCACAGGGAAAGAATGTTTTATGCATTTGCATAGCACATATATAATGCATTTTGCACACACAAACTCAGCCTTAGAATTAAAGCTATAGCCAAACAGAAAAGACAAGAGAAAAATAATATGGACTGTAAGGAGCTAACAGGTTTAAGAAAATTAAACCCCCATGTAGAAAAATTCCTATGTCATGGGAAAAAAAAGTGCTATATATGTTTTGAACTCTGTTACATAAAATAAATTATTTTTCACATTACAAAAAAATGAAGAAAATTTAAGAAACAGAGAAGAGAGCTGCCAGATGAAGAAAACAAGAAACATCACTTCAGCAGATGGCTTCACATTCTTAGTTGAAACTTTCCTTCCCTTATACCTAGAAATGAATGGAATGTTTATTTTGCAGAAAGACCTATACAGTATTTAGGTCAGGTTAAATGATAACAATTGTCTGTACACTTTGTACTTCTTTTGCAGAAAAATGTTAATATCATTTGTCAGCAATATGATGATGGATGAGGCTGAATCTTAACATACGAAAAAATAAAAAGCTGGAGATGAAAAGCATTATATAAAAATTATGGCGATGTAAATACTTATATACTAACAACACAGCTGTTTGCACAGAATTTTGGCAGCTGGTTATTAAAGAAATTGACAGAAGTGTCATTCCTTTCTGCTTTAGGGTCCACATGGTGTCAGAGCATGTGGGGGAAGAAAATCTTTCCAGGGAGGAGCCAGTCATGGGAATAAAAGAAAAATGTGCTGGGAAGATCCACATAAGAGCAGCATCAACAGGGCTAGGGGCAGGGAATAATTGACACTGGTGGGGTTATCAGAGTCTATTCCACAGATTTCTCCTTTGGACATTCCCTTACTCTGCTGATTGTATACCTGCATGAACCTGTTTCTGCCTCTTCCCTTACAGACCAAGTGATGTGTGTGAACTTAGAAAAGAAAATGCAACATAAAGATGGATTCATCAAGCAATGTGACTGTGGACTTCTATACACAAATATTCTTGCAGGGTTTTAATGCAAGTTTAACATCCCTCTCTTTTCATAAGGGTTTGCTACTCTGAGATGAATATTGGTAGAACTAAGCCTTAGGTGTGTGCAGGGTAATGATCAAACACTGCAGAATGATTTCCTTCTAAAAATAAAAATTAAAAAAAATACAGTCGAAGCAGTGCATGAGCACTGCTTGTAAGCAAAAAAAAGTGTAAGCCTCTATTTGAAATGGGAGAGGGGAAATGCATGGGTAAGTGTATTTGCATTGAATTGTACCATGCATTGAAGAAAGTTACTTCAATGAGTGAGTCTGGTGCATCTGCCTCGGGGTGGGAATTCCTCACATGGATACCCAGAACCAAGAGCATCCAGATCCAGATGAAAATTTGGGACAGGGAGCAAAACATAGCCAATCCCAGCTGCCTTGGAGGGACAACTGGTTGCTCAAAAAGTGTGGGCTGAAGAATGAATGCTGAATGAACAGGAAAAAATAGTAATAATTCAGACATGTTTTACCTTACTCTTTAATAAAAACAAGGTTCACTTTATTTGAAAGCATTTTCTTTATTTGAAGAAATAAGTAAATAAAATTCAGGCAAAATATTGAAATCTGTTGAGGGAAACAAACTTTAACAATTCCACATGTTTTTCAAGTTTTTGCTAAAAGATGCCAAACCTGCTCATATGCAGTATAATATTCTTTTGCTGTATTGTGCACTGCTCAACACTTCAGCTACTTCAGCGTATTCTGGCATTCTAATAACAAACAAACTTGATTAAATCAGAAAACAATGTAAAAGCCACTTGCAGCTACTTATATTCCTTTAAAACAAACATACCAACACACCCAAATTACAATCCTCCTGTTTTGTTTTGGTTTGATTTGATCTATTTTGTTTTAAAACCAATATCCCATATAGTGTTAAGTGAGCAGACATCTTGGGAACAATTCACAATATCAATATTTATACCCCTATTTAGTTTTGACTTACAATTATAAAAAATATAGGTATTTACCATATTTGAAAACAAAGCAATATTTGGTGTCTAACTTTAGAAAATTATGTTTGGAAATTTTAGCTGTTATTTAATTAGACAGTAAGCTAAAGGAATAAAAAGTCCATATTGTGAAAACAGGCTTCAATATATCACAGGTATCACAGGGTGTCAGGGGTTGGAAGGGATCTTGGAGATCTTTGAGTCCAGCCCCTCTGCCAGAGCAGATTGTGTGATACACAATCTAGCACAAGTCACAAAGGAACGCATCCAGGCAGGTTTTGAAAAATCTCCATATATAGCATATAGCTTTTTATGTCTTAATTCTTACAAGTATTTCTCTTACACTCAGTTGATTATCCTGATGTATTTCAGTACTTGCCATCTTAACAACCAATCATTTTGTAATAACCCAGCAATGACTGGAAAGAACTCTTTTCTTGTTTATTACAAGCAAGCAACAAAAAAAAAGTGAAAGGTGCATATATATGTGTATATAAAATGACATTTTTTTTTCCTACCTAGGTATGTCCCATCTCTTAGTCAAATGTGTGTCTTCACTGAATTCTTCATAGTCTCATTCATAAGTATAGAGAGAAATGTACTCAGAAGAAGGTCATTCCAGCAATTTGGAGCCACTTTGGGAAAACAAAATGGGGAAAAAAAACAACCAAAAAGCCAACTAACCAACCAACCCAAACTAAACAACCAACCAATCAAACAAAAATCCCCAAAAACTCAAACAAAACCAAAACCAACCAAACAAGAAAAACAAACAAAAACCCCACAATCAACAAAATGAAACAAAACAAAACAAAATAAAACAAAGTATTTTTCACATTCTTGGAAAGATCTCAACACAGTGGTACATAAGTTTTGTCTGGAGCCTTTGTCATTGCATGGTGCAAATGCAAAAAATGATGATTGATGAAGACTGTTGTAGAATGAAATGGCTAATTAAAGACGCACATCTTGCAATGTCCTTGTATCCCACATGGCAGCTAACTGAAAGAATTTGGACTCAGTCTGTTTTCTGGTTCATTAACATCTTGAACTCATGACCCTTTAGTACTTGCTCCATCCTAATTAAAAAAAGATTTTCAGTCTCTATCACTGCATCCAAAGCCTATATTGGCCACACAGTCAGCAGAAATGCTACTCAGACGTCTCCAGCATTACTACTCACAGCAGAGAATTTTCATACTGTTTTAAAAGTCTTCAAAGCAAATTTTCAGAGAGCAGAGTATTTACCAAGATCCTTATTTCTAGACATGGCAGTAAATAAGTTATAAGGCTGTAACAGATTAAACCTGTTTTCAGAAGAAAAAACCAAAAACCTATGCAAATGACAGGTTTGGTTATCTTTTCAAAATGCACTGTAATGTCTGCTGATTATTTAATGGACATGTGCATCATATTAAGGTATTTGGGTGAGTTTTTTTCGTCTTGAGTTTACAATCCTTTTATATCTAGGTAGGCACTAGAAACAATGATAACACACTTGAGGAATTTCTAGTGATACAGTGTTAATTATGATTTCCAGTGGGGAACATCTGGACTTCCTGTGTTGGTGGATCATTGTGCGGAAGAACTGTCTGTTTGTTTACACAAATGTATTCACCTTTTCCTCCTGCCATGATTCTGGAAGGAGTAAATGTGTCTCAGTCTGACAGTTCTTATCCTGGTGACTTCTGTAGTGTATCCAAAAGCAGCTACATCTAGTCAGTAAGCACAACAGAAATGCAAGCAGTGAATGTCAAGGTATAATCAGTTATGTTGTTTCCTTCCATGTTATGATATAATTAGTTTGCCTGTATTCACTGTCCCTGTGACAATACATCCCACTGAATACAGGAGTTATCCTTAGATTCATATTGTCAAACAACTTTTCGAGCACTGCTATTTTGAACATTTGAATGATGACTGGTAGCTTCTTTAATAACCTCAAGTGATTCTGCACATTGACAGAGATTATGCATCTGAATTCTAAGTAGGTGAGACTGGCAATATATCTGTGGAGGGAATTGTCTGCTGAAAAGCACTGCAAGTAGCATTTGTCTGCATCTGAAAATAAGAGATATTGGGCAAATGAAGGCAATGAGAAATTCATCTCCTAACACCACACAACAGAGAGCAGAATGTAACAGTCAAACAGCACGCAGAAAAACAGAGGGAATACATAGTTGAAAAGAGGCAGAAGGTTTTCAATCCTACTGCACACCTAAGCCCTGTTAAAAAACATTGCTGCAACCCTTTAGAAAGATTCCTGTTGACTATTCTGCTCTTTTTATTGAGTTTTTTTGAAGATCAGTTGGAAATGGTTGGGATTTGTTTCTTTCGCATTAAGAAGAATCATAAACAAGGCTGCAGAGTCTCCATATACGTTCAAACAAGAGATTGAATTGTCTACATGGTGCATGTGGTTTATTCCTCAGGATAGTAGGGACCTGTAGACCATTCTCAAGCTGTCAGGCTAATCTTTATGATGTGCCTCTGAATTTTCTACTCTCCCTTTTGACTCCACAATATATCATCACAGGGATTATTAATGTCTGATCTTTGGTTTCCCCATCTGAATAACAGAAAAAAGGTAAAGACTTCCAGCTTCTGTCAAGAAAACAGGGTAAAAGTGTAATGTTCAGTCACTGGTTGAAGTGTAGCTTCAACTTGGGAGAGCTTTCCTCTGACAGTGGAAATTGTCATGCAACACAGGTGGTTTCAGGAGGCACCTTCTTACTCACTAAAGACAGACAGCAGTGAACTTTGAAAGCCTGTGCCAATGGATTAAAAAAGACACACGTGTTGAAGTGATTTAAAATGAGAAGCGTAATACAATATTTGTGTGGAAATAGCTCTAAAAACACTAAAAGACCTAATTCTCAATAATTCCTAGGATCTTCAAACTAACCTGGACTTTCTATGATGAAAAAGCATACTAAGCATTTTGGCTTCTGCTGGCTTCATAAAGCCCTTGAATCCTAAACCCCATGGGTATAGATTGCTTTAATTCCACTGACCCAATACTACCTAGCCATGCTGTATGCTAGAAGTTCTTTTTGTAATACTTTCAGGAAAGTTATAGAC
Organism: Chloroceryle aenea; assembly: GCA_013399075.1. Lineage (NCBI taxonomy): Eukaryota > Metazoa > Chordata > Aves > Coraciiformes > Cerylidae > Chloroceryle > Chloroceryle aenea. The sequence continues at coordinate 288,802 of VWZY01001642.1, forward strand.
AATTTATTAGAAAAAAAAAAGTCCTTTTTTTTTTTTGGAACTACCCATTACAATTTTATCCTTGCTACTACTGTCTAATAGTGTGCTTAAAGATCATTCTTTGTTAATCATTATTTTTCTTAATTCTTTTTTTACCAGCAGAGCCTTTAACTTTTTTCATTCTATTTTGTGGGAATTTGCTTCAAAGAAAGTGTCTTATCTGTAGTTAGTCCAAAGATAAGGCAGGAGGCAGTAAACGTACAGGGAAGAAATAAATACCTTGGAAGTGAAAAAAAATATTGCTAAGTGGGGATCTACTGGAGAGCTCCATTATGACCAGGAAAAGCACCGCTGGAAAAAATCCAGGAAAGGAGAAATAGGGACTGGTGCCAGGTACTGTAAGTGCAAAGGCTTGGGATAGATGTGCAGCCAGTAAAGTGTCAGTGCCATTGGTGTGGAAAGCGGCCACTTAAAGCTGTGATGTGGCAGAGGATCAGAGACTACTGCTGCTGCAGCTCTGCAAAGGGAAGAAGCAACATCACATAACAGTTGGGGTCTGTCACATGGGCTTGAGGATTTACCCAGGTTGTGAATTAACTTCTACAAAAAAAGTATTTTGATGGTGGATGACTTTACTCTTTCTAAAAACTGCAGACTTTTTTTGAGAGATTACTCTGCCTTCTTTCTTTCCTCCCCTGAATTGGAAAGCAGGAATGAAATTTGAATTTTTTTTTTTTCACAAAACTTTTGAGTTTTCTTTTGATTGGATAATCAAGGAAGTGATGTTGTTTATGCTGGTTTTACAATGTGCATAATTTTGTGTGGATTAGTGGAACCCAGATGATGAAAACATCCATTTGCATAGGCTTCCAAATGGCAGGATGTTTGTCCAGATTTGTTTATAGTAATCATTTCCACTGACCTGTGGATTTGTATGCTTGAGCTTTTGTTTTAAAAGCCAAAGGCAGAAGCTGACCTTGTTATCTTGGATAGCTGACTGAAACCATGAATTTTGTTTTCATACTCAAATATCTTCTCCAATGTCTCTCCTATTGTCATTTGGGACTGAATTGTTTTTGTCTTTCATTACATGCCATGGAGAGGTCTAGCAGGGGTCGGGGGATGACTCTACCAAGCATTTTATTGCTTTGTTTATGAAATTGTTCAAGACTGATTCAGATTATTATGGTTTTAAAGGCCTGAACATGCAAGATGATCACTGCTTATTTTCCACTGAAGTCTATGGGAGCTTACAGAACCTGTCAGATTTCAACCTTCACCCTGAACAAGGATGACTATACAATTTCAAACATACTCACCAGTATATGACAAGATAAAAGAAATATGCCAAACATATTAATTATTAATATTGTACAGAAATAAACATTTCAGTGTATGGATAAAAGTGACTGAAATACCTGGATATAAATTCAGGGGGATATTGGGAAACAGTACGAGTTATTTGCACCTCTGGAAATAAATGAAAAAGGTACTGAGACGCTTTAACCACTTTTTTTTCAAAAAGTCTATAAAAATTGGCAAGATTTAGAAAAGACATGCAGGTTTTTGAAACCCTTACTGGAAAAAAGTGATTGACACTTTTCAAACACATTTAGTTTAAATTCAACACGTTTAGTTTATCCAGGGAAAGGTTGAAAAGTTCAGCAGGAGTATCTTGCAAAAAAAAATAAATTATAGGTGACTCATAAATCTAAGAGAAAAAGAACCAAGCTGCACTGAGTCTATTGTATAGGCAGGTGCTAGCAAATGTCTTAATAGATTCTTAGTCATTAATATAGAGCTACACTAACTCTCACATACAGAAAAATCTTATTATCACTTTTAAAATATAGCACTCACTATTTAACTAATGTTGGTTAAAAGATGAAACTAGATACTATTTAGATATGACAGAAGAAATTAGTATTTTCAAAGTCAAGAAAAGGAATAATGGAAAATATATTTATTTATAAATATATATTTTATGTAAATAAGTACACATAAATGTTATGTATTTTTATACCTAGACTTATATATTTAGCTTTTCATTGATAATGTTTTAAACCTGTTGTGATGTTGTCTATGGAAAAATTATAGATCTACAGTGTCTTCAAGATTATTCTTAGCACCCAGCATAAATAGTATAGATACCACACATAGGTGAGATGTTATTAAGCTTAAAACAAATTACAGGAAAAAGTTAGTGAGAAAAAAATTTAACTATAACATAGGACTGCAGGTACTGTCTAATTAGAAAGAGAGATGAAAAGCTAGAATTATTAAAGTAATTTAGTTTATATGTACTCTGCATTGTAAGATCAAAACTGTCTGCAAACAGATGATGTTTGATCACTGTATACTGTTTCTTTTCAGCTCGTTGACTGCCATCTTACTTGCCCCGTATTTACTAAGTTGTACCCCATTCACAAAATTGCCTAGTGCATATGGCAAAACACTGTTCAATATAACTCTAAGGAGACCTTGCAGAAGGAAAATATTGATCTCTGAATTTTTTTCCTATATTTTCAATGCCAAAATATTGTAGGGGGGCTCCATACACTTTTCTTGGTATATTGACATTCATATTGAGGGCTGGTTACATCCTTGAACACCAAGAGCCAATAAAAACAACTAAATCTGGGATACATTATGACTAAAGGCACTTAATAACTGGAAAAGGTGCAGCCATTGTGCAGACCCATGATTTACTGTAGCTTCAAGTTTAGTTGTAAAATATTATGCTTGTCATAGAGGGTATTATGTTATTCACTGTAGTCCTGATAATTTATCAAATGAATTGAGAAGTTATTCGTAACTTGTGCTAGAGAGAAGCACATTCATAATGTTCTTTTCATTACGTCTGAACCTGTTGAGTTCATATTTTAATATTGATATAGCTTGTCAGATGGTACGTTGCTTTACACTTTAGAAGAGCTTTGGGGTTTTTTTCTTCTACTTTTCATATAATTTCAGAAAGATTTTCTTAATTCCTTTAATATTCACCATTTACAGATGAGCGTCTATCAAACTGGATTTTTCTTTAAGGTGTATTTGCTTTTACTACAATACAGTAGTATTATTACAGTAAGTGAAAAAATGTTAATCACTTCTGTGTAACATGACTATATGAAATGAATGTGGAGTGCAGCTTTAATAGTTTTCTTGAAATATCCCTTTTACTTATTTGAATATGTAGCTATGCATTTGTGTCATGTGTGCATGTGACTGATATGCAAATAACCCAAATTCCTAATTTTTTAAAAAAATTATTAATTTGATTACAATATTTATTAAAAAATAAAGCCAGAATGTGAAAAAAGTACACTGTGTTCTCGGTCTCTGTTGTGGATTGTATTTCATGTATTCTTGGAAGATAAAAGGTGTCGATAAATGAGATAGTGTTACATATAAAAATGAATTCAGATACTAAAAGATACATATTTTTACACAGAACAAAAATACACTTTATCCCACTATAAAGTATGTAGACTTCCTCTACTCTATGCATATATTTTAGGCTGTATTTAATCTATTTTATTTTTATGAGATTTAGGAAATAATGAGACATTTATCAATGCCTTATTTATTGCAAAATTCAGAAAAAATAAACCTGGGAATTTACATATGATGCACCTAAAAAGACATAGCTCTAATTGTTATTCTGGATTCCTTTAACACTGAAAACCTGGATTTCCTTAGCAACTTCTGACATAAACTCAGTGACAATATTCTTGCAGTGAATATTTTCTGATAATTTCCTACATGAATGGTGAAAACAATATAACCTCTTCAAGACACAGGTTTAGACCTCTTCTAATTTTCATGATCATCCCTCTTTTTAAAAAATGGTTAAGCTATTTTTCTGTTCAGCCAACAAGGGTTTGTGGCATGACATATTTTTCTCAAGCTGTTCATGTGCTTAAATAAATTATATTGAATCATTATATTGAAAATGCATTGATTCTATATTTAGTTTCAGTTGTGTTACTTCCTGTTGAACATTTAGCAGTAAACCTTACTGATTTGTTTAATTAAAGATGTTATGTGTCCTAACAAACTTTGTCTTTGGTGGTCTGCCACTGGCCATCCTAGTAACCAGAAACCTTTAAGAGCACACTCCAGACTGTGTTAATAATGCTGCCTGGGAAGCTTTTTAAAAAACCCAAACATCTAGTTCAGTCTTGCCCATAACGCAAATTCTGCCAAAGTAGCATTGACAATGCAAACAAAAATCTATACAAAACTACTGTTACCTTGTCAGCAAACTAACTCTGATCCCTGAGACTGAGAACTATGTCTTGAAGAAGACAGCAAATGCCAAAGTAAAGATTAAAAGATTGTCTCTGGAATAAAACAAAATAAGTTACCTGGTTACAAACAAAGTTGCATGTGAACCACACAATTACCATCAGTGTTCTTGCTGAATACCTGAAAAAAATCAGTGTGCACTCATCATTTCAAGCCTTTTGGTCAGTTTGATACAGAAGGTGTTTTTTCTTGTCCTTGGTGTTGTAAGCATCTGGGAAGATGTTTTAAAACCTTGTCAATTTATTTTGCCATCAAAACAATGCTCTTGAAGGCTTGGCTATGCTGGACAAGGTATATGGCACACATTGGACAATTAGCTGCACAAAGCCATTTTAAACAGATAATTAAAATGTGGTAAGGAACTGGGAATTAGGACAGTGAAATGAAGAGGGGCATAATTAGGGAATGTTGCATACCATCAGGTTATTTATAATGGGTGGATCACAACTAGAGTGTTTGCTGTAACAATAAATATGTACTCTCAGAGTCTATTAGCCAAAAAAGAAATAAGATTATGCAGGAAAGTACATCTGTGTCTATGCACTACTAACACATTAAGAAAACTGGTCAACTTCCTCAATAGTTGGATTGAAAAAGCTGAACTGCATGCACTATTGGGTGTCTGTTATATTAGCATCCAATATAAAACAGAATAAAACGTCTCTGCTAGAGTTCATGCTCGGGGCTGTGGAATCACAAAAAGGGAGTTTTCCATCAATGTGAAAATTGTGCAGAAAGAGATTAATGATGACCAAAGTGTATGCACTCAAAGAAGAAAGTCTGGTTACAACACTCTTCAACTGTCTGTCTTTAGAAATTTTCCTTGTCAGAATCCTTACAGAAATTTGTGAAAAGAAAGATACTGTCTATGCCTTTCCAACATTTAATCATCCATGCAAAAGAGAAAATTTCCTGTTAAATCCACACCCTCTTAAACACTGTACCTCTCCTTGTGTGCAACAGTTTCTTCATTTGGGACCACTAGAAAGATCTTCCCTTAATTTGATACTTTGTGTGTACGTAAGTCAGTGATGAACAAATTTAATGTGAGTCAAGTCTTCAAATGAAAAGAGTTGGGTTGTTTGTTTTTTGGGGGGGAGTTGTTTTCTTGTTTGTTTTATGTAAATATCATCTTTTTTTTAGAAATGAAAATTTAGATTCTTCAGCTTCCAGAAATTTACCATTGTATTTTTTGAAGTGTATTTCTGAACTTTTGCCATCTTCTATAGGGTCATGTGACTATTCTTCCTAGATTTAGCATTCTTTTATATCACAAAGTGCACATTGTAGTCTTGTTGTACTGGATGCAAAAGTACATTTTAATGAGTTAATTTATTTCAGCTATTCTAATCCCATTTTTTCTTCAGTACCCTGAAAAACTTTAAAAAGTACATGGTTTTCATCCTTTTAACTAGTCTTGTTCCAATGGAATAATCTGTAAGAAAAAGACATGATAGGTTTTTTATTGTCCCAAGGTTGTTTGAATTAAAAGTCATCTATTACAGTTTACGTTTAATATCAGGAATACACAAAACATATACACACTTCTTTTGACTTGATAATATTTTTCTACAGTGAGGCGAAGATCCAAAAGACATTTAGGAATATAATTCCTGTTTCATAACCAGAAGGTTTCACCTATCAAACACTTCAAAAATTCTAGGTCTTATTTACTCTTAGTTACATAGGATCCTGATACCTGTTTGGCATTTCAACTTTTTTGAAAGAGATCACACAACATACAGTCACATGTAACATGAACCCTGCTCACTGCTAGGTCTCTTTCTAGTCTCTTATTTTCCTAGATAACTCCTCTCAACTGAATATGTCAGGTTTGGTTTGTTTCCCTGGCTAGGGAAGAGATTATGTTCTCAGTAACTTCTAGGCTGGATCCCAGTCTTGACTATCACTGAGAAAGAAAGGTAAGAAGACAGAAGACTGTATTTTCTGTGCTGAGATTAATTATTTTTCACCTTGACATATCTATTTCACTACAAAATTATTACACTAAAAGTAGTAAAAATCAATACACATCACTGGACATGTGCAAGAAATAATGACATCCTTTGAGAAGTACTCCACTTTTTTAAAAAAAAGACTTTTTAAAAAAAGGAGATTTTTATCTTCCATTGTTTAATGTGTTAAAAATCAAAATAGCTTCCTGTACAAGAACTTTGGATGTATGGAAAATGTTTAAAGAAGTCTTTAGAAATATATATATATGGAAGTGCTTTTTAGAAATACTTTGAAATATAACATTGCAGGATTACTAGATGCAGCAATTGCAATATTGGCTTTTAGAAAGATAACTCTGACTCAAAACTATTCACTCAAGCCCAACTGAGTTTTACACTGTGGGATATGGACCAAAAGAATCTTTGGTTCTAAGTTTTAAAGGAAAACATAGTTTTGCATGACTACAGTCTATATTGCATAATAGGCCTGCCTTTCTCTGTATAGGGTTCAGAAAAGGTCAACAAAATTGATGAGGGATCTGGAGAACAGGTTTTATGAGGAGTGGCTGAAGGAACTGGGATTGTTTCATCTGGAGAAGAGGAAGCTAAGGAGAGACTTTATAGCTTTCTACAACTACATGAAAAGAGGTTGTAGTGAGGTGGGTGTTGGTGTCTTCTTCCAGGTAACTAGAGATAGGAACTAGAGGTAGGATGAGAGGAAATGGACTTAAAGTGAAAGAAAGGAGGTTTGGACTGGATATTAGGAAAAATTTCTGTACTGAAAGAGTGGAGAAGCATTGGAACAGGCTGCCCAGGGAAATGGTGAAGTCATCACCCCTGAAGGTGTTCAAAAAATATGTAGATGTGACACTCTGGGACATGGTTTAGTGGTCATGATAATTTTGGGTTGACAGTTGGACTTTACAATCTTAAAGGTATTTTCCAACCTCAATGTTTCTATGATTCTATTCTAATACTCTGAATCAGAATAATTATTCTAATAAATTACATGTACAATTGAAAAAAAATATTATATAGATCAGTGGAATACCTGTTGAAACCAAAAAGTGTTTGTAATCACGTTCCTTAAACATGATTTTTTTGAGTGTGGTAAAACATGAGTAGAACTATTGCATCACATTGAATGCATCCTGGAGAAAAGTTACACAGAGTTAATATCCTGCTAATTTTATTGGATTTCCTTGATATATCAAAAACTTGGAACATAACTGTTAATTGCCATGAAAAGAAAGAAGAAGAGGGAATGAAAAGATGAAAGAAGAGGGAATGGAAGAAATATTTAAAAAACCCCCATTACTTAATACTGAAACCATAACAAAATAAAAATATAGACATGGCACTAAAGAATAAGTTGAACTAAGTAAAATATTTGAGGTTTTGATAGGGTTAAATATTAGAGAAATTAAAGTTGTATCTTTTTGCAATATCAAATAGGCAAACTGTCACATTGCACTAGTGCTGTAAAAGTCATATAAGGATAAATAGAAAAGGAGTTAAAGTGGTTTCTGACAAGCAGAAGAAGCATTGGAGACATTTTCTGCTCAAGTCAGCAGAAATTTTGCCTTTGGGGGTGTGATGGTTTGGTCTGCTTTTTCCTACTGCTAATTTTTGAGAATTTGAATTTAAAAAAATTAAATCTTTACTGTATTTTAGGTTATGTGATAAAAGTTTTCCACCTCCACTCACGAGAGCGGACATGGGAACATCAATAATCTCTCAGAGATGTGAGCTTCTGATGCAGCTCCTCCCAGGTGTACCCCAGGAGATTTGTGGTCCAAGGCCCAAAGTCCATGTGCAGGTATTATCCATGTGTGTTTGTTGCGTGTGGACCTGTTGGAAATGTGTCCTCAGCTTGGCTGCTCCTTGGATATGGGGACTGCCAGGGTGCAGGGTGGCTCCATGGGTCCTTGTGGGGCTGGAGACTGGGACGAGGGATCTCCTGGGATAGGCAGGGAAGGGGCAGTGTGGACAGCCCCAGCCATCAGTCATCTCCCTATTGACAGGCCAAGGCAAGGCTTGGACATAGCCCCCTCTGGGGCTGTGATAGGAACACTGAGGAATGGCAACCTCACTGTAGTAGGTTACAGGCCTCTTAACACTGTTTCATTGTCAGGAGATGTAAATGATTTATTTCAACCCCTCCTGTTTGATTTAAATTTGAAATGTAAAATTTTGCTGTGAAGTGTTCTCAGACATAACAGTCCTTCAGTCAAAGTATAAAGACTTAACAAAATACATATTTTCAATATTGTTCTCTACCAAGTTTCAAAGAAGACTCAAGGTACATTATAGATGCTCATCATGTGTGGTTTGCAACTTCTGTTGTGAACATGTAAATCACAAGATGTCCAGGTGTGCATTGAATCTGGGAATCTCAATGATGATCATGAGCCATGATTTGTTAGCTGTGTGTCAAGCATGGGACACGTGTTCCCAAATTCTGAGATAAGACGGTACAAGATGCAAGGACTACATCTGGTGTTTGCTACTTAGGTCAGAGTCTTGAAAGAAGTGACCATGTGAAGCCAATTTCATTGACGCTGAACCTACTTTTGAATTAGCTGCAAGCCCAAACCTTGCCCAAATGTCAATATGGTTTCCTCAGGAAATGTTGCAGTGCAGTAGAACAGAAAATTACCTGTGGATCCCCGGTTTACTCTTCAGAAACATCTCAAGATAGCAGAGGACAAATAACCAAATGCCAATAGTTTAGGTTCTAAAGGCCTGTAGGAGTTTAAAGCATGGTTTGCATTTTGCATAATGTAAACACTTTTGTCCAAACAGCCTACTCCATAAAATCAAAAATTATTTTCTGAAAAGATGCACATGTTGTCTCAGTCTCAGAGAAATGAATGTAGGCCCTTGGGTGTAATGACTGTACTTCCACTCAGACTGTTTACTGGATGAAAGTAGGGAAATACTAGGGACGATCCAGGAAATTTCTTGATATCCTCTGGAGAATACAGGAGTTTTCCTCCTGGCATACATGTAAGGGAAAAACAACATAGCTTGAACAAATGAGCTTCACAGGAAAGTCAGATGAAAGCTGGTTTCCCTATACTCCCACACTGGATCTGGGCCTTCAAATATTTTGCAGTTTCACCATACAGCAGAGGATTATTTGTTCATAATGCTTTCCTGAGTTCTACTCTGGTTGCAGTACAATAACAGTCATGAAAACACCAAAAATACTTTTTCTTATTGTCTCTTCCATGGAGATCCTGTGGAAAGATAAACAGGCATACAAACATGTTTTAAACTCCTTTTGAAATGGTAATTTGGAAAGTATTGTATCTATTCCTTTCTGAACATTAATTAATGATCTTTTGAATGATTCAAAGGTCTTGAAAGCAGTGGGTCTCTGTACATAGAAAATGTGTTTTTGTGATTTACTATCCAGAATACAGTAAAGACAATTCCTTCTAATTAACAGAAATGTTTTATATCATTGTGTCACTGCAGTTAGTGTAATGCTTAGTAAATACTTGGGAACACCATAAACATTAACTTCTTGTTATTGTTCATCCAAACCTAGGATTAGTGTGATCCAAAACAGATGAATGATGAAAACAGCTACTGTTTTAAATAGTTCACTTGTATATTTTCCAGGCAGAAGACAAACTAGCTGTAAATCACAGTTGGTGAGTTTAACGTGTCTTTCAGAGTCCCATCAGGGTAAAACCAAACTCTAGAATCATTCGAATATAATATTTTCCATAGGTGTGGTGTTAACCCAGCCACAGGGAACAGAGTAGCACACACTATATGCTGTTTTAAGCATCACTGCAGATGATTCTCATATTTATTAGAATGTGAAATATCTAATTAGTTAAAAAGGTGACGATTGCTTCACATTGAAAGGGACTTTATAAAATAGGTTACCCCACATCATTAAAGCACTGTATTATAATGCGTACTGCATGGCTATTCTGGAAATAAGGTGGTTGTATTTATACAGCTGATATACCAGAAAACTAATGAAAGCCATTCTGTTCTCATTGCTGTTAAAGTTATCACAGTTATTCCACGTTATCATGCGACAAAGACCTTTTCCAAACAAAAGCTGTTTATTTATCATTGTTATATTAATTCATTGCCTGATGCTTTCACAAGCCCATGATTATATTGTATTATCTTCTGTGCTGAAGAGGGGACCTCTCCTAAATTTTGTTAAGCTTCAGGGATGGTAACTAAAGGATTTCTCCTTGTCAGTCCTAACAGGCAAACCCAAGAAGACACTCTCATTGCTGTAATGTCCACAACAAATTAAGGAATCTCCTTACTGGCAAACATAAAAGGTTTTTTTCCACACAGACTGACAATATTACTATCTGCAAAGTGACTTTTAGAGTCCACAGTGATTCTTTCTTGGCCACTGAATAATATTGTCTGAAATATATATAGTATTATATAATATAGTATTATATAATATGGTATGATATAATATGCTATTTTGAATCTGAGTATTTGATTAATTTTTTTTCTGTCCCCTTCTGATCAAAGAGAGTAATTTACTGTTGTCAGTATGCAGTTTCATGGCTTTTTTTAATACACACCAGTAAACTCCTAATGAGTTTCAAGAAGGCCAAACACCAGGTTCTGCACTTTGGCCACAACAATCCCCAGCAGTGCTACATACCTGGTAAGGAGTGGCTGGAAAGCAGCTCAGTAGAGAGGGACAAAGGAGTGTTGGTGGACAGCTGGCTGAACATGAGCCAGCAATGTGCCCAGGTGACCAAGAAGACTGACAGCATCCTGGCCTGTATCAGGAACTAGGAGGATAGCAGGACTAGGGAAATGATTTTACCCCTCAGTTATGCCCCCAAAAATGGTAATATCCATCTATGTAAAGGCATTGCATTTTCAGCATTATCCTCCACCACATCCTTAATGTTTTTCAATATTTTGATTGGCTTTGGAGTGATTTAGAAACAGGTCTCCAAGGATTTTTATGGTATCAAAATTCTCATTTCTATAATTGGCTCACATTTTTTTCAGTATTTCTTAAAACTTACTGATCAATATATAGGAAATAGTGCATAAATCTCCAAAACACTGGAAAAGACAGAGAAACAGAGTGGAAGAACTACCTGGGTTTGCAATTTATTTTTTTTTCAATAATTGTGAAAGTTAATTAATAAAATGGTGTACTTCCACTTTGAATGTCCTTGAAGCTTCTGCATCTGCTTTTTTTCCAAAGTAAGTATATGACCTGTTTCCATGTTACTTGTTTGTGGCACAGAGCAAAGCTATTTTTTGTTTGTTGTTGTGTTTCTTTGTTTGTTTTCTTCTTTGCTCAGCCCTGCTGTCCATTTCCTTCAAAAAGCAGAAGGAGCTTAGCCATTGTCACTGACATTAGGTGAGGAAAAGCCAAAAATGAGAATAAATTGTTTCTTGGTCTCTACTGCATTGTAGTGACCCTCATAATTGTTCTAAGATGGGCTTTTTCCTCATAAACCTGCAGATCATAAAGAGAGCTCGGAGACCACATGGCTAAAAATAACTCCAATGTAAATACATGTACTTTATCCACCAAATTTTCATTTATACTCACACTAGGAATAGTAATGTACAAAATATTGATAGAAAGCACAATTGTCTTGGATGTTCCCTATTAGGTACTATAAGTAATACCAAAGGATGTATTTATGGCAGAAAACTGACATCAGCAGATTCTCCCACAATTTCTAAAAGGTAAAAAGTTCTTTGTCCTTTTTTTCCTCCATAGCTATTCAGAAGAAGGTGCCTAACTGCACTGTCATCATTCATAAATTATACATAGGAACACATATTTTGTTCATAGAGTTTTGTTCTACTACTGTGGGGAAAACTGTAGGTCCAGTAAACTCTGGCGTCCCTCCACTCCCCTGTCATTTCCTTACCAGAGGGAATATGTTATCTGCACTCTGCTGCTCCGCTGTGGATCAGCACTGCCTTGGAGCAGCTCCACTAAGCGGCTGAGTAGATTCTATGACTCTGTAAGGCGGCATAGCAACTTTTAGAGGTCATAGCTCAGATGAGTCACTTGTTTGGGATTTATTTTATTACATTCACAGGTTTCTTTAAATTAAAGTCTTGAGTAGGTTTGCTTTCCTCATAGACCAAAGAAGCATAGATGTCACTGAAATTATACTTATTACATGTTTATTCTGTGATTTTTTTTTTTTTCCACCCACTGCTTAAGTTTTGCTGTACAGCACATTTTCCTTTTAGCAAATTTGTTTATATGGGACAACAAGCTGGTTTTGGAAATACTGATTGCTGACTCCTATATGGCTGCCTAAAGAAGAAAAATGAATAATGAACTTTTAATAATGTTTTTACACAAAACCACAACTCCCTAAAAATATGCAGTCTTGTGTTTTTTCATTACGTTATTTCCCACTGAGAACAATTCACACCTTAATTTCCACCCACATTCCATCAGATTTTCCCCCAGATGAACAGTTACGTTCACTGGTGAGATGTTACCATGTTCATTCTCTTAGATTCCTTTGTACCTAACTTCCCAATTAACAGATAATTTCAGTTATTAAGGGCTCATTGAAGGGTTTTATTTATTCAAGTTGTTTTCTTAGTAACATGAAACCTCACTGATATAGTCATATAATTGTAGATTATGCTAAAGACTGCTGTTTAAGCTTCCTCAGGAAAAAAAACAACAAAAACCCATTGTGGAGAATCAGAGCTCTTTATAATCACAGGCAACATCTACAATTATCCATGTCTGAGTTCTCATCTGAGATCACCGTGTGTGGCTTCCTACATAAGGTTTTATTTTGCTCATGACATTCTTTCACATCACTCCTCTAACATCATTACCTCATTTTACTCATATGCACCCCACGCACCTGTGATTTTCCAATATGTTCTCCTAAGTACCTTTGCTTACACCCATCTTTCAAAATCCATGCTGAATTTGCTGCAAAAGTATGTTGTTGCTGGAAAAGAAAATAAGAGCCATTCACAGGTGCCGAAGTCATAGGCACATTTGCAGTGTCTGTGATAAGTCCTTACTTAATCACCAGAAACTGTAAGTCTGCACAGGTCTCCAGTAAGTGAAAATTATTACTCAAGTGTGGACTGCTATTGTCATTGGCTGTGGCTGTGGATTCCTGTACCACTGATCCTTATCTCTCACAGTTCTCACCTGGATTTGGTAGGAGGCTCAGCATACACTGCATAGGGGTGACACTGTCATATTTCCTTTTCCAAAATTGTCCTAGTGCTAATCCTAAATATACCAACCCTCTGGCAAGGAATGACCATCACTGGCACCAGCTATCTCCCTAATAACACCAGTACAGTGTGAAACTGGTACAGCTCCACAGCAATTAAAACCACTTGCCTTGTACATCAGCCAGCTGAAGAAATATTTTCAGTCAATTCGATTCCTAGAGAAGGTGGAAATGAACTCCCTGCAGCTAATAACTGTTCACACTTGTGACTGACACTTCAAAGCATGGAATGTCACAGTGTGTCATATAGGTCACTAGTGATGGAATGCATCAAAGTAACACTTCATTTCCTGAAAAAAAAACCCAAAGGTATGGAGAACATCTGTCTACAACACCTTCAGAAAAACTGTTTCAAGTCCTAACCTAATTCAGAAGCTGAACTCAAATAAGTCCTTCTGACCTTTCTTTCCAATATAAGGCAATACAAGTTATTTCCAAAAAAGTAAACCTTATCCTAAACTTGGGCTGGTGCTGACTGTGATCAGGAATTTATTTTTTCTTAATGGAAAGATGGGTCCTGTGGCAATCATGAAATCGCTTTGTTTGGAAGATACCTTTAAGATCATCAAGTCCAACCATTAACTCAGCTCTACCAAGTCACTGATAAGACATGTCCCTCAGCACTACATCTACATGTCTTTTAAATACCTCCAGGAATGGAGACTCCATTACTTCCCTCGGCAGGCTGTTCCAACGCCAGATAACCCCTCCAGTGAATAAATTCTTCCCAATATACAATCTAAACTTCTCTTGGCACAACTTGCGGCTATTTCCTCTTATCCTATCACTTATTACTTGGTTGAACAGACTGACCCACACCTCTCTACAACCTCCTTTCAGGTAGTTGTAGAGAGTGATAAAATGACCCCTCAGCCTTCTTTTCTCCAGAATAAACAATCCCAGCTATTTCATCCACTCCTCATAAGACTTGTGCTCTAGACCTCTCATCAGCTTTATTACCTCTCTTTGGACACTGTCTAGTACCTCAATGTCTTTCTTGTAGTGGAGGGCCCCAAACTGAACACATTATTTTTGGTGTGGCCACATCAGTGCCTAGTACAACCAAAAGATGACTTCTTTTCTCCTGGTGGCCACATTGTCTATAATAGGAGAGAGATTTCTATTTGCCTTCCTGGCCACCTGGACACATTGCTGTTTTATATTCAGCTGACTGTTGACCAACAGGTCCTTTTCTGCTGTGCAGCTTTCCAGACACTCTTCTGGAAACACTTGTAGTGTTGCATGGGGTTGTCTTGACCCAAGCTCAGGACCCAGCACTTGGTCTTGTTGAACCTCATACCATTGGCCTTGGTGCCCTCAGCCCACAGATCCAGTCTGTCCAGATCCCTCTGCAGAGTCTCCCTACCCTGAAGCAGATCCAAACACTCACCTAACTTGGTGTCATCTGCAAACTTACTGAGAGTGCACTTTATCCCCTCATCAAGAAAGATATTAAAGAGAAAAGATCCCAGCACTGAGTCCTGGGGAACACCCCTTGTGACTGGTTGCCAACTGGATTTAACTCCATTCACCACAATTCTTTAGGCTCAGACATCCAGTCAGTTTTTTATCCATCAAAGCATTCACCTATCCAAGCCATGAGCAGCTGGTTTCTCCAGGAGAATGCTGTGGGAAGTGTGGGTAGTCAAAAGCTTTATTAAAGACTAAGTAGACAAGATCCACAGCCTTTCCCTCATCCACTAAATGGGTCACCTTGTCATAGAAGGAGATGAAGATGAGTTAGAGATTATTAGAGTTAAGATTAATTTTGGATTACATTTTGGCAATATGAGAGCTTGAAAAAGCCAGTTAATTCTTTTCTGCCTCCAAAGGTTTGGAATAGGCTGAAGTCTGCTGTCAACACTTTTTTTCCTCTCTTTTTCTCCTTTTTTGTCTTTTTTTTGTGTGTTACTTTTTGTGAACATAATTATTCTTATATTGGGGGGCTTGCAAATCTAAAAGTGGAGTCTCATTTTGTCCTTGAGACTGAGAAACATTCAGAGAGAAGACTGAAGAGAAATCTGGAGTCAATTGTGGTCAACAGCTTATATTCCCTTCACTGGATGGGTGGTTCCCTTGAATAGAATTATTTTTAAGAGGAAGGTTATTTGGGGGAATGTATTGACTGAAGAATCCATTTCAACATCTGGTGCTTTGCCCTCAGAATAAGGAAAAAACAGTAGATTTAGTCCAAAACTTTGTGATTTTTTCTTACAATTTTTTGCATGACCTTGGTTAAGTTCAGCTCTCATGTTTGGGCTAGGGTTTGGGAATCTACAGGCTGAAGAAGAGAGTTAAATTGCTGGAAGATATTGGTCTCAAGAAGAAGAATACAGATGTTGAGGACAGCTTATGCTTTTTGACCTGTTTGTTGGAGAGCGGAAATTCACAACCATTACCAGGTTTAGAATTAGGGAAGGACTTGGAATTTGAGGGTTGGATGCATTTTATTTGCCTTTTAATGTATGAAGATGAATGCTTTTCAGCAGTATGAAGGGGAAATCTATTATGTGTGTATTGTGTCTGTTTCTAATTTTTATTTTTATTTTTTCCCCAGTCTTGATATTATCTTTTCTTGTTAGGTTCCATTCGTTCTTCTTCTAATTTAAGTTCAGGAGAGGGTAGCCATGGGCTACAGCTGAATTATGGTTAGGGTAGACAGTATAAAATATGAAGAGCCATCTTGCTTATAAGATAACATAGGACCTTCAGAGTTTGCTGTCTATCATTATCAAAACTTGATTTCCTACGTCATAGCTATGTATGGCTGAGTTTAGAGTTAGGCATAAAAGCTGAACAGAGCACAGGTGAATTCCTTGTCTCAGGACACATGGAGTTAAGGAGAAAACTGATATCATGGAAGTCCATGTGTTATTTCCTCTCTCACCTGTAAATTTTATTTCTCTAAGTTATTAAAGGTGCTAGTTTAGTTCTAGCATATTTATTTGTACTTATTTATATTCATTTATATTTTANCTTCCTATTCTGTACTATCTTTGTTGACTGTCTGGGTTGTCCTTTTGTCTTCCAGACAATGACCCAGCATCCAGGTCTGTGTTTATGAACAAATGTCTTGTTTTCTGGCTCCCAGTGCAAGTTGCATGACACCAGTCACAGCCAGAGCTAAATCTTCCCTTTCTTGTTGCCCCACAGTGTTAAGGCAGCTTCATCCATACTTTTTGTGGAAAATCCCTGTCTTACATTAACCCCTCAGCTGTACTATATACCATTTGCGAGAATAGTGGATGGTGCAGACAAACCTCATATGTGCTAAAAATTACATAATTTAGACAATTTCATGCCAGCATTCAACACATGCCCTGTCCTTGATTAACTTCCTAGTATAGACACAGCCCAGGTATCTATCTTCCACTAGATAAAAACTACTTTCCTCTTCCCTTTATTGAGTGGAAATCTGTCCGTGGAAACAGGCACTGTGTACAAAGTAATGATAATTGCTTTAAGAAATAGTTAAAATAAAAATGTGAACTTGAAAATGGATTTTAGAAGGAAAAAAAAGCCAACAAAACTCAACAAAAGCAGATGAAGACAATGTCTTAAGTGGTAAGACTGTCAGCACTTTCTGTTTTAACTCCTGCTGCAAACTAATCCATATCTGTCCAATCCATAGATAGATTTCCCAGGAGGGTTGTGGATCCCTCTTCCTGGAAGTGTTAAAGGCCAGGTTGGATGAAGCCTTGAGCAACCTGGTCTAGTTGAGAGACGCCCTTGCCCATGGCAGGGAGGTTGGANAAATAAATATGTGTTTTGTCAGTCATTTTCTATTGTACCATGCACATATGTTAATTCACTTTCTGATCCTTTTGGGTGGTTAGCTATGCGTCTCTGAATAGAATTCAGTTCAAGAAGTATATATCTCTACAGTTTGTTGTTTATCTGTAAAATGTGATACGGANGAAAATCCCTGTCTTACATTAACCCCTCAGCTGTACTATATACCATTTGCGAGAATAGTGGATGGTGCAGACAAACCTCATATGTGCTAAAAATTACATAATTTAGACAATTTCATGCCAGCATTCAACACATGCCCTGTCCTTGATTAACTTCCTAGTATAGACACAGCCCAGGTATCTATCTTCCACTAGATAAAAACTACTTTCCTCTTCCCTTTATTGAGTGGAAATCTGTCCGTGGAAACAGGCACTGTGTACAAAGTAATGATAATTGCTTTAAGAAATAGTTAAAATAAAAATGTGAACTTGAAAATGGATTTTAGAAGGAAAAAAAAGCCAACAAAACTCAACAAAAGCAGATGAAGACAATGTCTTAAGTGGTAAGACTGTCAGCACTTTCTGTTTTAACTCCTGCTGCAAACTAATCCATATCTGTCCAATCCATAGATAGATTTCCCAGGAGGGTTGTGGATCCCTCTTCCTGGAAGTGTTAAAGGCCAGGTTGGATGAAGCCTTGAGCCGCCTGGTCTAGTTGAGAGACGCCCTTGCCCATGGCAGGGAGGTTGGATTAGATGATCTCTAAGGTCCCTTCCAGCCTAAGCCATTCTATGAATTACACTGAAGGTGAATACAAGTGACTTATGCAGGTAAGGTAGGACCTTATTTTAATGCAAGTTAGACAAGCTGTCTCCACATGTGTTATATGAAGAATGTAAATGCAGATTAATTCTAAAGGCTTCAGTGGAATTGTTTTCAAGCATGACAACCATAGCAAAGCTTGGATCCATAAATCTATCTGTGATAACAGTGATCAGAATAATATAGGCAATCTCTTTCATTTCACTCTGATAAAACAGATGTTGAAGTCTTTTTTTGGTTAGAAAATATCAGCAGTTTACCTACAATACTCCAAATACTGACTTTTAAAATATTGGGAGGCAATTAGTATATAGTATAGAGTAGTATATAGTAATTTTATTTCCCCACTGCATTTCTTCAGTCTTGCTAGTTCTTTCACAGCTCTAGTTTTTCTTTTGTTTCTTTCAGTCATGAGGTCATAAACCCAGATTATGATGACATTAGTATTTTGCCACAGAATGATTTGTATGTCCTGGATTCATCCTTGTGGGCTAAACATGAACAACTAAGAAAAAAAAAAATTAAAAAATATTTCATCCTTTTTAAAAGAAAAATAGTTCTCAGAATAAGTAAATGGAAAAAATGATAATCAAACCAAGTAAATATTAATTGTAGTATGTTCAAAATACTATTTATGTAGAAAATTATAAAAGTCTTGATAAAGATTATTCTGCAAGGTTTTAAAATTTTCATTATGTTATTTCTGAAAGACTGAAGTATGTCTTATTAAGAAAGCAGGAAACCCATGACTGTTCTGAGAAGTTTATACAGGGTAGAGCCGTGAAGTCTCACTCATATTATCTATACAGAAATTCATGTACTTTTATGTTCATGGGTCATGCCATTTGCACATATCTAAGTGTTAGATATTCAGACAATAGTTCTGAGCAAAAAACCAGAAAACTAAAACCAAAACATTTTTGGAACTATTATGGAATATTTGAAAATTTGAGTTACCATGAACATCTGTCAAATTTAGAGTCTGTGAAATGGAGAAGTTCCAGAAAGCTTTTCAGGTAATTTAGGTAGAAATTCAAGAGTCTGGATTATGGCATAGGAATTATACTGAACTACAGTATTGGAATCCCTGCCTTTGAGTGGAGATGACAACATGTATACAGAAGAGTTACAGCTAAGTCTGTCTGCATAAACACCCATAAACTGATGCATTCAAGAGCAAATCCTTAACTATCACGTCTTTCTAGTCTCAGCAAAGGTATATGAGTCAACTACGTACGCTCCCTGAATTGTCTTACACATAGTGAAACAAATATATTTCCTGAAATACTGTGCTAATTGTTATGAAATAATCCCAGAGTACACTCAGGAAAAAATAAAAAAAGAAAAAGAAATTTTACTTTTAGATCAAAATCATTGTTTATTACTTATTTGATGAGCAACAGTGGTAGTGACAGGCATTTGAAAGAATGTTACATTCTTACTAAAACAAATTAATTAACTGATAGAAAAAGTCACAGTCAGAGAAATAAAATGTTGTTAAATATGAAAAAATTGACAGAAATGTTGAAAGGATGAAACAAGTTCACACATTAAAAAAAAAAATGCTGTTCTTCATAGTGATATTTTTGTGAATGTTGTGCTCTGGTTGGCAGTGCAAGAACTTTCAGGTTCAGAGTTTCTCTGATCCCTCAGACTGACTACAGGTTGGGAAGCCCACAGAGGTTTAGTCTGCATGTCCAAGAGCCTCCCTGAGCAAGAATTTTCAGGGTTGTTCAAGAGCCTCCCTGAGCAAGAATTTTCAGGGTTGTTAAGGTTTTCTTTCTAAGGCTGAGAAACTACAAGACCAAAGCTGTGAATCTCTGCTGAGTGATGATGCCTAGGGTACCTCTACATGATGCCCACTGGCAGTAGTGAATTGAAATAACATGCTTTCATAACATCTGCTTGAGGCAGATGGGAAATGGATTCAGGAGCGAAGACATGGTGGTGCCCTTTAACATTTCTGAACCCCTTGCATGCTGCCCTGTCTGCCATAATACCATGAATGAAAAGAGATGTCTGTAACAGAGGAAAACTGTGATGGTTGTGAGATCAGGCTGTACTTTTTAAGAGCAGTTATATTTTCATGGGTTTGCCTTACTAGTCATCTGTACTGCCCTTGTAGGCAACTTTCACTTTACAAATGCTCTGGTTCCCTACATGTCCCAGCTGCCCTTGTAACAAACATCAGCAGATCTCAGCAGCTCTGTAAGGTGGAGTCTTATCATATAAGGCTCCAATTCAGATAATGCCTCAAGGTGGAATTTTCCCATTTTTTCCTTGAAGTGAAAACATCAGGCTTCTTTTGAAATTTTTGTTTGTGGAGTTCCATTTTGCTAGAAAACAAAATTTGTCTGGAACAAGATAAGTTAAATAAAATTCAGAAAACTCTGCTGATGGAGTCTAACTGGACAAAAATTATTCTACTGCTGCCCACGGTGTCTTTAGATGATAAACTATTCTTCAGCATTACTTTTCTGACCAGCAGCTTTCAGTAGGTCCTGCTATTTGCCTCACTGATTGCTCTGTAGATTCTTCTCCCAGCTACAGATACTGGGGCAGGGGTGTGGATTTATATGGTCCAGCTGGCCATATGAGACCCTGGTATACAAAAACTCATTACTCTAAAAGCTGGAATATTATTTTCAGAAGTCCTCCAGAAATCTCCTGTGTCCAAATTTCCAACAATGACCTTCAGTGTCTTCTAGAGATGACAAAGACAGTTAATAATGATAAATGCAGTGAACTTAACCTTACATTTATATATTACATTTACACTTAAACTTATAAATATAAATATATTTATTTATATTTGAAATGCTATGATTCTTATTTCATAATGTCTTTTTCTTTTTTTTCTGGGATGACTGCAAAATTTCTAATTTGCACTGATTCAAAGCAGCATTTCTTTTTGAAAGTTGTTGCATAACAGAAATTCTAAATTCAACCAATGCTATAATTATGTTTTTTCCTCCTCTTAGCTTTACTTTTTGGTTTGTTACATTGCTTCTAGTATTAATGAAACCAGTGAGAATTGGTATTATTTATATTTCATATTCAGAAGAACTTTCTTTCCATTATCTTCAATTCTTAGCAGTTACTTACACATGTACAAATGTCTGAAGGTGGCTGGAAAATCTGAGACAAGATTTATAACACACATTTGCCAAAGGGAACACTCGAAAGTCTCTGCTCTACTGAAGGAGAATGGTGCAAGAACAGGAACTGAGCAAGTCTGTAGGAAATGCCTTTTAAGAGAAAATAAATGGGTTTCACACTTACTTTGGACTTATTGTGCAAATAGAAAATACTGAATGTAACCACTTGTCTCAATAATGACAAATCCAATCTCTCTTCTTGGACACTTAATTTTCTACAGTTCAACGAGGGTACAGATCTGCAGTCTCTCCAAGGGCTTCTCATCTTATATTTGCTGTGAAGATGGCCTGCAAAGGCAGATTCTCAATATCAGAATGCCTATTCAGTAGGAAACTCAAAGACTAATCAGAAATTATGATTAAAAAAACCCAAACCCTAAATATTTATTTTACATAGTAGTAAACTTAAATATGAGAAACATACCAATCCAGGAGTGTGGTAGAAAATTTTTATCAAGAAGTTTTTTCTTTTTCCAAAATAAGATGCTCTTTTTCTTGCAATATGTTTTCAATAGGTTGGCATTTTCCTATGGCAAAGTATTTAACCAGCTCCACCAACAAAAAGCAGTTTCTGAGAAATACAAGTCTCACAGCTTTTTTTTTTTCATTGATAGTAACATTTAAAATGGTAGTCAAAATGAAATTAATAAATTGTAATCCCAAAATCACAGTGCAGTAACCTGCAGGTGAGGGTGAGTGCTGAATAAACAAGCATCTTAAGTTCCAAGGGTTATCAAGTATAAACTTTTTAAGGCACACTTTGAGAGGTGGGGTGTGTATTCTACCCATTAATTGTAACAAGATTTTTAAACAAAGATAAAATAACAAATAACCCTAAGATAAAATAACAAATAACCCTAAGATAAAATAACAAATAACCCTAACATTACTGCTCTAAAGGAAGCCAATAATAGGGCAGTATCAACCAGTATGATCTGTTTTACCTAAAAGCATCTCAACACTGCAAGAAAAGTGGAAATCTAAGGAGTAGAATTTGTAAAGACATTAGAAATACCATATATTTCCCCCCTTGATTCTGAATTTATGATAATTTAACCTTAAATTAGCAAAACTTAAAGTTTGTTTTCCAAAATGTGTAAAGGCACACACAAACAAGCACAACAATCCAGTCACTCCTAAAACTATTAGCAGATGCAATTGCATACAGAAACAAGAGCGTTATAAAGACCATTTAATTAACTAATAAAGCAGAAGATGTTTGTAGATTACAAAGCTTTTTTGCCTTTTTCTGGCAGTTAGAAAGGAAAAGCAGCAATCATTGTTATACAGAGCAGGCTATTTCAATGGAAATTCTTAGATACTCAGCTAATAAAATAAACTAAAATACTCCTCACAGACCTTACATATGTTGGAGTTTTTAAATCAGGTGAATATTTAAATGGAATAAGGCAAACTGAAATATGTGCCTAGACATATGGTCCTGTGACAATGGTAGTTGTAAATGTTTATAAATAAAATAGCAGATAATAGCTCTGCACAAACACAAAGCAAAACAGTTTGGTTGTTTACAAAAGAATAGCTTTTACGGGAGGCATTTAAATTCTGTGTAAGTACCTAAACTGAAACAAGACTGGATTTCAGCATCTGCAAGACAATATGATTTCATCCAGATGGGTTTATTTTTTTTAAAGTTAGACAAAGCAAAACATATACAGTACAGAAGGAAAATATGCTCAGATGATAGATCAGAAAATAAAATATAATAAAGAATCTTCAGCTACTGTGTCAAATGAGTAAGTTTCATATGCTACTGGTTTTGATAGAACTCACTTTTGAAACTAAACTTTTAAAAAATAGACATTTTATTTTTTATAGAGTTAAGCACGCACACATACTTATGTCTGCTTAGGACTTCAGAAAGTTACCAGCTAGCACTATGTGTTTAACAAATGATTTAACTTAAACAAAGCATCAAAAATGCCCAAAGTTCACCAAAAAACATCCCATCGAAATGTTCACTTTAAAGTCAGCAATGCCTGACTAGTGCCTAGGCATTTCCTCTTTCATTAACATTTTCCTTTCTGTTGTATTCAGTGTAGAATTTCTAACTACTGTTCCTTCTATTTTCTTGACCTACTTCTTGTATTTCATTTTCACTTTCTGCTAAATCATTCAGCTTTTAACTACTGCTGTATAAGTACGTGTTCAACCTTTCTGCTTGCTGTTGGTGGAAGTGTATATTACTGTAATACTATCCTCCAAGCACATCATGTTTTCCCCATATGTGCCCTTGCATCCTGCTAGTTTTAGGCCTCTGTAAGGATGAAATTTGTTTCAAAGTTTGATTTTTGGATCTGATTTTATTGTTAGGTATAGAATAATTTAGGCAAACACTCTGGCTGTTTTTGACACATCTGCCAGTGTCCTCTGTGGATCTTCTTTGTGTCTCCCTGAAGAACAGGAAAAGTATATTCCCAAAACTTCACTGTGTAGTAGTGGTGTATGAGTAACTTAAAGAGGCCTGTGACAACACAGGATTATGATAGATTTTCTCATAATTTATTCTTCCTTGCCATCAGGTCACTGGTGTTTGCCATATGGGAAGAATTTCCCCCTGAATCCTGTCATCTATGAGTGCTCAAACTGAGCCTAGAAACTCTTGTGGGAAAGACACAATCTCCTGTGAAACATAAACCTGTTGCACATTTCCAATACTTAAAGGACTCGTGTATGTATAATGCCTTCTTTGAACATGTTATTTCTGGAGAAACAGAGTGCCCTTTACTTGTAAAACTTTGCAGGTTTGCTTTTAGCAGACAAAATTAATGAGGAGTTAACAAGCACAGGCTTAGTTTTCTGTTACAGAACTGGGGAAAAAGTTACAGAAAAAACAGGAACAAGATCATTAACACAATGGTTAGAACATACTTGCAGCACTTTACCTATCTTTCATTTAGCATTTTTCCTTGGCATGGCTTGGTCATTACAGAGCAAGGATCACTTTTTCCTTGAGATCTTATTTTCAGCATCAAATGCCCTGATGCTGAACTTATGTCTCTTTCTTATGTCTAATAATTATCTCATTACTGTTAAACACACTTGAAGTTTCAGTGCACCCTACAAGCTGTGTTTCCCCTTACATTATGATTTAAGGAAATGTATCATCAGGTAACTTTGATTATTGATTAAATGTGTATGAGAAAATACATAAAACTGCTCTTTAGATTGATTAGTCGATTTCCTTGGAACAAGAATTGCTCATCTGTTTTACATTCTTGCTTAGCAAGTCAATTAAATTAGAGAGTTAGTGGACCCCTCCCTTCTCAAATAATAGATGACCACCACAAACACTTTGCCTCTTGGTTTTGTAAGACCTTGAAATATGTGCAAGAAGAAAGTTACTAATTGTGCAACTACTTGATTATGTCACAGACTGTAACAAATCATTAGCTTCCCATAGTAAACCTTTAAAATATACCAATAATATGCATCATCTATTTAATACATTAATTACTTTGTCCAAACTACCCCATTCCTTATACCCCTGCCTTATTATTGACTATGTTAATCCTAAAATTTCATCCTGTTAGCTCTTGCCAGGGATGGACAGAGCATGTAAAAGTTCTGCCTTGGTGTAAGCATGAGAAGTAAATACTTATTGAGGTAAGAAATATTAAGTAATAGTCATAACCTTATATAACAAGAAGTAGAAAATTTCACATACTTACAACCTCAAAGAGTAAAAACCCAAAAATCTGACAAAAAGTATACAAGAAGGCAAATGCTATACCTTGAGCAGTATGAAGGTATTATAAAATATTGAGCATCAGAGTTTTCTTTTTCCATGTTCCAGCTTACAGGAAAACCTACAAGGAGTTCCTAATTCTTCATTAAAGTATAAGAAGTACCTTCATATACAAGTGTCTCTTCCACATCCCTTCAAAAGGGTTTTGTTCATCTGATAGATATAAAACATTAGCTTGAGAAAGGGCTGCTCTAGCAAATAGGTTTCTTGTCTGTGCTTCATGAACTCCTGAAAGATTTAATACTGATTTTACATAGTGCTTTGTGGAAAAAAAAAATTTAGGAAGGGGGCTAAGATTATTTCCTAGCAATGAGGAGGAGGTTTAAGGGAAAAAAGAGTGGAAATAGTTCTTCATTCAAGCTAAGCCGGCAATATGAGTTAGGCCATGAAGAAATGGTAACAGACATACTAGGAAAAGTGAGTACACTGTAGCACAAGATCCTGAAACAAAATGGAGAGGGTTAAGCCATGAAGTGAGACATGAGGAGTACATAGATGGAAATATTAAGTCAATAAATGCTATACAGGGGATATTCAGTGTCTGTATGATACTGGGTGAAAGATATTGCCCTTGGAAGGACAGGCTGCTGAATTAATTTGCCAAGTATCAAAACATAGCTGTTCATGGCAAGTACCATGAGAAGATGCCCTTGAATGGGATCATGTGGATCTATTGTTATCCTCCCTGTACTTGTGTAAGCAAGTATTTGTTAATGAATATTTACACAAAGATGAGACAGTATTTTATGTAGTTTTCCTCCACTTGTGTCAGAAATGTGTGATGTCCCTTTTTTTCCAAATGGTCAGCAGCTCTTCTACCCACTTTTTTCCTGCTTCATTGGCTGCACTACAGGTTTGTACCTGAAAGTGAGTAAAATTATTTACAAATCTGGGAAACAGAAGCTCGATGTAAAAACTGGTTTTGGGTGATGGTTCATTCATTCTGACAGCTCATTAGCAAAAGCTAGTCATTGAGTTAGAATTACCAGCCATAATTGCTATATACAACTGACAGGCAGAATGGGAATGGCAGGTGAAGACTTTGGGGAAAAAAAGCAGCAAAAAGGGATGCTTCAGTAACAACAAAATATGCCTTCTGAGTAATTTCTGTTCTGAAAGTAGAAATGGGGGAGCATTTAATAACTTCTGAAGACTGCGATGTTGTTAACTAGCTGTGACTAAAAGTCCTATTAATGTCATCTAGTGACAATCTTTGAGAGTATTCATGGGCCCAAAGGATTATGGAAGGTTATAGAGAGTAATTATAATGTAGTAGGTCTAATAACATAGTTCCTTGATTTAAAAAGAAGCATCTATCAGTGTTTTTTAATTTTATGTAGGTGGTGCTTTCAAAACTTGGCAAGTTTTATGAGAATGGTGAGGATGTTGGAAACATGATTTATTGCACTAAACTATGGATATTTAGGAATCATGCACACTTTGATCACAGAAGCTTAGGATTAAGTGAAATTCTGAAATTTATCCCAAATTTCTATAGCAGTGCCTCCAGGCATGTGCACCAAAGCCTTTAAGACACAATTTCACTTAGATTGTGTTCTGTGGTTATTATCAAGTAGAGAATATTTTTTTTCATTTTTTAAATTCAGCTTTAATGTCTTGTGTTGTGTTGATTTAACTTCTTGTGTCATGCAGAATTATTCACTTTTGCCTCTTAAAATCATTAGTATGTGGGCTTCAGAATATCATAGTATAGCTATAGATCATAGTAAGTGTCAGGTATATAGCTCTCATATTCTGCTGCTTCGGGTTTTCCCCACTGTCCCCAGACCACTCCTGACTCTGTTTCTCCTCACTGGGCCTGATCCCAATCCCCCATCCATGGGTCAACACCCTGACCCATCCCTGGCTTGTTCCCATTCCCATGGAGGTGTTCGATGCCCAGCGCTGAGGATGTTCATGGTGAACCCCATGCAGGTTGCCCTGCTCCTCTCTGGAGTGGTGGGATGTGCCCTGCCTGCCAGGCTCTGCCCTGATTCCACTGCTCCCAGCATTCACCCCACAGGGAGCCCAACGCCTCTTAATGAGCAAAACAGACACGTAAAAAGTCTTCATGTCCATTTGAATATTTTCTGTACATTCTGTGGACACCCTTGTGGGAGATGTTCACTGTTCCCTGGTTTAGATGTTAGCCTTCTAGACTAATAAAATTCTCCAGCTCCTGTGGTATAATTTCCATATACATTTCCAAAACTGCATTATGGTAGCAGCCACCTTATTTATGAATAGAAGAATTTTTTAGAAAGTGCAAGGCCATATTGTGCCATATAATATCAAGGCCAGATAATGGACCATGGCGTTGTTTAGTTTACTGTGAAAAGCTTTTCTCAGTTCAGGCTAGGAAGTTCTCTGACCCACTTATCTTAAATATCCCAGAAATCCAAAAGAATTTAACTGAAAAGAGCTGAGTGAGACTTCCAGTATACGTGTTCCAGGTCAATGTATGTCATGATGGCAGAATACCTCTGTCCCCAGGTTCTACTTTCATAGTGAGTGATATGGAGTCAGTTCTTCTGATGTTTATTAAAATAATATTTGGTGAGAAAATTTCACTTATTTATTCCTTAAATCAGAAGTCTTTTAGTCAGTATAGTACTTCAGGCACTGCTTCAAGTCATAATGTAAGAAGACTGGTTTTAACTATTTCTATGCTAGAGAAAAAAGAAGGGATTATATATGTATTTTCATTGTTAAAAAAGTAAAATAGGCTAAAATTCTTACTGCAGCACTTCTGTTATATCTGCTAAAAACTATGCTTTGTATGAATAATTGTTTGAAACCTGTTCCTGAAAAAGTGATGTGAAACACAGCAAGTGCTTATTTGTATCTACTGTCAAAGTCATTATTAGCATAGAATCAATACTGTGTACACTACAAAGATGTGGCATGAGCTATGGAAACAATGTGGTACTGTGCCTCCAGTTTATGTTTGTAGCTCTTAAAGTCCTCTGCTTGCTTTTTATGCAGTGCTAGATACAACCTGTATTTCTCAAACTCATCTTTGTGGGGTTTTTGTATGTATGTTTGTTTCTTTCTTTGTTTTTAAATACGAAATTGTAATAAAGTGTTTGGGCAATACTGAAATCTCTCAATTATGATCAGTGTTCAGAATATGTCTTTCATTTTCAAAATATGATGTCCACTCAGAGTACCCTCTTCACAGGGTCTCATGCAACATCCTTTTACGTATCCGATACAAGGAGTGGCAAACACAAAGAATATCATTTTAGACCCAAGATTTTAAAAGGATAAACTGATCCTGCAAATTATTACACATAAAATTACAAATGTCTTCAGTTTCATGACTAAAGATGACATAAGGGTAGGGGTTGTAATATTATAACAAGATCTAGAAAATACTTAAGCCTTAAATACCTTTCAAGAATAATCTACCTCTATTGATTATCTGTCAAAAACTTCATCCCTGAGATTAACAGAAAGACATCCAGAGAGAGTGGATGCTGCAACAACATCCTATCCCCATCAGAAAGTTTACATTTCAAGAGTACCTTTGTAAGACAAAGAGCTGGACGGAAATAAAAAAAATTAAAAAAAAAATCTCTTTGAGTCAACTGTTGAAGTTTGAAATTTTGAAAACCAAAACCTTTCAAATATTTTCAGGAAAGGGAATTGTGATGAAATATCTGTTTTCTGATCAGAAAAGTCAGCCTTTGAATTCATGTCTCTTGCCACTGAAAACTAGCCAAGAATCTACCCTCAATGCTTGAAATGTCTCACTGTAAATGTCAAAATACTCCTCTGCAAGACATTTTAGCTTTGATGCAGCTGCTTGTTTTGACCAAAAGGAAAGAAACAAGTTGTCAGAACTGCTGACTAGTTCTATTCAGAAACAAACTAGATGGAAAAGACAGGAAGGGGACAAGAACTTGGATGTTACAAGTGTGGGTTAATTATTCCTAATGTGACAGTATGTAAATAGGATCTAGGGCCATAGGCAACAGTGGCTAATTCTGGGGTCAGATTTCACAATCACTGTAGATACTTCCTAATCCATGTAACTCTTCCTGATGCTTCCATAGAATCATAATTCCCTTTTAAGAGTTATAAAATACACATCCTGACACAAGGTAATTCATGTTTATTTTTGTAATTTGATCATACAACCAAGGGTAACTTTAGTCAAATGAAAGTTATTACCAGAATATGTCAAGCAACAAAACAAATAGCTAGAGTTGAGTAGGCCTTTTTTTTTTTTTTTTTTTTTTGTGTTTTTTTTTTTTTTTTTTTTTTTTGTTTAAATTGTATTAAATAACTTTCCTTNTTTTCTTTTTTTGGTCTAAAATAGCATAAAATAACTGCACTGTGGAATTTCATTGAAAAATATAAAATTAGATTCTATCAAGGGCTCAGTGGCGTAACACATTCTTGGATTTTATTGAAGCCTAACATTGTCCTCAGCTTCTCAGACATAGTATGTTTCAGTCACCACTATATTAATCCAAATAGCTATTGTGAACAAATTCTGTCAAAGGCTTATATAGCATTTATAGTCCTCAGCAAGGCAGTATTCCCAAAATAATTTCTCAGTTTCTCCACATTTAAAATGCCTTTGTGCTTCAATAAATGTTGAATCAGCTCTACTTAGGTTATACAAGATATTTTATGAGGAAGCATGTGCATTGAGCTAACAAAATCTCAGCAGTTGATTAGAGGAAGAGATCAAGATTTTTATAAAATGTATACTGCTAAATATTAATGCTATACACTGTAGCCTTTACTAGTGCCTCATATGAGCTTTTATTTCCCTTGTTCTAAACTACCTTATATAAATATAACAATGCTACTGATGACACTATCTCACTTGAATCAGGATTACCTGATTTTTTGCCACACTCAGAATTGTGCTTTGTATGTGCCACTCTAAATACGGTTAATATTTCACAATACTTTTCAGGTGACATTGTTTCTCGGTCATTGTCTCTGCTGATGTGTACAGTACAGCTGAACAGGGGAGAATAGGATGGAGTTTCATCTGGTCTTGGAAAATGAGATACAGATGTTTCCAAGTTTTATGAATTTCTGAGTTATGCAAGCAATTTTTCATGACACACATGTAGCTTCATGGTTTGATTTTCGTGTGACCCTGTTGCATCAGAAATAAAATTGTCTTCAATGATTTTGGCTGCTGTTGTAGACAGATGGATATTAGTCTTTTAAGATAAAGTGACAACAATTATCAGGAGTGTATCATAGCCAAATGCCAGGTGAAGCACAGAAACTAACCTATAGATTAAGGTCTGCTCAAAATCATGTGCAGAGACCAATCTTCCCCCTAGTATCCTCCTCCCGTTTTTTTCCAAAAGTTCTTACTATGATGAGTGAGGAGACAAAGCAGAGAGGAGATAAGGATGGTCTTAATTCCTAATGTGATGGATACTGCTTTCTAATATCTTGCATTATATAAGATTCCCTAAGAAAGAATTCTGGGAGTCCTTAAACAATCTTTAGTTTTACAATAAATTCAAATATGTCTGAATAGAGATCTGTTATACAAAACTGTTCTGTGTGTCTATTAGACTGTTCTGTGTGATTGTATCCTCCTCGTGGATGCTTGGAAAAACTGTATTTGCAGTGTCCCTGTAGGTTACTATGACATTATGGTGTGGAAATCTGTGTGTGCTGACATGCTCACATTTTATGGATGCCCTTCAAACCTCTATGGAGACTCCTTCTCCTGCAGTCTCTGACAAGCAGTCTGCTGGAACAATGCCTATGACATTATTAAGGGCAAAAATTAGACTCAGACTTGCCCTTTCCGATAGAAGGAACTGCTGCTTTGACTAATGGAGTTTATCAGAGGCATTTTGTGAATAAACCTATTAATTTTTCCCTTTTTATTCTACTTAGAATTTCAAAGTGTGCAACTTGTACTGAAGCCATTCAAAGCCTATTAATAGAATTCCCCTTAGTGCAGCTTGACCTAAGAGATGTTACTGCTCCTTCACGTCTCCATTTCCCAACTGCCCTTCCGTGGAGGAGCAGCAGGGGGAGCTTCTGGTTGTTAGGCTGCAGATTACGAGGAGGAGGAAAAGGAGGCAGAGTCTAGGGAGGGGGCATGGACAGCTGAAGTCTCTGTGGGACAGGGGTGAATTTGATCTGACAGATTTTGGAAACTCTTAGCTTATGAACCAGTCTCTTGCTGCTGAGACAGTCTCACGTGCTTTTCCTTTGCCATAAACGGTGCTTGCCAAGGGCATACAGCTTTGCTTCCAAGAGGCATTTTCTTTTTCTCCTATTAAGTTTAAATGTTAACAATGAAAAGGGAATCAAATAGAATAGTATTAACTGTTTAAGGAGAAAATTATATTTGAAAGTATATGTTTTAGATATGAAAACATGCATCCACTCTTTTCTAATTTAAAAGCATTTCTCCTCGTCCTTTCACTCCAGGCCTTTGTAAACAGGGCCTCTCCAGTCTTTTTATAAGCTCCCTTCAGGTACTGGAAGGTGGCCATTAGGTGTCCCCTGAACCTTCTCGTCTCAAGGCTGAACAATCCCAGCTCCCTCAGCCTGTCTTCATAGGAGAGGTGCTCCAGCTCCTTGATCATCTCATCTTTGTGTCCCTCCTCTGGACCCACTCCACCAGGTCCATGTCCTTTCTGTGCTGAGGGCTCCAGAGCTGGACACAGTATTCCAGGTGAGGTCTCACCAGAGCAGAGTGGAGTGGCAGAATCACCTGCTAGCCACACTTCTTTTGATGCAGCCAAGGATGCAATTGGTCTTCTATGCTGCAAGCACACACTGTCTCTCTAAAATTTTGGTTATTTCACATTCACTAAATCTCACTTTTGGAAAAGCTTTTTGGGAGCCTTAGTTGTGCTTGATAACCTCAAAATTACTCTCCATGACTCTTAATATTACAGAAAACAGGAATGTCTTTTACTCTGTAGGACTTCATGCATATGTCTGTAAGATAGTTGGGATTCCTGCATACCACTATCTTAAAATTAAATACCAGTGACACTCCTACGGGATTTTCCTGACTATATATCATTTCAACTACTGCTCAGCTATCTTTAACACATAGCTTACCAACAAATAAAAACTGTAGTTTAGAAACAGATTATAATCCTGTCTTTGTCTTAATTGTATATCCCCTTTATTCATGCTAAGCCACTAGCAAAAAATATGTTCCCAGTCCTGTGCTATCATCTTCAGTAAAGAACCTCTTTCAAAATAATTGCTCTAGGCTTTCGTTGGCTTTCCATGGTTCTAATTATGCCTTTTTGTATTACCCACTGGTAAAAGCCATTAAATATGCCAGTTTTACTTCTTGAAAATGGAAGCTGGTATATTTTCCTTGGGACACTGCCCTTTTTTCTGCTTAAACAATGAGGCTAAGGAATAGTTCAAGCCCCGGGCAATATCATTATTATCTTCATAGAGCTTCAGTTTGAAATATCTCATTCTCTACTGTTCGCTGTTTCTTTCCATGCTTATTGTGTGCATTACTGACACGAACTTGCATCCTGCAGCAAATAGCATATTTTATTTAGCTACTGCGTAGTTTTCTCATTCTCCTTTATGCAACACCGTTTGTTTTTAACTGTCATATTCTAAGTCATAGTCAATGACCTTTTCCTCTCTCATCTGCTTGGAAATTGAAATATGCCACAGTCCTATAAGCTGTTTCATGAAGCTGGGGTCAGATCTGCTTAAAAACCACCATATGTTTGTCACTATCTTCATTTATATAGTAAGTTATGCCCTCACAAAACAGTCTGTATTGCTTAGGCAATGTCTTAGGCAGGAAACAATTCCATTTCAAAAAAGAATAAAAGAGGTTCTTTACTATCAAATTATAAGTATGTACTGATACAGTTACCATGGTAGGGCAGAACTTCAACACAGGACCCTGATCTAGACCTTTCACTGGAGACAATGACTCCAAGATGAGCCAACTAATGCTGCGACTGTCACAATCCAGACAGAAGCAAGGGACAGCCCTGGTCTGTCAGGCTTGACCACCTGTGCCTTAGGAGCAGGTCACTGGTATGGTAGGTATCTCTCTCCCACCCAGTTCCCTGCTTTGTGAGCTGGCACAAGTTGTGGCTTCTCCCAACAGACAGTTTAGGCACTGTCACAGAGTTTTGGAGGTTAAGAGTTTGACTCTGTAGCTGGGGCCAACTCATGCCCTATGGACAAAGATTGGGCTCTGGAGCTGTTTAGGTTATGTAATTGTTTTTCCCTCCATTTTGTTGTGTTTTTTCTTTCCAATCTGCCTTTCAGATCTCAAGTGAAGAAGGAAATGCAAATCACTTTCACGTTCATTTTCAATTCTGTTGCTTTATCACTAAGCTCTTTGTCTTTCTCTCACATAGAAGAAATGATACACATGACTTCCATGTATGTTGTATAGATATACATGTTTAAGTATAATTCCTAGATGATTTTATTTTAATCCCTTTGAGTATCCATGCAAACGTGTTAGGTTTTTAGACAATAATACATTTTTCAGATGGAATATTTATTTATGGCATAACAAACAATGAAGTGTAGCTATGACATCAGTAGTTGGAACAAATGAGCAATCAGTCAAGGAAGCAGATTGACCTTCCCTAGTTACATGGTACTGTTGTCCCCAAGGCTTCTGTATTTATATTTCCAAATCCCAATTGCTGACTTCTTAGCTTAAAAGCTGTAGCCATAATTATGGAGAAAAGTAGATGGACTATAAGAAAAGCACTTAATCCAACATAATTCTTCATAATAACTATATTTATGAAGTTGATGGTTGAATGGCATTCCTGTTGCACATGCAGTTATAGTAAATGATAGCTTAAAATGTGGACAACTATGAGGTGCATTAGTGGTAGATGCCATATGACTGAACAAAGATATTTATC
This sequence comes from Chloroceryle aenea, assembly GCA_013399075.1. Taxonomy (NCBI): domain Eukaryota; kingdom Metazoa; phylum Chordata; class Aves; order Coraciiformes; family Cerylidae; genus Chloroceryle; species Chloroceryle aenea. Next base: position 322,668 of record VWZY01001642.1, read on the forward strand.
ATGTTTCATGGTAATTCACAGAAAAAAAAAAAAGGTAAACAGTATGTGAACCATATGTGATAGATGCTTTCCAAAGAGAAAAATTAGCATATTTCTTGCCCTGCAACCAGAACACAAGGAGTCTGAGCACAAAATGAGAGAGCAGGACAAAATGTAATTTTTCTTTGGGATTCTGTTGGATAAGATCTGCTCATATGCACCTATTGCTTCACTTAGTGGTATTCCTTTTCTCCACCTATGGTCATGTTTTGTAGAACCAGTAACCCTTTGGGTCAGAAATTTTCATTAATAGTGAGAAAAGAGGAGATTCTGTGCAATGAATGCCTTGGAAAATGTGGCCATTTATACATTATTTGGCACTGGAGACTACAGTTTGGTTGGTCTCCATGGACTAAGAGAACATAAAGATTGATTTATATATTTATCAAAAATGAAGAAAAAAGAAATAAAGAAACCTAAAAAGAGTAGAATTTACAAAAATGTAGTGACATATAGTAGGCATCATCCATCCTTTCATCAATACAAATTCCTTACAGTTAATCTTCCTTTAAACTAAGAAAAATCATATAAGACTATCCACGAAACTTTATTTATGGATTAGGAAACACATGTTTTTTTGTCTATAAACCAAATCAAGGCTTGATTACTTCTGTTCCATACAGGTTTTTTTTAACCCAGAGTTTTACTCAATGCAAAACCGGTCACATTTAAGAGGAAGCATGAAAAATGTACCTAAGTGTTAGAGAAAATAAGGATTCCTTTATTTTACCTGCTGTGATATTGGAGATGAGGNCCTTCCCTTTTTCTTTCATCAGAAAGAAAGCATATTTATAAATGTCTCTTTGCAGGGAAGGAAACTTAAATTTTAATGAATGGAACAGAGCCATATGCTCTAGAAGCTAAAGGGTAACTTGGAACTTTTTATCTTCCATTACTCTGTCAGCCATCATAATTCTTCCAGTATCCTAATTGCTTTGCTAGCTCTCACTTTGCCCAGGAGAGTGCATGAAATATAACCTGCAGCTCAAGGGGGAAAGTGTTGCTCTTCAGCTTATTATGAGAATGCCAGTGCTTGATCAGGGCTACCTCGCTAACTTGTCCCTGAAGAGACGAAATGCATCTCCTCTCTCCAATTTTCTCTTTCTTGCTTTCCCTGCAATACATTTATTGATTTGTCATTTTTACTGTTATTTAGACAACCAAGCTCAAATATGGCACAGTCTCTGATTTTTATTTCTGTGTCACATTATTTCATAAACTAAAGTTTGATGCTGTCAGCAAAGCTAAATCAGTTTTTACTTCATAATGATCTAGTTTGGGGTTTGTTTTTTTTCTAGAAATATGAAAAATAGAGTTTTTTTCTTGTTACCTTTTTATGTTTATAATGTTGCTCTATTTTTTGTACGTATTTTGTATGAGAGCAGTTATGGTTTGAGACATGCACTATATATTCTCCTGATAGATCTTTTCATCATATTTATTCATGAGCACATCTGTCTCAGTAACATCCATATAAATAGTGTGTGTGAAATATGCACTAAAGAACCAAGGAAGAAGGAAAAAGGAGGAGGGTTTTCTGAAAGTTGTTTTCTGACTCTAATGACTTCATATAGTACTATGAGTCATGTAGGAAAAAAGTCCATTTAATTTATAAAAGGATACAATATAAGGTACATAACAAAATATATGCCTTTCCTTGATATAAAAAAAAAGACATGCCATGAAAAAGACATTTGTTGGGAGATACAACTGGATTCTATTGCGATAGTGCATGAATTTTAAAAATCACAGAAATTAGACCCTTAAATTGGGTGAAATATGTGAAAGAATGCAAGCTAGTGAATCAAACTTCGCAGGAACTATTCATGAGGCTTTGAAAAAAGCCAGTCAATCAAATAACTCTAGTGATTTGACTTTTTTATATTAGCCATGGAAAAGTAAACACATGTACAGGTATAGAAGAAAGCCTCATGTCAGATGTGGATGATTTCCCTGATCAAATGCTTTTGTTTCAAGTAGTATTATAATTTAGTTTTGTTCCTTTCATAATGCTTCTCATTGTTTGCATTATTTGTGTTGCTTCTTCTCTTCTTTTGCTCCTTAGCAACTTGTACTGTGATGGGGAATAGAAGAGAGGCAACCACTAACAAAGAGTTCAACATGATTGAGAGAAATCCTACATCCCCTTGTTGGCTGCTTTTACTTGTCATGTCTATTTGCTAAATCTGTGAACAGGCACTTCAGGAAAACCAATATTTTTCTTAGTGAAGATTTCAACAAAACATTACTCTTGGCTTTTGTCTGATGATATTTTAATATAGTATTCCCGATATGTCTGTCCTGTATGTTTAAAGAGTTGCTCCTAAAATACATGAAGTAAATCCTGGCAAGTGTGGCCAGTTTAGAGTTGAGCAGGAGGGTGCAGTCGAGTTTTCCAGGACTGGTGGTGAGCATACCTACTTTGTGCCAATGACTGGGGAACATATTAGCTGCAGGGCTACTATGTTTCCATTTTTGATAGAAAAGCAATCTAATACCTTCTGGCATGATATTCCTCAGATAGGCTCTAACCTTTGAGAGTGCTTTATAATGTGACTCACAATCAACATCTGCCCTCTGGAGCATACTAGTCTGACTGTTGCAAATATATCACAATTTATGTTTTAGTTTCATAATGTGAAAGGCTTTGTAGAAAAGAAAAAAAGTATTTCAATCACATTTGTGTCTCCTAAAGTAAATTTACCTAGTAGGCCTCACAAGAAATAACTGCAACAAGTACTTGACCTCAAGTCAGAGAAGAAGAAAAAATGAAAGGGATGTTTATATTAAGTTCATCTGTTCTGTAAACATCAACTCGTAATAAATTGTTTTATTATTCTTTTTAAGAGGATTCTTTCCAATCTCTGCTATTCTGATCTAGTCCCCGATGAGGCCATTTTACTTACCTGTCTGAGGACTCTCAAAATTAAAGCATGATCCTCCACTGAGTAAAAGTTTCTCCTCTGTTCCTAGTACTAGAAAACACCCTCCCTCAATTTTCCTAATTCTCCTTTGCAAGTTGCATTTCCAAGTCAGGTTTGCTCTCAAAACCAAAGTCTGATATGAGTCAAACACCTGTCCTGGATCCTTGCCTCTTGTTGTAACAATTTCAAGAAATTACCTCTAGGAACTTGTCCAGTGGAACTGTGATATTAAGGAGTAGCACAGCTGGCCAGTGGTTCAAAATCACAATCAGCAATCCATATACCCAGCCAGAGCTGAATATCATTCATGAACCATGGGTGAGAATATGTACATGCTCACATGGAAAATCACCTGATTATGGTCATTAGCAAAGGATTCCAGAACCTATGGCACTTCAAAAAGAGGAAAAAAAAAAAATGCACTAGCAGCAATGTTAGATACCTGCTTCTCAATAATATTTTAATGAGATAAGCTGTCAATAAGTAAGATAACATTACACCATAAAAAACCTCTTAAATTCACGACTCTATTATAAGCAGCCAGGTTTCATTGCCACAGTATATTAACTTTTTAACTGTAAATCAACGTCTTAGTTTANCAGCATTCTTTCAAAGCTTATTAATACTGAACTGGACTCTGACAAAGACTTGGTGTGAGACAGAGCTGCACAGCCAAATTTTTAGCCTGTCCTTGGCAGAAATATATTTCTTGACTCTGTGACTGACAAACCTTTTCTTTCTTTCTT